>CM070839.1:7338050-7823050 GCA_036326025.1 Chrosomus eos | reverse complement strand
CACTGAAGACTGGAATAATTCAGCTTTGCATCACAGGAATAAATACAATTTTAATATATGTTATATTAAAAAACAGTTATTTTAAATTGCAATAATATTAATTTCAATACAATATATTGAATCAAAAGAACACACTTTTGAATGTTTATAATTAATTATTAAAAAAAACTTTTTAATTCATTAAAAATAATAATAATGTTAAATAATATTCTAATAATATAATATAATATTTACCATATAAATACTGTTTAATGTAGTATTTTAATATAATATTTATAAGATTAATTATGAAATATTTATTGCTTTGTTGACAGCATATGTGGCGCTTTTTGGTCTGTGGTAATCGACAGCATGTCACAAATGCTGTCAAAGAAGCTTAAATTGTTTTCAACCTGGAACATCGCTTTAGTTAAAGTTCACCGCTTTCCAGACACTTGCTGCCCATTAAAGAACAACAGTTATGCAATAGCTTGTTTCATATAGAAGAAAAGAACATTTCTATTCATTTTATGCAATTTACCACAGTCCACTCAGTCAGTACAGAAAATCTTTCTGTGTGTCCGTCCTTTCTCCCTACACACACACACACACACACACACACACACACACACAACACCGTGCACTGGAACAGAGCGAGACCTTGACATTGCACATGCATCCCATCAGAGTGTATTTTAGGGGCGTTAAAGCTTTAACTCCCATGTTACCTCTTGGTTAAGAGACTTTTTTTTAGCGTTTTGTTTCACTTTTAAAGAGCATGATGTTTTTTGATACTGACTGTAGTAGTTTACTGTTGTCATAGCAGCTATTTACAACAACAAGCCTATAGTTTATAATCACACAGGACGTCTTAAAGGGAGAGTTCGCCCAAAAATGGAAATTTTGCCATAATTTCGAACCTTTATGACTTCCTTTTTTATTTATTTTTTTTATCAAAAATGTCCATTAAATGCAAGTCAGTCGTTGACATTCCCTGTATGAACAAAAAAAGGAAGCCATTTTTAAAATATCTTAAAATATTTGCTTATTACTCTCGTTGGTGTTCATTAATTCACTAATTTTGACCCGAATAAAACCAGTTTAAAAGACAGATGTCACCATATGAAACAATTACTAGCAAAGATGTGCTATATCCATTTACACATTTGAAAAAGTTTAGCAATTGTTTAAATGCAAGTACACAGAAATGGGGGTCTGGTATTAATTTCTATCAATTAAAGCCCAAAAGCTGTTTGAACCACTTGCGGTAGTGTGAACTGCACTCAATTTGATTTGACTCCCACCCACATTGTCTCGTAAAGTTTAGTGTGTGTATAGATATGTGTGGGTGAAAAAGAGGCGCGTTGCGTTTGCTTTCCGACTAACAGCAGCCGAGTCATTTAACAGAGATGCCCGTGGGTAGGAGTTTCAAGGGCAGTGTTGTAAATGACGGACTGGGGTAACCTTTATAGTTCAGATTCACAGAGATACAGAAACCAAATACAAAAAAAAAAAAACTACAAAAAAAAACTGTAGCTGTAGAATCAGAGGGGAAGAGAAGTCAGGAAACTCCTTTTACAACAATAACACAGAAGCTGTGGCTGGAAGAAAACTATGAGAGTATCAGATAACACACACACACACACACACACACACACACACACACACACACACACACGCATTAAATCACATTTGCACAGGTTTTGCTGCATACGCTTTTTTTGTAAAAGTATTCATTTCTAAAGGAAGATGGCATCTAATGAGAGTGCTGTAAGTTTACGCGTTTTTTAGCACTAGACAATGAACATATTATTGCTCACACCTATTATTACAAGTGCATATATTTAACAACTCTGAACACACTAGTACATGCATAGCAATGCTTTAGTATCACCTAGAACACCATAGGACCTGCATAGCAACGCTGTAGTAACAGCCCAATACACCCTAGGACCTGCATAGCAAAGCCCTGGTAACAGCCCAATACACCCTAGGACCTGCATAGCAAAGCCCTGGTAACAGCCCAATACACTCTAGGACCTGCATACTGTAGCAACGCCTTACGTAAGAGTAGGGGGAAATCTGGAACTGGCCGTTTTGGAGAGATTTTATGATTTATTGGGATTATAAAAAAAGTATTAGTGGATTTTTACTATTATAGGCTGGTTGTTTAGACACACTGTGGACACACATCTATGTGTTCAAACACCTTTTAAAAGTGAATTTTGCATAATAGGTCCTCTTTAAGATCAGTAATAATATGAATAACTCTCTGGTGATGTTCGGGTCATTTTTTACCGAAAAATGTAACGTTTTGTTTTTTAGAATTTTTTTTCTTCATCGGAATGGTACGAAACTTAATAAAGGTTTGGCACTTGCTGTGTGAACACACACACACACAAATCATGGATGTGATTTGAAAAGGTTAAATTAGGTCAAAAAAAATAGTCACACTTGTATAGTTTGCGGTCAAAAATGAACACATTGGAAATTAATAGGAGACGAATTTCATTTATCGGAAACGTTTGGTGGTGTGCACAAACACATTCTTACTGAAAGCTCATTTTAGATTTCCACTTTAAATTTGGAACACAGCTTGTTTGGATTTATGGCTTTGATTTTCTCACAGTTTTAGAGCAATATGTGTTTTGCAAAATATATATTTCATATAAATAAATTGTGCATTTTTCATAACAATAAATATTAAATATTATAACTTTTTTCAAGTTCACTTTTTTAAACTTCAGCAATAATCTGCCATGTGTTGTCTTTAAAAAGAGACCAAACTGAAGCATTAAAAATGTATGACCATTTAAGTTGGAAATTTACTGTTCAGGTCCATGCTCAAAAAATTAATAAATGGATTATAACTACTGCATAAATAATTTAGTACCATTAAATCCCTTAAAAATACAAAATAATAAATACAAAATATTATCAAACTAAAATATAGTACAATCATTTAACTGAAATAAAAAAAAGTCAGTCATTTTTGCAGCTCATCAGCACGTCTGCAGAGATTGATAGCAGAATGCATGATGGATATATTGACCGTTTAAGCCATAGACATAATATAATACATAGACGCCCTATTGGCCGCTGGAGCGCACGTCAACGGCGCCGCCATATTGGGGATGGCAACTTTCCCATACCTCTCATACCGGGAATTGAGAAAAATGCCTGTTTAGTGCGCTGCTTGGGGCTGTACAAGTCGCCACACAATTGAAAACAACTTTCAAGGAATTATCTTTCACAGGCAAGACTGAACGTTTGTTTTTGGTTGTATTTGGTCATTATTTAATTAGTAATAGTAACGTTCAGAGGATCAATTTAAAAATACTACTGTTATTGTGTCACGAAATGTAGTTTTAATAGTTTTTCAGTCGACAATGTAGTTGTTTAAAGCTTAAATATGTGGTTTGTTTATAAAGATAGCGCCTATTTAAAAATTTGATCTGACGGTTTCGGAGTTGTAAGATGCGATCACCGGGCGCTCAGCGCACATTAACCCAGCAGAGGACAGCCTTACCTCGGCCAGTGCGTCTGAAGTGTGCCGCCGGCTCGGATGTCTCTACTCTAGTGATTAAACATGAGAGATAATTCGTCTTGTGTATATCTAACGGGCGATCTTTGGTCTCATTAATCTATAAATGGTTCCCTGGTAAATCGGTAAAGTGAAGTTTCATAACTTTATATTTAGGCTTTTTTAACGTTGTATCCGGCTGTATGTTTGACTGAAGCTACTTCTTTTATAATGGCTATTACTGATCAATAAAACTGAAATTTAACAAAAAGAGTTAAATATTAAATATAAGTCACTATTTAACTTATTTTTTATTGTGTATTTCTGTAATTGATATTTCTTATTCTATTGCTATTATTATAGTATTATTAATAAACCATATGCTATTATCAATATTTTTATGATTGTATTATTGTATGATAGTAATGAATAGTATAATTATATAATATTTTATTTGCTGTATACTATTTATTTATTTTATTGACTAAACTATTTACTATTACTTCTCACAAATGTTATATTTAATGCATTGCACAGTAGTTGTACCATAACATATGTATTATCATAAAGGATCCATCAGTTATCTTTGTTATTGCTCAAATCTGGTCAATCACAGAAAATGCTTTTTCCACAATAAGAAAACTTAAATTATATCTCAGTATGGGGGTCATCATTCTTATCCAAGAATAAAAAGCCAGATACATGACAAGTCTGAGCTTTGACCATTCTTTATTAAAACAAATATTTTACAAGTGTAACTATTGAGATTTAAAATAACTAGAGATTTAACTTTTTGTACACCACATACAAACCACTGAAATCGATTGATAAATATAAAAACAGTTTTTGTTTTTATCCAGAAAAAAACGCAGCTCACCCTTGATTACAGTCAAAGAGTATAGAAGCACAAGAGGCGAAACTCTGATGCTTTTCTGGTAACAGCCACTAGGTGGCGCTTCGGCAGCGCGGCCGCCATTTTGGGATGAAGATTCCAACGGGAGTTACTGGACAACAGCACAGATAACAGTTTTTTGAGGTAGTTTTTTCTTGCATTATTGAATATTTCCATTTTATGCAACTTTACACATTTACTACTATTATTAGTTACCAACTCCACTTGGCCTGAAATATATTTATATAAATATAATATATATGTACGTTTTAATCCCCTGGATCATGCTACAAACATGATGATCTTTATGATGCATTGCTGTGTCCGTTATCTTATTGCCACAATTTTGTACAGTGGCTGTGTTTTTGTTTACATACTCTTGCTTTAACGGTCATTAATATACGATATAAGAAGTTTACTGTAAAGCTATTTCTATTGCTGTTATATAGGCCTAATAGTTGTACGAAATAGTCTGTAGGCCTACTGCTGTATATGTGTTGTTGTAGCCATTAAATAAGCGCATTTAGTTTCATATTTGTTCAAATATTATAATGTGTTTTTCCCCATGTTGATTATGAAAAGTGAACAGCATGAGTAGGATATGATATCGGGAGACATGATGGGTCATACATGATTTTGACTCATTAGCCTACGTTGTGTTTTGTAGAAAGCCTTTCTTTAAAATTAATTTCGTTTTGTGTAAATTGTATCTTAATTTAAACAAATTACCTGGATTTATAAGCAAATATAGCAGACAATATAATCATGACATACGGCGAGGTCATTTGCAGTGCTCGTGAACTTGAGCGAATCTCATCATAAATTAACCGAAATATGCCTCAGACATGAAAAATATAGAAAGCTTGCAACTAAATCTTTAAACGAAACTATTCCAAACGAGAAGAAATAGGCTACTCTCTGATTATGTTGCACACTCACATATTATGTATGTCGAAATAACGAGATATTATGTCGAAATAACATTATAAATAATAAATCTTTAAATATATTTGATTGAATGCTGAATGTTGTGCTTATTCGATTTAGTAAAATTAAAACTCTAGTTGTGATAATTAAAATTATTGAATATTAAATATTGAAGTTTTGCTCATTTAATAATATTAATAGTATACAAAGGCTATAAGTGCGCAGCTCCCCCTGTCAATGATCTAGCACCCCCTCGGCACCTGCGTTAAAAATTATCTGGCGCTGCCCCCTCTTTTTACATAATTATTTCAACCTAAAAATGACCTCTGCACTGTACTAAATATATGTATAATATATGACTGCCGAGTGGCTTTCACCCCAAAATGGCGGAAGCGTAGCGCTGCTGCTGGGCGCTGGTGTTGCAATGGAACGTTCTATTGGCTTTCACTTCTTGTAAATATACGTTCTTTGTTACAGTGCAGTCTTGCCCTCCGCAAAATGGCGGACCCGTTGACGTATCGCAGCAACGTTCCAAAGCGGCCAATAGGGCGTCTATGTATTATATTATGTCTATGGTTTAAGCTTTATGACTGCATTTAATTTCCTGAATCTACTGCCTCAGGATTTAATAGTCTCAGCAGTAAAATTAACTGCGAGACGAGTCTATACACTTCCTCCTGGTTTCTGTTTAGTAAATAACATAATTATGTTTAAAGGTGCAGTGTGTAACATTTTTGACTATTTATTAACAGAAATGCAATATGACATCCATAACTATGTGTTCAGTTGTGTATAAAGAGCTTACTTAATAAACCGTAATGTTTTTATTACCTTAGAATTAGGCATTTATATCTACATAAGCGCGGGAATCCCCTTCTATGAAGGCCGCCATATTATGACGTCATTTTTCTACCGTAGCCGACAGCGAAAAAAACAGCGTTACAGAGCGCGTTTCGTCACTACCTTGAAAGAGAAGCCGCAGAAAGCTAGAAGAAGTTAGTCATACACACCGTGAGTGTTTTCCCTTGTCAGTGGTGTAAATATGTAGTTGGATTGTTTCATGTAACTTAATTCTTCACCCTCGCTGTGTTATGGGTTTGCTATGTGGGGATAAATGTGCTGGTTACGTTCGTGAGACAGCTGATTAGTAGGCTACTCTTGTCATTGACCGGAAAACAGTTACAGGAATCACCAACCCGTCGATCTTGGAAGCATTTTAAGTCGATCGAGTTTCCAAAATCAGAGAAAAAAGCCTATTGTGTGTAATAAGTGGTGTCTATGGGATGCGGAGGCACGCGTGCTGTTATTACAATCACGTCATTTTTGCCGCACGCCCCTTTGGGCTCATGCGGACGCGTCGAGTATAAACAAGGCTTTAACCAGCTCAGCCACAGTAACAGCTCATATTAGCCAGCTAAACTTTTACTACCCTGTTAGAAAAAATCTATAGTTGCATAGTTTCATGTGGTTCTACTCCCTCGCTGTATTATGGGTTTGCTATGTGGGGAGAATGTGCTGGTTACGTTCGTGAGACAATCAGCTGATTACTATTATTTACAACAATTGTGACGAGATCTGTCGTGTCGACAGCTCAGACCAATATTATCATATTATGTATTAAGACCCTTGATCCTCACCTGACTATGGCTTTGTAAACTTTATCCATGATGTGGTTTATAATGGACTGTGGTACTCCATGTTAGCTGTGGCTTGTTTTACTCTGGCTCACTACGACGATGTTTGTCCCGTTTTAGCCACCGTAGCTTCTTTGAAAGGGAGGGGTGAGCAGTGGGCTGAGCCCTTAGTGTAAACTCGCAAACGAACCGCTAGATGTCGCCAAAAAGCTACACACTGCACCTTTAAGTGTGCCATTCAATTGAATGGGATGGATGTTGTTTGACACATACTGTTTATATTTAGTTGTTTTTTTATAAGTCAAATTGATTTTTGCTAGTGTAGTCTAGATTGTAAATATTTTCATGTTACCTCATGAAGCTCATTTTATTTTTTACAGTTAGTGTAATATATTTATAATAGTGAATGTAACCAGAAGCTTCTCGTGACCACAGTTTCCCTAAAACAAACCTTACACAACTGAAAACAGATTGGGGAATTACATCTTCAAGAAACCACATTTCAGTTTCACCTCAGAAACATTTACAAGCGTGGAGGGTTTGTCATTCTGGTCTGCTTTGTCATTTTGAAGCATATCAACTTGATTTATTTGGGGTCAGCGTAATCGTAACCATGTCACACTAGGTTCTTGGTCAAACAGAGACACGCATGAGTGTTTATATTACTTTCCATGTTTGTCCAAATAATGTTTTATGATAACACGTGAAACATGACACTTTGATCTGTCTAAAATAAGACCCTGGTGAAAGACACCACAGTATTACACAGCAGTGTATTCTTATCTTATACTGTTTATTGGGTCTGTAGTAAAAATCCCTGAATTGGGACAGAGTTCAAGTTTAATTCATAGCCCAGATACTCTTATGCTCGGCTTCCAATGAATATGAAAACATGATGCCGCTTCCTGTTCCTTTCCTTTAAAGCGGTGCGCCGTCACCACACGTAACACCCAAATCAGTCGAATCATGTTACATCACGTGTAAAAGCACATGGATCTGTCAGAGACGCTGTTCAACAGGAGGCTTTCTGCCTGCGCGATCCGTGCTTAAACGGACAGAAATACGTCAAAATGTCCGTCTTGGGGCATCTAACTTAAACGCATTCAATTATGTTTTGCTGGGAAAGTAATCGAATGCTTGTCACTGTATTAGGTCTGCACATTCTGTCTTAAAGTGACAGCAGCCTAATAAACCTGCTGCTGCTTCACTGAATAACATTAGTTACTTTAATAAGAATCAATGTGTATTTAATTCATACAGTGATGACTAAGCAATGTTTTATTTTTGTTTTACATTTGATCACTTAGGGTTAGTTGTATAGGCTATTATTAGTAGTAGGGTAAATTGTAAAAAATAAAATAAAAAACTTTTTCTGTTGTATTTGTAAGACTGCTTTTATATTTTTCTTGTATTACTGAACGTTTCAACTCGTTGTTGGTTGACAGTGAAACTGCTCTGAAAGAATGGATTAAGGGGATTTTATGAACGCACTGACAGGGGCCCCCGGACAAAGTTTTGCTTAGGGCCCCCAGAACACTGGGACCGGCACTACTGACCCTCCTAAATAATGAACTTCTACAAACACATTGGCAGCTCTTGCAGATTCGTCATCTCTGTCACACTCGGCCTTCTCTGTTTCTCCCTTAGTGGGAAATACATTTCCACCCCCTTGCATATAACACATAAAGCGCCTTCCATGAACCTTGCGGCACACTATGAAATATCCCAGGATTGAATAATGGCTGGACCCTGAATAAAGAATCTGTGTGGAAAGATGAACTCACACACTGAACAGCGAGTTGGCAGTGCCAGGGCTGTAATATGAACCAGTCGAGCATACTGGAGCTGGCTGCACAATGGGAACGGTGAAAGGCCATTGAACAGGGCTCACACATCTTTCCTTGCCATTTTACCACCATGGTACTTTATTAGATTATGTAAGACATTTTGCTTAAGCATGAAACAAGGTCTTATTGACTGTGCACTGTAAAAAATATTTTAGCAATTTAGTTATTTCAACTTATTTTTTTGTGTAGAGATAACTAGATTTCCAGACAAGAAATTTTAAGTTGTTCTTGTCCTCAACTTATTGAAATAAGTTAGTTAAACTAAAAAAAACCCATGCAAAAAGATAACTCAAAATAATGAGTTAGGTTTTTTACAGTGTGGTGTGTGTGTGTGTGAATATTCATATATATATATATATATATATATATATATATATGTGTATATGTTATGATACTATATATATATATATATATATATATATATATATATTATTCATTTAATATTGATTTTTTATATAATTATTAACTAAATTATCTTATATATGTATAATAACAGAATTATACTGTAATATATACACTACCGTTTAAAAGTTTGGGGTCAATACGATTTTTTTAAGAAATTAATACTTTTCTTCAGAAAGGACTCATTAAATTGATCAAAAGTGACAGTAAAGACATTTATAATAATGCAAAATATTTATTTTTTAATTGAATGCTTTTCTCTTGAACTTTCAAATAATCCTGAAAAAAATGAATCACGGTTTGCACAAAAATATGAAGCAGCAAAACTGTTTTCAACTGTGATAATAATCATAAATGTTTCTTGATCATCATATTATAGTGATTTCTGAAGGATCATGTGACACTGAAGACTGGAGTAATGATGCTGAAAATTCAGCTTTGATCACAGGAATAAATTACACTTTACTATATATTCACATAGAAAACAGCTGATTTACATTAGAATAATATTTCACAATATTACTGTTTTTCTGTATTTTTAATCAAATAAACACAGCCTTGGTGAGCAGAAGAGACTTCTTTTAAACACATTAAAAATCTTACCGACCCCAAACTTTTAAACGGTAGTATATATATATATGTATGTGTATGTATATATGTTATGATACAATATATATATATATATATATATATATATATTATATATATATATATATATATATATATATATATAATTCATTTAATATTGATTTTAATATAATTATTAACTAAATTATCTTATATATGTATAATAACAGAATTATACTGTAATATATATATATATATATATATATATATATATATATATATATATATATATATATATATATATATATATAATATATATTACAGTATAATTCTGTTATTATACATATATAAAATTCTATCTTTCTCTTGGTTTGTAGGACAAGTTAACCAGTGCATTGGCCACCATGTGTGGCCAATATATACAAGCAAAATACATATATATATATACATATTAATTTGCAACAATTCAACGATCCATCAATTATTCCTTATTTGACGACTGTAAGTTATGTAATTACAACAAGAACAAAGGTGAATTGGCTGTCCTGGTAAGAAGTTGAGCTTTTAAGCTAGTGCTTCCTCAAAACTCAGGGATCAAGAACCACCACTTCCACTGGACTACATGTGCTACAGGTCTGCAGGTTGCAGATGGCAGTGTAATAAATAGTTTGATCATGCTGCAAGATATCTTTTCTTTTTTGGCAGCGGTTCAAGTCCAATATGGGAAATCAAGAGTGAATTAAACGAATTAGATTTAAAGGATGGCTTCCGTCCAGCTAAACAGAGTGGATTAAACAGCACCTATACACTCACATTCATTACACTTAGCAGTCAACATGCTACTTAATTAAAAGCCAGCCGAGATGGACAGCTCTGCCCTATGTCTGTTTACCCTGTGATTAAAAAGCAGAGAGGATATTGGGCAATAAATTACACCGGAATGACTCACGAGATTAGGTCAATTTGATTTTCATTGTGTCCCAGCACAATGAGATTCAGCAAATATCTTACAACACAACCCTCAGGAAAATAAGCACCAAAAGCAGCTTATTTACATCTGCCAGTGTCATTAGCACAATAATTAGCAATAGTTCTATCACTCCCAAGAGATATTTGGGATGGTAAGCATGTCAATCGAGCGCAAGTGAGAACCGGTGAGTCTCTGGTCACCGTGATCACATTGGCTCTGTGTCATATTCAAATCATTATGAGAGACGCTGAACATCCATTTCAGTTTAAACCAAGTTAGATATCTTCCACGAAGTTGTAAAGCACTAGAACATGTGCAGTCCAGACTTGCCAAACCAGACGGCCAGAAAAACAACAAGGGGACAGGGAAGTTTATATGTTATTTTAAACTAACTGCTTCCCAAAGTAAAAAAAAAAGTGTGAGATGACATCATTACCTAAAGTTTTGGTACACTTCACAAGTTTTTCTCTAAGTTCCTCCTGTAAATTCCCCCCAAAAAATTATTTATATTTCTAGTATTTATTTAAATAATAAAATGACTTACTACACTGTAAAAAGTGAACAGTTGGATCAACCTAAAAAAATTACTTCAATTGGTAACACCTAAAAAAATTAAGTTATCTCAACTTAAATTATCTCGTAAAACGTGATAATTTAAGTTGAGAAAACTTAATTTTTTTAGGTGTTACCAATTGAAGTAATTTTTTTAGGTTGATCCAACTGTTCACTTTTTACAGTGTAGAACAAACTTAATCAATCAAAAATGACACTATCTCTCTATTTTCTTCTATGTAGTCTATGCACATATTGAGTTCCTCGATCCAGCTGGATCATATATCATTATACTGGACAGTAAATCCATGTCCGTGATGCCACGTGTGTGACATGTTTCCATTGCACTGCCTGGATGCTGTGTGTCACACCTCATCTCCTTAAAGAGCCAAATCAGATCCGGTAACCCTTACTGGTGGCCCTCCAGTTTCTACGAACCTGAGCACCGTTAGTAACCCCAACTCAGTGACCCATAATAGAGACACTTAATACAAGTAAATTAACTGACATCGGGTGCTAGAACTAATAGAAAGGAAACATAATTATTCACTCCCTTGACTATTAAAACAAAACTAGCTCAAGGAAAATCTACAGCTACACACACAAAGATTTAAACTTGTATTTGAAACTGTGTTTTTTTCAAAGCTGAACCACATGTAGGGTATAGGCTAAAGAATTAATGTAAAGATTTTACATTAAGACTTTAAATATTTGGGTAACACTTTATTTTGATGGTTTCTTTTGAACATTCGGTTGACTACAAGTAACTTTGCAACTACATATCAACAAACTCTCATCAGAGTATTCTGTATGCTTAGCTTATTATCTGCTAACTTTATTGTGATGGTCCTCCAACAGACATTCTACTGACTATAAGTAACTTTGCAACTACATGTCAAATTATTCTAACCCTACCAGTCTACTAATACTCGAATAACACTCTCTAATGAGAGTTATGAATAGCCATAGTAGGTCAAAAACCCACAAACTGACATTAAAATGAAAAAGTCAAACCACCCAACTAAAGGAAACACTACTCACCATAATGATGACCAAATATTTTCCATAAAATTAACATCAACATCTATTCTCAAATAGAACTGTATAGACGAATGACAGAAATACATTTAGTCTGGTTAGTAATGAGGGAGATTTAATGTATTTTCTGTTGATTTAATATAAGACGGTGGCTGAAGTCAGTTGTAGTTCTTGCGTTTCTCTTTCCTTCAGTGATTCTGCTTGTTATCATCAGGCGTCTTCAATGTTGCCAACAAATAAAAAATAAAGAGTTCTTAATTTCTCTTTAAACGTCTGTCTGTTATTCAGATATTTTTGTTTAAAAGTTACTCATTTTAAATGGTTGACTTTTAAGGAATTAAAGGATTAGTTCACTTTTTAAAAAACTTTTGCTGACAATTTACTCACCCCCATGTCATCCAAGATGTCCATGTCTTTCTTTCTTTCTTCAGTCGAAAAGAAATTAAGGATTTTGATGAAAACATTCCAGGATTTTTCTCCATATAATGGACTTTACTGGTAGCCAAAACGGTTCAAGGTCCAAATGACAGTTTCAGTGCAGCTTCAAAGGACTTTAAACATACCAGACGATGAATAAGGGTCTTATCTAGCGAAACGATGCGCCATTTCGAAAATAAATAAAACCGTTTAAGTATTATTAGCACAAATGCTTGCCTTGCTCTGTCCTGAGATGCACGTTCGTGAATCTCCTGTTCGAACTCGTTCATCAAAATGAACAATTCTTTTTTCGAGTCATTTTATTCATTCAACGAACGAAATGACTTGAAAAAAGATTTGTTCATTTTGATGAACGAGGAGAACAGGAACAGGAGAACAGAGCAAGGCGAGCATTTGTGCTAATAAAAACGGTTTTATTTATTTTCGAAATGGCGCATCGTTTCGCTAGATAAGACCCTTATTCATCGTCTGGTATGTTTAAAGTCCTTTGAAGCTGCACTGAAACTGTCATTTGGACCTTGAACCGTTTTGGCTACCAGTAAAGTCCATTATATGGAGAAAAATCCTGGAATGTTTTCATCAAAATCCTTAATTTCTTTTCGACTGAAGAAAGAAAGACATGGACATCTTGGATGACATGGGGGTGAGTAAATTATCAGCAAAAGTTTTTTAAAAAGTGAACTAATCCTTTAATTTTATGTTACGTTTAATTAATAATATTGCTTGTAATCTGTTGCCACAATTTTGAGTAGATGTAGCGCATTACCTTTTACGTGCAACGTTAAAGTTAACAGAATGTGTTAAAGGGACCATCAAAATAAAATGAAACCACACTGTAAAAAATTATTTTCATGATTTGTTATCACAACTTTTTATATTTTGTCAAATCAACTTAGATGATTAATTTAGTTCAGATAACATAATATTTTGAGTTTCTATTTATTAAACCAATCTCCTTTGTTGTATTAACTCAAAGTTTTAATTTCAATTAACTAAAAATTTTAAGGCAACCAGGTAACTTACTTTTTTAAGTTAATCCAACTTTTTTTTTACAGTGCAATATGTCTACCTCAAATAACTTTATTATATTCATACAAACTATTTTAACCCATAATCTTAATATTGAAAAAAGAAGTTAATGTCCATATTTGTTAACCATTATTGCAGAACATGGGTTTATTTTGCTAGCTGACCGAAAACATATTATACGAGTTGAGTCAACTTCCCCATTATAGGTAGCCTAAATCCATCTGGATCCCCATTACAACATGTGTGTGATTTACCTTCAGCGCGCACTTTTGTCCGGTTTTCTTATTGTAGCACTCCACTACTTTGCCGTTGACACCCAGACCTAAAACTTGACTGGAGACTTTGTAGTCATCAGTCACGGCATGGCGCTTGATTTCCAGTTTGGGAAAGACAGGCAGGGGGAACTGAGTGGAGTCGGTGTCTGCGGACTCGTTCTCTGGGTGAGACTCGTTCTCTCGTTCTCTGCTGTCGCTCGCTTCTGTCTTCTCGCTTTGCGCGTCGGGCTTCGGCTCGGGCTCGGACGCGTCCGCGTTGTGTGTTTGAGACTTTCCATTCTGGAGCATCTTTCAGTGCAGATGAAATTAAGGTCGCTATTAGAGGCTCAACGTGGCTGAAGAGGGTCTTTTAAAATCCACAGATAAACTATCCGCGCGGGTCCCGCTGTCAGCGAGTGACGCTGTTCCGAAAATACACTGCTGATGAATTCCTGTGATGACTTATGGTTACAGAATTACTGCACATTTACCAGAATTAAGTCGCTTGTATTCAGATACGCTACATATAAATAAAATGCCTGTTTCAACATTTCAAGTTGAAGATTATCAAAAATAAAGTTTTCAACAAATAATTTAAAAATTCCTTATAAAAAAGATTTTGTTCAGTTATTAGAATGAATTCAAAAACAGTGTTATCTAATTATAAAAGTAATATTCACGTTCAGTTGAAAATGTTCCAGTTATATATAAAAGTTATAGGGTAAATGAAAAAGAAAGTGTCTTTTGTCCTGCCAAGTTCCCGTCATTGACTGTAAAAACCGCTGTGTGTGTGTGTGTGTGTCTCACATGGGGTCAGTGTCTGTAGCGGAAGCGCGAGCTCCTGAACTGCTAGTCTCTTAAAGGAGCCGCGCACATTTATTTTTGTTCGAGACGACCAGAGAAAATAATCCAATTTCTAGAAATCAGATTGAGACACCCAGAATACGCCTAATAATCTCAATTTAGTTCATGCAAACACCTCATTTTAAAATATACACCGTAACAGTTAAAAACACTAAAATTATTGAAACTATTTTTCATTTATTCAAATAAAGCTGAAATAAAACAAATTCTAAATATTAGAGAAAAATTGAAGAAAATTGCCCTGGCAACTAACTGAAACTGACACTAAAATAAAATGAAAAAATTAAGAAAAAAGCACATAACAAAATTACTGAAACAAACTAAAATTAAAACAAAAACTGAAAATATAAAAATAAAAGCTAATTCAAAATATCACTAAATACTATGATAGTATATAAATATAATAACTAATACACAGTACATTATACATATACATTATACTGTATTTTTAACTGATTTAAATGGTTAATTTCCAGAGATATCTTGAGTTCAGAAAATAATTGTGCATTTTTATTTTTTTGCCATTCAGTGTGTGTATAAATGGAAATGTGTGTGTGAGAGAGTCTAGTAGTCAAGCGCACAGATCAACGCCACACCCTGTTTGATCCAGTGCCCCTGGGTACGATCTGTGGGCAGCTCAACTGATATTACGTAGTTGGTTGAGTGCCCGGTGGTAGAGAGAGTTCCTGTGGATGGAAAAACAAAACTTTTCAGATCTCTGTGGTAAAACACAAACCAAATTCTCATATAAATCACAATGACTCCACAAGATGTACAGTAATAAAACATTAACAAAAGATTGTGGCAAATTTCACAAAGAAATGCTATTCAAATTGCTCACCAGCACGAGTAAGAGTTTTGTAGATAGGACACACGTAGACACCAGATAGAGGGGGTTTGCGGTTGGGAACGGGTACCATCCAGATAACAGCCATCTCTGTGTAGAGCTCTTTGGGACGGGATTCAGCAAGCTGGCCGGTCTCTGTATCCCAGCGTGCTCCTTCCAGAAACAGACCGTGGATGAAGCAGCCCATGTCGGGCCTCTCAGTCAGCTCTGCTACTGCTTCCTTCATAACCTAAAAGAGGGTTTGACGAAAGGTAATAAAACAAAAAGAATGATTAAGACTTATGGTTCTTATAAAAATATAATCACCATGCTGTTTAGATATGCAAGAGAACGTTCTATTCCAATGTTTGACCTTCTCAGGTACATTGTACTTCTCTTAATGGTCTATCAAATATCAAGCTTGCTTTGAGAGCTTAATATGGAAACATTGAGGCTTCAAATTGAATTACACCGAGTTTAATGCAAGAAAGCCTTGCTGTTGAAAGCAGATTATGCACCTTAAAGTCAAATCCAATGGTGTCAATGGAGACCAGAGAGCCACGGGCAAAGTTCTGCAGGGTTCCTGTGAGGAAGGCCTGGGGGAAGAAGAACCCACTGATCCAGAATACAGCAGGAATGCCATCTGAGATCCAGTTCTTCAAAAAGCTGATACGCTGGACCAGATCTGACACCCAGGAGGCCAAAGGCTTAAGAGACGGATATGCCTTGAAAAAATATAAAAAGAAGAATTTTATGGTAGCTGTGTCCCATATTTCAAATAAGTCTAAACCCTAAGCCTAAATAATCATAGAGCTAACTCTGATTTCAGTTACACGCATAAGAACATTTGCAGTCTTTACGTAGTCATTCCACAAATTCTGTGTATGTCTTGCATGGTTAACATTCGGGAGATTCTTGCCTTGGCCTTCCATATTTCTGGAACAGCGTTAATGAACAGACTGTTAGACATCAGCTCCAGTTCAGAAGACATAACCACCAAACCCTTCAAAGCCTTCACCTGATCACCGAGACTCTGGGAAATCACTGATAACAACTTATTATATCTGTGAAAGTAATAAAGAGGTGCATTTTTAGTGTGCTTAGTGACTAAGAGGATTACTTTTTTTTTCAAAAATACACACAAACAAAAAATGTTTTGGAAAAAAAAGTCTCTTATGCTCACCAAAATTGCATTTATTTAATTAAGGATACAGGAAAAAAGTAATATAATTACAATTTGAATATATTTTAAATATAGTGTCACATGATCCTTCAGAAATCATTCTAATATGCTGATTTACTGGTCAAGAAACATTTCTTATTATTATCAATGTTGAAAACAGTTGCTGCTTAATATTTTTGAGGAAACTGTGATAAAAATTCAGGATTGAATAAAAGTATTAATTTCTTTAAATAAATAAATCACACTGAACCCAAACTTGTGTATGGTAGTGTATACTTAGGTCTTTGTATATCATTTATACATTAATTATGCACATTTATAAAACTTACCTTATAACCTCCTGAACTAGGACAGTGTTCATAGATTCTTCATACATCACTGGGTATTTCTTTATGACCTCCTGCACGTCAATGAGATTAGGAATCTTCTCCACAATCCCCTCCACTATTTCCTCTATGATCTTAATATGTAGATGAGAAGAGAGCATGCATTAAATCTAAAAAGCATTATCCTTTTACATAACAGGTTGTAAGAAAAATCCATAATTGCTATGTTAATCGCCACACTGCTTTGCATTGGAAAACACATGGATACTATCAAAAAGAAAAAACATTGCTTTTTAAAATGCTTAGTAAGAACACTTTTTTCAAAACAATTTTACTGACCCCAAACATTTGAACGGTAGGTAGTGTACATATTTCGAGAAAAAAAAAATTGCCATATAAAATTGCCATAAAGACATACCTCATCTCTGGACTTGCCTCCGCTAGCTGCTACTCTGGGCTGGAGCTTCACTAAAGTTCCCAGCAGTGCAAATGTCTCATTTTGTGCAAAGCTGATGTTGGCGTTGTCATGGAGGCCAAAGATCTCCGGTGAGTCATTTATTGGTAGACCACGAAAGTATGTCAAATAACCCTGCACAAAAAAATAGATGTACTGCATAACTTTAAACACAACAGAACACAAGACTGTGCTGAATTGTGAGCCCGTGGAGGGAGAAGTTCCTTTTACACTGATCTGAGATCAACTTTATTGTTTTTTCCTAATACTTGAGGTTGGGATTACATTAGAGACAGAGTTCTAGACCTTGATATTATTCTCAGTGCTGATTTGTCTGTATTCTCCAGAAGGAGAGTAAGGGTGTTCAGGGCCCAGGACAGCAGGGCAGTAGAAATCCTCCAGGATGTTTAGGATGCAGCGGCGATCCCAGTTGTCCGTCACACGACCCCCATAGTTTATTCCCCCGCAGTATACTTTAGAACCTAAACAGACCCCAGAGACAAAGAGAAATGAAAACCAGATCAGAAAGATTTGTGAGAGTATCTTCCTTTAAATAATACAAATATAACCACTACCTAATATAGATGTTTAGATGCTCTGTAACTGCTTAAAATGGCATGTTTTAGTTACCTAATATATGCCTAATCAGCTAGGGAAGCATGCAAAGGAAGGAAAATACTCTGCAGAGAGGCATGAATATGTGTGTGTGGGTGGGTTGCGTCTGGTTTTGCCTTGTATGGGATGTCCTGATACTCATCAAGGAACATTTTCAGCTGGCTAATGCAGATGTTCAGGTCCCCATCTGTAAACTCATATGGAATGTTAAATCCTAGTGGGCCGAATTTCCTACGCTCAATGGCATTTCCATGGAAAAGGCACAGAGACAGGAGGAGAGCCTTTAACTCGGCTGTCTGTCAAAATAAAGAAAGACAGAGACAGAGTAAACAATAAATATATTTAATAATAATAATATTAATAATAATAAATATATTATATATTTACACATATGTATACTTTAGTAAACTACTGTACACAAGTTTTGGGTATGATTTTTCTTTTTAAAGAAATTATTTATTTTATTCAGCAAGCATGCATTAATCAAAAGTGACTGTAAAATATTTTTATAATGTTACAAAAGATTTCTATTTTAAATAAATTCTGTTCTATTCATCAAAGTCCTTGTGAGCATTAGAGACTTTTTTCAAAAACATTTAAAAAATCTTCCCGACCCCAAACTTTTGAGCTGTACATATAATACATTTACTAAAATCACAATTAAATATGATGCTGTGTTGTTCTCAAGTTGGGTATTTCTGAAAACATCTTTTCAACACGAACCTTAGTGCATGAAGTGATGAAATCATCAGTGAGGCTGGCGTAGGTCTTCAGAAGATTGGCTTTAATGCCTCGTGGTGGTTCTATGGTCATCTTGGAGCCATTCTGCAGAATGGACACTGGGAACTTGTTGCTGGGCAGACTAGTGAGCCAAAGGCGGAAATCCCGATGGACCTATATGGTACAACAGCTTTTTCAATATATTTAAAAACTCTTACTTTTGAAAATGCAATAAATATAATAAAGTTCATAGTTTTTTCTGATAAACAGTCAAATTAAAACTGAAATAGCTAGTCAGGTGTGTCAAACTTTGTCAGAATCGATGTTCTCAATGAGTCTCTCAAGAGATGGCATCCAGCTGGGAGCAAGGTGGCAGTTCTGAAAAAAGACCCATTTTCCTTTCTCCATGGCGTGGTGCATCAAGGTCTCAGCACTGGGGCCCTGACATACAACAAATACTTTCAGCCTAATATACTCAAATATACACAGTCTTAAGGCCCGTTCACATCAGGAATGATAACTATATTAGCATAGTTGTTTATTCTAAGTGCGTGCTTGTCTGATACTTTAAAAGGCTTGAGTTTGTTACAGCAGGATGGATTCTATTTGGCTGTCAATGTTTTTATCGTTCATCAGCTGGATAAAATAGTTCTGAAAGTGATCCCACCATATAGTTTCTCTGTGCCGTTATCGTTATAGCTGTGGTGTGAACTCTGCTATTCTTTAATATTGAGAATGATTTTTAGAACTATATCTTTATCGTTATCTTTATAGTTATCATCCTTGGTGTGAACGGGCCTTTAGTCTATTCTTATCTGAACACACTTCACTATATTAAAGATATAATAAACATGAAAATACAAATAAAAGCCCTTTAAGAGTATATGCATGTTATTTAGGCTGTCTAAGTACTGTCTTTGCTCTAAAGACATGAACCTCATGTTTACATTGTTAAGATATTAGTGCAATGACAGTTTATATAAGAGACATGCCACTTCCTCAATCCTCAATAGAACTATATAGGAAAAACCTGTAACGCCAAAGATGGCGGTTGTATGCACATGTCCCGCCCCTCCCGCTGGAAAGCCAATCGTCTGCTTTTAACAGTCAAGCCGGGAAACATTTAAGCCTATCGTCTGGTTCCTCTGACGCATGCGCACAATTGAGGTTTGCGATAGCGGAAAATACGTTACTGTTTGAAAAGGCGGCAGATTTGATATGCAGTGTATGTGTGCGTTGTGTAAATATCAGACATCCCAGGTCTCCCGCATATTGATACAATTTGATAGCGGTTCCCTGATGCCCACAAATTAGATTAAAATCTCCCAGAATCTAGAGCGAGTGTGCTTCAAATCGTGTTGAGGGGGAGAGAGCGAGAGACCTTGCGTGTTGGTGTCGTGAACCCTTGCGCATGCATAGTAAATGTATAAACTGTGGGAGAAAAGGCATTTTAAACCTTCTTTTGGGGCAAAGTCATCAAACTTTTTCAGCGATTTTTATCATATTTTACTGCTGTTTCTATACATGCAGTTTTTATGTCCCGATGACCAGTGAAAGTGCAGTTCTGACTCTCTGCCCATTCATTTAGATAGGAGCCTGGTCTTGTTAGTCCCAAATAGCTGCCCGGAGGCGTTGCCAAGATGGCGGTCGAGTGGCATGACTTGCCTAAAAGGACTTTGGTAATGGTGAATATATATGTTAGCCAGTTGGTGTGAGCCTGTAGGTCAGGTATGTCACAGGAATATTGCAGCCTTTCAGAACCTTTAAATAGGAACCTAATTAGCACTAGGGTGGGAAGTCATTTTTATTAGTGCTCGTCAGACCCAAGGTCTCAGAGGTATGAAGTGGTGGACACTTTTGAACTGACTGAACTGGGATGTAGGACATATTAGAGATAACCTAGTCAGAAGCTACAATTATGATATCAGTCATGCATACAGTATATTTCCTTATTTCTGGACGTTCTACTGTATGTTCTGACCTGGCCTTGCCCAAGGGAGATGGCGTTCATCTTCTTCGAAAACTTCATGACCTCTGCGAACTTATAGAGGTCAGCAGCGGGGTCGGTACCAGGAGAAAGCACAAAAATGAGAGCGGTGGAGGGAGACGACTCTTTAAACACCGCAGACAGGTCTGATGTCTGAGAGGCAAGATAAAAATGGTGAAATGAGAGAAATTACAAATCATGACCAAAAACAATGAGTCATAGTGAAACACATTATTAGTATGACTCAAAAATATGCAAATACCTGCTAAAGGGTGAATTAAAATTGTGTCTTTAGCCTCTGTTTATTTAACATTCTAATGTGAAGTTCTTACATAAGCAGTGTGTTGTTTGTTCCATCAATATCAAAATGCTATTAGATTACTAATCTATGTGTATGAGTATGGGCACCTGAGGTTCAATGAAACTCTGACCCAGCTGTGAAGCCACAAAGTCCTGCAGGCCGTGAGTAAGCCGGTCAGCTCTTAAACAGCGAAGAACCAGCAGCTTCTGAAACAAGTCTAAGTCGCTGTCCCACTGACCTGGAAGAGTCTCCCTGTTCACATACAAACACATATGCGGATAAACTGAGAATCTAAACCTGTCACACATAATAATGATACCATTTATAGCATTTAATAGGGCTTGCATGTGCGTTTGGGGCTACCTGTGTGGCTGGCTGCTGTCAAATATATTCTTGAAGGCTGATTCATGTTTGGAGAAACTCTCTGGTAGGTTACTAAAAGTTGGCAGAGCGCTCAGTGCCAATATGTCCTGCCAGGCTCTCATGGACAGCCAGTTTGGAGCAGGATTAGGAGTCTCTTGCTGGGGCCGGCCCCCAGATAACATGTATCGCCACTCAGCCTGTACACACAAGGATATTTATATATAAATCCAGATAAAAGTCCCCAAGATCTCTCTTTACTATGTTATTATTTCTTCATCATTACAAACATTGGCAATGTTATGACAATGCAGTGTTGACTGTTCATTTGTCGGTTCAAGGCTCCTGGATTTATAGTGGAATAAACATTTGCATTATTAATAGCAGCTTGAGTGATAAAGATCAAAAGAAAATGGAGACAGAATTCACTTAATGAATTTTTTTTTAAATGTCCTTGTGTGGTCTCTGATAATCTCTGATAAACATTTTCCGTAAATATTTGCCGGATGAAAAGTAAAAAGGTTGAGATAGAGACGAAAGATAGAGGAAGAGAGAGAGACTTTTAATCCTGTTTTTTTTTGTATCTCGCTAACCATATCAATCTTGCTGTCATTCATCAGGATTCTGGCACACAGGAGGAAGGCAAACATCAGCTTGTGTTTCTCAAAAAGGCTGCGACAGACGTTGCTGTACAAGCTGAAGGTGAAGAACTCATTAATGTTGAAAATACGCTCCTTCACTGTCTCTGTGGGGAGAGAAGCCAAGACAGTTAGTTCAACAGTTAGTTAATATAGAAAAGAAGTGATGTCTTCTATTAAATCAAGAAAAACCAGGGTTCTCACAGTAATGGAAAACCTGGATGTATCAGATAACCTAATTTTAAAAGTGTGATTACTAGAATGTCATGTAAATGTCATGTAAATTAATAAACTGAACAGATTTTATTCATTTACATGACTTTTTTTTAAGTCATGCCAAGCTCTAAAAATTTTAATCAGATAGAAATTCTAAATAAAAAAAAATATTTTTAAAAATACTTATACTTGATCCTTATTCAGTAAATTACGAACAACTGGAAAAGTTATGGAGCTTTTGAATATTGGTGTGGATTATATTGTGAATATTGTCAAAAAGGTCAAGAACCAATGGCTTAAAAAAAAATTAAGAAAATTTGGCAGGTTCTTCAGTGCATAGTGTTAAAAATAGGAGGCCATGTTCTCTACCTGCTCGCTTTGAGTTGGCAATGCCACCCAAGAAAATACCCAGGAACCACTCCAGAGAGTATTGGTACATGGGGTCCACGTTTGATAGATCTGACACGCAGAAGAAGAGTATCTGGGCTCGGACAGCCACTGGAACATATTCCAGACGTGTGGCGTCAATGTCCCTCTCAGTCGCTTCCGCTACAGTCACTTTAGCCTATAAAACATTGTTTGTTTGGTATTAGATACTTTTACAGTAGATGCTAAATTAAACAGAATGCACATTTAGCCTTTCAAGCAAAGAAGACACAAGCAGACCTACCTGAATTTCTTCGGCTTTGACTTTGGAGGCCGCAAGCACTCTTATCAGTTCCTCGTCATCGACAGGGTTTCCCTCTGAAGAGCTCAGTCGGAACAGGATCTGATCTTCTATCTCCTTTAATTCCTGTTTCATTTGTGCGTTACTCACAATGAGTTGGTTCTTCGCCCCTTCCAGATCGGGTCTCTCTTCAGCTACGAGACACCCTAATAGCTGATCCTCAAGCCCACTGCATTAACACACATGGAAACCAAGCACATGAGAAATTCAGAAATTCAGATCTACTTCACAACCTAGAAGCCTTCATTATGTTTATGTCTGAAGAAATGTAAGAGCAGCACCTGGGTGAGAGGGTGAAGTTAATGAGAGTGACTTTAGTAGAGATCTCGGGTGAGTAATGTGGGTTGGGCAGCTTAGTGGTAATGTACATCTTGAAGTCGTCATGATAGTGAATGACAGCATCTCCGAGCTTTAGAACTATGTTGCCTTCATGGGTATATGTCTGAGGAGCATACACACATGAAAATCAGTTTTACATTGAAGGCAGCTTAGAAATACTAAAACAAAAGGTTGATTTAAATATTGACCATGGAACACTTTAAAAATAGATGTTAGCCTAGCTATAGCAGCTTTTAAGCTTTATTTTATGATTTATTCACACAAAACAGTGATGTGTACCTGTCGTAGGAGCACAGGGTCCAGTGCAGGGTCTAGATCCTCCCCAACATTCTCCAGCAAGCAAGGCTTCCCAAAGCGGATAGCATTTTCTAAACTACGCAGGAAGTCCCGGTCACTCAACTTCATCACATCCAATCTGTTATCACGCTCCTGCGGAAACAGAACAAAACAAAGACCATGAGAAAAGGCAGAAAAAAGTTAAATTGTGGTAAATGACATACACTACCATTTAAAAAAAATAAAAAATTTGTAAGAAATTAATAATTTTACTCAACAAGATTGCAATGCATTAAACTGATCAAAAGTGAGAGTAAAGAAATTTATAATGAGATTTCTATAATAAAAAAAGGGTTTCTTTTGAACTTTCTATTCATCAAAGAATACTAAAAGTTTCCTGACACTGAAGACTGAAGTAATGGCTGCTGACAATTCAGCTTTGTCAACACAGGAATAAGTTACATTTTAAAAAACATTGAAATAGAGAACAAAAATAAATATATTGTAATTATATTTCACAATATTACTGTTTTTACTGACCCAAAAACTTTGAATGAAAGTGGACAATTCAGCTAGTTAGTTTTGTTTTGTAAGGTAAAAAATATTCTAGTATAATTCTGTATAATTCTTACCATGTTCTTAATCCACTTGTTGGCCTGTCCCTGTGGATCGATGAACAGAGGCCAGCGCTGAGAGTACTGTGCAATTACTCCATTCTCAACAGAGAGACTATCCTTGGGCAGGCCTGCAATCTACACAACATTACACACACACACATATATATAAATAAATAAATAAAACTTAATAAACATAATATTTTATGTCCATGCACATCACTTAAAGGTGGGGTATGTGATTTTCTTTTTTGACAATTTTTTCAAAATCACTTGAAATCCTATTCCTAACCCACTTACTGGCTGTAAATTAGAAGCACTAAATGAAAATTAAGCAATTTAATCATCTGTGGAACGGGCAGGACTCGAAAAACTCCAGCCAATCATTTTCAAGACCATCTAGAATCATTGGACAGAAAATGCGTCAATCAAACGGTTGTACCATGCCCCCTCCCCCACCCCCAACGCGCCCGTGTCCCATTCGTGCGCATACTCAAAGCTCGTGACCCAGTCACAGGAAGTGCAAGTCGCCCCGGTACACAGAGAGAGAGGAGAGAGGAGAGAGAGAGAGAGAGAGAGAGAGAGAGAGAGAGAGAGAGAGAGAGAGAGAAAGAGAGAGAGAGCGCATCTGAGTTTTCGCACGTGCTTGATTGCGCGTCCATGTTTTTCGAATGGGTGGAGTCAGGGCCAGTTTTGGAGGAGAGAAGGTAGGACCTTATGAGTTGTGTATTTTCAAAATCTGCCGGCCGTTTTGCAAATCACATACCCCACCTTTAAGTACATTTACAATGTTGTACAATAAATACAAAGTTGTACATATGTGTTGGTCTCTAACCTGCCAGGAGCGGATCTTGACTTTGTCTCCTAGTGTGCTGATCAGGTTGGGCTGTTCTGTGTGAGGAACTGTCAGCTCTTTAAAACCTCTGAGCCACTCCTCAGCCATAGCTGAACGATACTCTCCCTGCAAAAATCAGACATATTTACATCCACTCTATGGCTGAAGCTCACAATAAGAGTCGAAGATGAGTTTTTTTCTGCATTATGATAAAGGGAAACTCTCTAATATAGAATATAGAAGAGAAAATAGAATTTCCTATTTATTTTGTTTGTTTTTTGGGGTGAAATTTGACATGGACATGTTTTGTAATCAAAAACCCTCATAATTAACAAAAGACATTCAAACATCATTCTACCCAGCATGCATTTTCCCTCCCACACACTCACAGTGAAGGGTCCGAGGTAAGCTACGTATCCTGCAGCAAGCAGCACATCTCCTGCCACATTATTCACCATGTACTCCAGTTGCTGTACTGTCTCTCTCCAGCGCACCTTCTCATCAGCCAGACCACCAATCAGCTGACACACACACAACAACATCCTGTGTCTGAACCTTCATGTGCTCAGTATAAACTCAGTGTATAATGAACATCGACAAAACATATTCAATAGTCATATATCATATTCAGAAAAACAGAAGATGTACTGTTGCAATTGACCTATGGCTAAGCCACACCCCCTCCACTCACTGGACAAACAGTCAACATTCGGGGACAGGCGCTACGGCAGATGTCACAGTAGGAGACATTTCACAGGAGGCAATTGATGATTTTTGGAGACAGAAATATTATATATCATCTCGAAGTCACCTAAAGGGCCTTAACTTAACACATTGGAGGGTTATATTAATAATTTTATTGTTGAGAAGGTCGATGAAAAGCTTCAGCTCCAGGCAAAAATAAACAGGTCACAGTGTAAACTTGATAAACTGCATATCGATGCCATCACGGGTTGGTGCTAGAGAACCTAGTGTCGAACCTAGCTACCTAGTGTCGGAGGTTGCATGTACCCCATGCACACCGTTTGACCAATTTATACTTAAAATGACAAGAAAAAACATATAAAAACGAATGAAAACTGACTAACTGCAATGCATTTCAATGGACGTGGAAGCAGAGAATGTCCGAGTGTATTGGTAGTAGTATGCACACTGTGATTGGCTCATCGCGTTTAGGGGCGTGGTTTAGCCATAGGTCAATTGCAAACTAGACTGGTATGATAATGTCGCGATTACCAGTGAGAGTGCCCATCATTGCCACCAGAGGGCACTCCACCCCGGACTATTGTCATTCCCTAATGAAACTACGGCTGTGTCCGAAATCTCCACTCAAACCACTACTCCCTAACCCCTATGTATGGGGTAGGGAGTAGAGCACTATATAGTAAGCTCACCAGCATAATAGAAACACCACTTTCGGACACTACTCCATCGTCTCTCGGCACCGTTGATTACGGCATTACTGTCGCAAATTCGTAGTCGCGCTGCTCTGCTTGATGTCCATCCGCCATTTTTACGATCAGCGCAATGCATGATGGTATGTAGGGCTTGGGTTAGTGACCATCGGTTGTACACTACTTTTCAAAATGCATTCTGAGATACATTGACTGGACTATATAGGGTATAATAATCATCACTATACATTCAGACAGCACTACAAAATGGCGAGCTCACTATATAGTCCACTATATAGTAAATAGTGGGAGATTTCGGACACAGCCTACATTTCCCATAACTCTCTGCCTGGACTCATCATCCCTGATTGCATCCACCTGTGTCTCATTACCTTGTTTAACTCACCCCATAATAGCCTGCTTTTCACATTCATTCCCCTGCAAAGTCTTGTATGTGTAACACTGCATTTCTGAGTGTTTTCACTGTTTTCTGTTTTCCTGTTCCTGTCTCACCCTCTGGATTTGTTTGTCATTCTTTGGACTGATTACCCTGTGCTTTTGGCCACTGTCTGTTATACGGTTTATAATCTTGGATTTTCCCATTAAGGCCCCGTTTACACGAAGGGAAAACACAGATATTTCCCTGCGGTTTGGCCTCTCATTTACACAAAAACCCTTTTTTTATCACAGAAAACAATTATTTCGAAAAACTCTGGCCAAAGTGGGAATATTAGTTTCTCTAAATATCCGGCTATGTGTAAACGTAGCCTAAAAACCTTCGTGTCTCTGAGCAGTTCCTTACAGATAAAGAGGTAAATTTGACAGGCCAATATTACATTAAGTTGAATGGAAAATTAGACAGGCGAGAGAGTTTTTCTCCACTCACCTTATCTGCACGGATCAGTCTGTTCTCACACAGCTGGCATTTGGCGTCTAGCTCATCTCTCTTGCTCAGGCATTCATGATACTTAGCCTGCAGCGTGGCAATGCCCTCCTCTACAGCTGTTAGTTTCTCCTTAGCATCATCCAGAATGCGCTGTGTTACAGCCAGATCCTCCTTAGCTTCCTGCAAGGCTTGCTGTTCACACACACAAAGAAACATTAAATATTATCCTTATATTAACATTAATATAATTATTAAAATAAGCCTTAGTTTTGGTCTGTTCACAACAACATGTTTGTAAGAATTAGGTTGAAAATGAACAGCTTTAGGCAGAAAGACCCTACAAATATTTTTACATACAAAAAATACATTGTCCTGAACAGACACAGGCATATAAAATCAAATACACAAGTCAAACATGGCCATTTGAAAAGGTCTAAGCTAAATAATGGATTTAGCAGAAAGGAATCAAGCTCCTACCCGTTTGGGCTCTACAGCTCTGGCCACAAAATGGTACAAATGCATCGCTCGCACCCACTGACAGATGGAAGTACAGGCTTTGGACACCTTGGCGATTGACTCAGTCTGGAACTCTGGGTTGTCAATGTAAGGCTGCACTTGCTTGATCACAGTGTCTGGGATGTTGTCCTGTGGGAAGAAGACAAGAGCTTGGTCATAGATATTATACACTTTGAGCTAAAATGTTGTAATTAATTATTCTAATGCCATCAATATTTTTAACTTTGTGGTTTAAAAAAAAATGCAAATACACTACCATTCAAATGTTTGGGGCCAGAAAGATTTTTAAAATGTTTTTGAAAGAATTATTCTCATCAAAGCTGCTTTTGTTTGATTAAAAAAACAGTAAAACAAAAATATTGTGAAATATTATTACAATTAAAATTTTAATATTATTAACATTTTCTTTTTATTATTAATGCAGAAAACTGTGCTGCGTAATATTTCTGTGGAATTAATTTTTCTTTTAGAAAATTCGAAAGAACAGCATTTATTTGAAATAACACTATAAATGCCTTTACTGTAATTTTTGATCAATTTGATGTATCCTTGCTGAATAAATCTTTTTCTTAAAAATGTTTCTGACCCCAAATTTTGAATGGTATTGTATGCACCTACCACCAAAAACAACAACAAAAAAAATCATCTCTTAATAGCGACAAAGCAAATAGTAAACAAATCTTGAAGTAAAAATCTTCACCCTACCTTGTCATACTTAAACAGACTATCCAGAAACTTTCCTGGATCTTGCAGAAGGCCCTTTCCTGCATCCCAGTAGTCATCAACCTTCTCTCCGAGCTTCTCTCCAGCAACTTTCTTAGGTTTGATACCCTTCAGGATGCAGACAGCTTCTATAACCAGCTTCACTCCTTGAGGAGGTCTCTGCATAGCCCTCACCTGTATATCATCAAACATCACCTTGTGAGATGGCATGATCTAATCATTGGCTGTATATGTACAAATGTTAACAGAACATATGACGTTTGCACCTCAACGACATCATTCTTTTTCAGTGACTGAAGGCTAGCGAGGGCGGCGTCCATGGCAGGAAGTGCTTCATTCAGATCTTTCTGAGCATCATCAGCAATAGCCTGAGCCACACAAGCCTTTTCAGTGGCTTTAGCCTCCTCAGCCTGCACCGCTACACGGGTCTCCTCAGCTACCACCGTGTCTTCCTACACTCAAACACATTCCCCAGGCGACAAAATTCAAGGTTAAGTTTTATTCCACCATGTTTGCATTCATACATTTTTTATTTTCAATCATTTTATTCACTTTTATTTTCTCCATAGTGACCACAGTGTCCTTGGCTGCCTCCTCCAGCTGAGGCCTCATCATCTCCAACTCTTCCTGCATCTTAGCCACATCCTCTGCTGTACTCAACAACTACACACGCACACACACAATCATAAACACTTTTGTATATTATATACAGTTGAATGTACAGTGCAGAAAATAATTGATGTTCCCAAATCACTTTGTCCAGGCCAGTTTTCATTCGCTGCCGAGCACTGTGCAGCTCCTGCTTCTTCTGGCCAATCAGAGATGAGAATATGCTGAGGAGCTCCAGGTAACTCTTAGGAGTGACGTAGTTGTAGCGGGAAAGTTCAGCCAGGTACTGCTCACACTTCCTGGACACCATTTGATGGATCTCAACACACATCAGTGCCTGTACAGAGAGACAGCGCTCTGTTACACCCTGTTTACATATACACACACACATATCACACACTTCTCCTTACCAGGCTTTGGAGGGTCGTAGGGCTGGCCTCCAGTTCTGGAAGCTCATTTAGGAAAGATGTTGCTACAGACTGTAGTGCCTCCTGTGGCCAAGCACTGAACCAGTCAATGGTGCAGCAGTTGACCAGTGAGGGGAACTGCCTAAGGCGAGCCCGGAACACCTCCCCTACTGGACTGTAGATGGAGGCAAAGAACAGAGGTTCCTGAGCCACAGTTTCCAGCTGTATGTTTCAAGCTATATCTCAGTGCTGAAATAGTATGGGAAATCTTTCTAATGACAGTCAAAAAATGCACACCAGATACACTAAATCTACACTAATTTTAGGCTGAATTTTGCAAGCAACAACAGTTTTGTACAGTGTATTTGTAGCACGGAAATATCAATAGAGGTATTGATATAAAGATAAACCTCATGCAGAGAACAGTGTGGATGTTGCTACGGACTCTCTTGATGTAGGCAGCCATGAGGTTAGATTTGGTAGGCTGCTGTCCCATGTCCTGAACCACAGGTTTCATGGTAATCAGGATGCGCTCCTGCTCCTCTGAAGTGTAAAGATTGGGCACGTCGCCTGAGTTCAGGATGTTATTCACGTCCTCCAGGAAAGATTCGCTCTTAATCTAAAAACCAGAAGGGAAGACACAAAAAATATTATGTTAAAGACAGCATGTTGTTATGTGTGTTTGCCAATGGTGACAAGGTGATTTACTTGCAGAAAAATATTTTATAAGCATTTATTGATAGATAGACTGAAGAGTCCATTAGCCTACAATCAGAGAACTTCATTACACTGTTTCATCTAATGCTGAGTATCATACATTCCTTGATGCTTGCTTTTAATACTGTACTACTATAGTGATGTGCAAAATTACATATTTTCACAATTGACCAGTTAGTAGGTTGTCTGGTCTACTAATCTTAAGGAAGCCCTGTAAAACATATATAATATTCATTAGTCATTACTCTAGTCTTCAGTGTCACATGATCCCTCAGAAATGATTCTAATATGCTGATTTATATGCGGTAATACAGTTTAAGTGAACATTAGAGTCTTCTTTTTAACAGTATAATCAAATATAATGTGAAAATGTTTATAATCTGTGATCTCACCTGTGTATCTACAAACAGAAAGGTGATTTGCACATTCTGCAGACCAGCCTTTAGCATGATGCTCTTGATGTCCTCTCTCCACTCCAGGAGGCCATAGTTCTTGGAGAGTTCAATCTGGAAGCACTCATACTCAGCCCTGACAATATAAGGACAGTCACAATGAGAAAATCTGTGTAGGTAAACCATGAAACCATAGATGAGTTCTTTAATTTGGTGGATCACTATGGACCTTTAATGAAGTGGGAGTTTCTCTTGTCAATGATGGTGGGATATAATGGCTGGAGTCTCACGGCAATCATCTATTTGTGGGTGGTATAAGACATTTTCAATCTTTATACCACCCACAATGTCAATGATCAAAGTCAGCGATCAAAGATATTAACTTAAGTTTAAGACTGGCAGTGGAGAATATAGTGACTACTTAAATATGTTGACATTCGAGCAATAACATGGTTTCTTTGTGTATAAATATTAAGTCTATTGTAAAATTATGCATTTGTATTGTATATGTCACAGTTTATTGATATTGAATGTTGCTCGCATATGTGTTCCAGGCATGACATGACATAATTCTTTTCAGTTCTACATGGGTGGCAAAGCAAAAAGATCACAGGCAAGAGACACTTTGGCAAAAATATTGTTAACGTTAAACAGTTTTAAATCAGTGGGACAGTATGACTTCTGGTTTTGATCAAATAAAGGCTTATTCAACTGACTCTCATTAGTAATGCTAGTTATATTTTTAGGGTTCAGCACAATAAACGGTTCAGCTCTCACATATGTGTGGCAAGCCTGGTAAGTGACTGGCGTCCGCTTCCACCAACCCCTAACAGCAAAGCGTTGCCCATAGGCTGGCGCAGGATACGGCTGATACGACACACATGCTGTATGGCGTCCATGAACAGCACCAGCTTCATCTTTGAGGTGCTGGTCTGGTTATAATCATCCATGTACTCCTCCATCACATGGACCAGCTGTATTAGGGGATAAGAAACAAAACTTCAAAGGGCCATGTGGTTTTAAAATAAATCATTTTTTGCAAAATACTTGCCAAAATAAATATCAAAGCAAGCAAAATGGCAAATTAATAAATAGGTTAAAAAATATTATTTTCAGGAGAAAATATGACTGTTGGTTGCACATGCAAAAGTTTGAATTAATTTTTATATTAAAATCATTAATTCCTGTAGCAAGCACCACTAATATGTACAGTAACTGAAATAAATGCAAGGCAATATACGCCCATTTACCTTTTCTTTATCTTCAATAAGCTGGTAGACTTTAACAGACCCGGGGAGCATGAAGTCTCCATATAAGACTGGCTGATTTGGGACCACCTCTTCAATCTTGCACCCAAACTCCTGTATGTGAGTTTGGAGGAGCTGGTCGAACCACTTCCTGTCCTCATCACTGACCAGTCGATCCTGGAACACCCTGCAGCTCTCATGATACCAGAGCTGCAATAGCTGTATTTTATTCTGTGTAAACAAAGGTTACACACTTTTATAAAGATCTAAATATATAAAACATGAAATATCTGAAAAACTGAGGTTTATCAATGGTGGTACCTCAATTTTACCAGCCTCTGCCATCAGGATGCCCTGGAAGACTTTCGAGAGGTCCCTCAGGTTGAACGTATAGTGAGATTTAGCAGGTGTAGGTAGGAGAGCAGAGGTAATAGTGGAGTATACCCTGATGGTAGCATCCACTAGTGACTCACTGAATGGTTTCATTTCTGGAATTTTCTCTAGAAATCATAGACACAAAATGAGAAAATTATTTTTGCAAGTGTGACATATGCACATCAATATAAGCTCAATATTGACATTAGACAATACATTAGTAACTTATATTTTTATATTGAACGTATTTTTGTTTCTCTTTTGTAAGTCGCTTTTGATAAGAGCATCTGCATAAATGTAAATATTTGTAAATATCAGTTTTTTTGACATTTAGTGGTGACATTTCTTTCTCTTCCTTTTCTCTGTCTATCTTTTTGTCTCTCTCCCTTTATCATGCTTACTGCCTGGGTCCTTTTTACTCATATTTCCATTTGTTTAAAAAAAAAAAAAAAAAAAAACACAGAATCCATTTAGATCCATTTAAAATGCTACCAAAGCTTCTGACAGGTGTTTCCTGTTGAAACCCACATTTAAACGCATACATATCTAGATGCCCGCATGATGACTGTCACTCACCCATCCAGTTCCCCAGGATGGTGGAGAAGATCTTCCTCTTGCTGGTGTCCTCCATCTCAGTGAATGACAGGAAGTTGAAGTGGCGTGTGAAGCGTTGAGTGATGGGGTTCCTGCCCCCGCCGGGGGGACCCATGGCACATGCAAAGTTTATGTCAACAATGTTTTTAAATGTGCCTGGTAAACACAGAAGACAAATCAGACTTAGAGTTTGTATAGAGTTACCGGTATGTGTGCATATGTTTGTATACTACTACCGTTCAATGTTTAAGACTTTTTAATGTTATTGAAAGAAGACTCTTATGCTCATCAAGCCTGCATTTATTTGATCAAAAATACAGTAAAAACAGTAATATGCAGTACTGTGAAATATTATTACAATTTAAAAACAACTTTTGTTTTTAATATATTTTCAAATGTAATTTAATCATGTAATGGCAAAGCTGAATTTTCAGCATCATTACTCCAGTCTTTAGTGTCACATGATCTTTCATGATTAGATTAGATGATTAGAAATCATTCTAATATGCTGATTCAGTGCTCGAACACTTTTTTTTTCTTATTATTATCAATGTTGAAAACATTTGTGCTGCTTAATATTTTTGTGGAAACAATACTACTTTTTTAAGGATTAGAACTTTACTTTCACTTTTAATGTATCCATGCTGAATAAAAAAACTTTCAAATAGTAAAGTATGTAAAAGTGCAATGCATAGAAGATTTGCATTCTTAGTAAACACACCTATCTGTTTCCTGTCATACCAGCCTCCGTGATCCATCCACTGACGCAGCAGTTCAATGGGAGGCTGGGCTCCATATGTTTCCAGCATGGGCATGTTCAAATCATCAATGAAGAAGATGAAATATTTTCCCAGAGGAGGCCCAAACACACCCTTACGCCTGTAAGTAAGATATATAAATTCTAAATTTATTGATCAAAACGATTCACTGTATGTACAGTGAATTAGTAGTTCAATTCAATAACAGGAAGAGATAGAAGAAGAACCTCCTGTCGAGTTTGCTGTCAATATAGTCTTGAGTTTGGTTGGAGGATGTGCGAGCAGAGAACATAAGGAAGTGAGTTATGTATTCAGCAGGCATGTTCTTGAGGAGCTTGTCTGATATGGTCAGGGTCTTTCCTGTGCCAGTGGGCCCAATGCACAAGACCTGAAAAATCAGAGAAGGAAACAAGCTTAGTAGCACATAATTGTGGCATTAAGTTAACTGTGTGATAAAATGAGACTCAGAACTACCTACACGTTTCTTATTAGAAAGCAGCATGTCTATCAGGAAGGACATGCGAACAGTGTCGACTGTGGGCACAATGATGTCTGAGAATCTAGTTTCTGGAGTGAGGACCACTTTCTGGGCATATTTCATCCAACTGACCCACTGTATCTGAAGCATTTGAATAATCAGATGAATGCATGTTTATTCATTAAAACATGATTTATTAACCTTAAGCAAATGAAAATGTTCCAAAAAAAAAACAACATTATCTCACCTTCCTCTCTTTACCCTCTTCCCCATCATCAAAGCGACTTATTCCTGCATCATCTAAATTAAAATCGTACACTAGTCCCTCTTCAGGGAAACACAGTTGGACCTGAAAATCAAACAAATGAGGTTTGCAAAATGCTTTTCTCTCTGAATAAATAAACTTACATAAGAGCAATAAAAAAATAATGATTTGAACACTCTCTGGCACTTCTGTTTAATTATCTACAGCATGTAAATCATTGCTGGTAGCACTGGGCTTCACAATAACTGAATGCCGCTATTGACCTTTTCTTCAGTCATCTTGCCCCTGAGCCAGGCACTAAAGCGTTGGCAGCTGTCAGCATCTCCTGTAGCTCCAACACTCCATACGAGTGCAAAGATAAACCAAGGCTCAATCAGCTCCTGCAGCCGAGACAGTTTCTCCTGGGAAAGAGGCTTCTTACCCTGACCACCCACACACACAACAATCAGTTTAACAATGAATAAATGAACAAATCTAACTACTATAATACTAAAAAGTTCTCTGACCTCTCGTGGGATGAAGGGCTCAAAGAAACAGTCCAGTAGTTTGAGCAGAGAGCAGGTGAGATTGCTGTCCATGGATGTAATCACTTCCTTTACTGATTCTCTGACAAATTTGATGGAGTCCTGAGGATACACATTGTTTAATGTTCTGTTTTCTTTTAATTTAATTTAAAGCATTAAATTAAAAAACACTGTAAGACCAATCACCTGTAAAAACCTTGCGAAGAGAGAGTTCAGTTGATCTGTGTAGGTCTGAAAAATGCCAGGGATAGTACGGAGCCAACACTCAGTGAATGGAGTACAGACCCAGAATACTGGGCTCTAGATACACCATGCCACAGCGAGAAACCGTGGCAGGAGATGCCACTGCCAAATCCTGCACCTCAAACATCATTGTCATCACCTGAGGGCCAAAATTATGTCAGAAAACTCCCCCCAGAAAATTATTATAGTTACACAAAGGAGGTACAATATGGAGAGTCAGAAAGTGGCCAATAGCAGAAATTCTCATACATCAGAGAGTTTGATGATCTCTCCAGAACTCAGCACAGTTTCTTGTTGTCATCCAGAACCGTGTTCATGTTCTCGATCCACACAGCATCCACAGGCCCATCAAACATGTACCACTTCTTCTCTGGGTCCATGGAGGCAGCTCCATCCCGAATGAGACAAGACAGTATACCATCCGTCCTGTAATCGAATAGTGTGTGTTACTTTAACAACCTGTACAGTATTGTTAATACAATTAATCCAGAGTGCACTCACCACTCATGAGTAAGCTGGTCGAATTCTCCGTAAAGCTGCCCCATAGTGATGGACTTTGGGTTGAGTACATAGGTCTGTACAGCCTCATATACTCCTCCACTAACTGAAGGCTGGCCTTTCAGAGCTGTCATGGCTGCTCCCAGCACTTCATAACACTACAAGTATGTGAGAGTGCATATAAGAAAAACTAATTCCAAAATTAGAATTAAGAATTTTTGTTGCAGCTTGTTCATTTATGCATTAGCGAAGCTTACCTTAGTTTTCCCAGAGCCTGATGGTCCTACCAACATTAGACCGTGTCTGACTACAGTGGTCTCGTATAACTGAATACACTTGGTTATATAGCCTGTTGGACAAGAAAAACATGAACCACGACAGAAGAGGCATTTTGTACTTGTAATTTTAAAATGCATGAGATTTTTCAAATTATATCATTGTATCATTCGAGCAAGACCTCAAAAATGTTTATAGCTAATGATAATACCAAATAAATTGAATAAAGTTATTTTTCTAAGAGAGATGGTTTGTTCTTATTTTCTTCTCACCATTCACATCTTTAAGGCACTTGTTTGCACAGACGTTCCTTATGGACTCCTCTAGGGTACCATAGTCAATTGGCTCTTCACGGATCTTGGGGAAGAGGTCGGACACAATGCCATTGAAGAGCTTGAGGTCTTCCTGAAGAAACTTTGGCACATTGACATCCCTGATGGCACGCAGACATATCAGCTCCTGCATAAATCATGCAATCAGTTTAGCCACACACAGTTTTATAATTATGATGCTTCAATAAGGGATCAAGCGGGAGAAAAAAGGTTGAACAACTTTTAAAGGTATACTGTAAACACACCTCATTCATGTCAGGATTTTCCCTCTTTAAGTTTCCAGCTGCAGAGATCACTGTTTTCACAGCTCTCATCCCAAAATCATAATGATCCTAATAAACAATATGCAAAAAAGTGAATTTAAAGCAAATTAAGCCTTTTTCTTTCTGTTAGATTTACCGAAAAGTTATAGTACTAAAATAAATACAGTAAAACTGGAAACACCCGTGACTTAAAGGTCAAACCTGTGAGCTGAGCTGTTCTGAGGACAGTTTAAAGGTGCTGGTGATTTTTTTAGACAACAGTTTGGCATCGCTGAAGCCGAATGAGTAAAGAGAGATCTCTGCTATCATGGCATAATCAGGGATCATCATAGCCACAGGACGGAAGAGGGCCTGAGGAACACACACAGTTCAGTCTTTTTGTATAATTTTTGTATATTGAAATGTGTCTTTTAATTTTAAGGTTTAGATTGCTGTTGGCGAGCGCTGTACCTTTAAATTATCAGGTAGTTCAGTACGACCAGCATAGCCAGGGTTCATAGTGATGAAGACAGCACAGGACGGAACAAGGGAGATTTCCATGCCTTCAAATACAAATGTCTTCACCTGAACTCGAGAAAAACAACAAGAAAAAGGTTTTTCCAGACCTTTTGATCTCTGAATTTCCATGACTTTTCTAGTCTTTCATGATTACTGGATAAGGTTTTGTAAAAAAAAAAAAAAAAAAAAAAAAAGTACTATAAAGAAACTAAACTCTATGGCCCAGTTTCACAGACAGGGCTTAGATTAAGCCAGGATTAGGCCTTAGTTCAATTAGGGCATTTAAGTAGCTTTTGTAAATGAACCTTTGAAAAAAAAATACTGGTGTGCATAAGACAATGGCACTGATATATTTTAATATATGTCAGTGCAAGTTGCTTTCAGTTAAACACGAATTTTAGGACTATGTTTAAGTCTTGTCTGTTAAACCGGGACTTTTTATCAGTGTTCCAACAAACACGACTTCTGTCCCTAACATGCATATATGACAGTGTTTTGATAGTAGATTTAGGCTGTATGCTCAAGTGTGTGACTTTACTCACTCTTTGCTGCTGGGCTTTTTGAATGGTTGTGATCTGTTGAGCCACGACTGATAAAACCTCCACGTCTATTCGATTGAATTCATCAAAGCAGGCCCAGGCCCCTGAACTAGCCAAACCTTTGAGAAACTTGCCCATGGCTATGAAGTCCAGCTGATCAGAGCAGTTAAAAACTACAGTCTGGATGGCCAGAGCTTTGCCCAGGTCTTTAGTGGTCTCCGTCTTCCCAGTACCTGCAGGGCCCGCCGGGGCGCCTCCAAACTTTAAGTGAAGCGCACCAGTCAAGGTTAGATAGCACCTGTGGGGTGGACAGTGTATATCATTTATTTCTAACAAAGAAACTATCCTTCAAAAGACTTTCTTTTGAAAACTAGCCTATGTATGTATAAATGAAGTTCAATTTTCAAAATGTCACCTGTCTGTCAATGGCGTGATAACAAGTCGTCCTGAGTTTCCAAGGTACTCATAACCATACAAGAACTCAGCATTCACTGCTCTGATGTACAGGTCATCACGCCAGTAATATCTACAAACACACAAACACTAACACATGTCTAAACTCCAATGCATTGCCTATAAAAAATTATACCTTTTTTTTCAGCTAGGATGCATTAGGTTAATCAAAGTAACAGTAAGGAGATTTATTGTTACAAAATATTTCTACATAAAATACATGCTGTTCTTCTGAATTTTCTATTCATCAAAGAATCCTGAAATGCAGCACAGTTCTCATAAAGATATTAAGCAGCACAACTATTTTCAACATTAATAAGAATACTGTATATATATAATTTTCTGGGTAACACTTTACAATAAGGTCTCATTTGTTAACATTAGTTAATGTATTAACTAACATGAAATAACAATGATAAATACATTTGCTACAGTATTTATTAATCTTTGTTAATGTTAATAAAAATACAGTTGTACATGTTAGTTCCCAGTGCATTAACAAATGTTAGCAAATACAACTTTTTATTTTAATAATGCATTAGTAAATATTGAATTCAATATTAAGATTAATAAATGCTGTAGAAGTCTTGTTCATTCTTAGTTGTTAACTACTGAAACCTAATTGTAAAGTGTTACCATTTTCTGGATTATATATTGTATAACCTCAGTTGGCTGATCCACTCAAAGTCATTGACACTGGATACTTCCTCCTCAACCAGCTTGGCTGCCACATCTTTAGCATGCACTTCAATCACAATAAGTGCAGAGAGTATCGATCGCTGCATCATTGAAAGGCGACCCCGCACCAGCTGGACCAAATCTCCCAACTGTTTGGAAATATACAAAACTTTTATTTGCATAACTTACAAATATGCAGTGTACAGGAAATCTACACCTGGAATGTTTAATTGTTTGCATCATGGAAACAATCTATACCTGCGTCTGTAGCTGTGGATAAAGCCGATCTGCAGGTCTCCTTTTCCAGAGACTCTGAAACCTCTTGGGTCCAAAATGTTTGACAACCACTATCACCACCTGACCGGGCCAGTACAACACCCACTCTGTGCGAGGATGCTGGAGAGGCGAACAAGAGATTTGACTCTTTATATCAGAACAATTAACCACCACTGACAACATTAACTACGTACACAGGGGTGTCAAACTCAGTTCTGGAGGGCCACTGTCAAGTCAAGTCAAGTCACCTTTATTTATATAGCGCTTTTTACAATACAAATTGTTTCAAAGCAGCTTACAGAGATAACAGGAAAACAATGTTGTAATAGTATTGTTCAATTGAAAATTAAATGTCCCCAACTAAGCAAGCCAAAAGGCGAAGGCAACAGTGGCAAGGAACCAAAACTCCATCAGGTGACAGAATGGAGAAAAAAACTGTCCTGCAGAGTTTAGCTCCAACCCCAATTAAACATATCTGAATCAACTAATCAAGGTCTTTTGGATTACTAGAAACTTCTAGGCAGGTGTTTTGGAGCTGGTTGGAGCTACACTCTGCAGTGGCCCTCCAGGAGTGGAGTTTGACACGTGACTTACAATGATAATACAAATAGTATTTAGATTGTGACAAAAAATCTAGTGCATTTGAAAATCTATAGTGATTTATACCTATTAAGGGTACCATTGATAAAAAACAAAGAAACCAGCATACACTAACCTCAACATAGGCTTGCAGTGAGCGATTGATGTTGTCTTTTACACTGGCCTTCATGGAGTTCTCCACTTCCCGCAACCAATGCTCCACATTCCCAGAAGGAGACACAGGAACGGACAAACTGACTTCTTCTCCCTCACCAGAGTACATGTGTGTGATCTGCAGATCTGACTGGAACTGGAGCTGCATATAGTACAATAGATTTCATAAGCTGTGGCATAAATTAAATCATTATTACTATATAAACCAAAATTATATTGATATTTTCTGCCATGCTAATTATTTGAATTTCTAAAATGGTGAAAATATTAAATCTGATCAGTTTTCTGTAAAAGAGAACTCACCCGAGCAATGTTCTCAAAGCATTTGCGGAGATGTGGCTGCACTGCTGTTGGATCTTTAGTCTGAGATAGAATCTCCAGTAACTCATCATCTGATAAAAAATAAAATCTAAACCCAGAAAATAGAGTTTTAAAATAATTCCTTATAGAGTCATAGTGATCATGCACAGATAAATTTAATTTGAAAGTGCTAAGAAATTAAATGCTATATGAAAATATGAAATGGTAAATGCCAAATTATTGTTTAATGAATCGGGCCTACCCTACTGTTCATGAATAAAACCATAAAAACTGATTATTTTAACCTAGGGAAGGCGCTTCGTTTGGTCTCCAGGTATTCACTCAGTCCTTTCTGCACAAGCTCCAGTAATTTGTTACAGTCCTTGAGACTGGCCAATAGACGTGGTTCAGGACACACCTCAATCACCTAGACCCAATAAAATTTCAATTCTTTAATAAACCACTGCCAAATCTACTATAGTATGATTAAATAGTCTGACTCTGCTCACCAGACTGTTGTCATGGGCAGCCTTCATGATCTTTCTCCAGGTGCGCTCCATGGTCTGATACCTCTTTCCTTCCACAGGAAGTTGGCGGTTGATGTCATCAGAGCTGAAAATAGGTTCCATGTACAGCCACGACCGCTGACAGATAAGCCACTCTTCTAAAACTTCCTATCAGCAGGGCCACAGTGACACAAAGTCTTCAATAACATCTTAAGGAAGTTAATTTAGTTGTTTTTTCAAAAATACCTACATGCAAACTAAACAAGCAACCCAACAATATTTCAAAATCATACCTACAAGATGACATTGGCTTACCTGTGTCATTTTCAATTTACTTTCCCATTTGCTGATTCTCTCCTCAAAGGGTTTTTTAAACGGGGAGAAAGCCATGCTCTGGGTCATGACAATGTGGTCATCCAGGAGCTGAGAAGCTTCATCTGGGCTGTTCAAGATGTAAGTGCCCGTCTCCTTATATGCAATCACCTCAAACCTCACTGTTGACCATTCCTCCTCCATCTTGTTCAGAGCCTAAAGCAGATGTATAAAATAAAAGTAAAAATACTGTAATATGAAATAATATGCCCATGGAATTGTTGTTATTACAATTCAGAAAAAAATATCAACAAGATGAAAGCCCCTGTGATATATTCCACTGTCGTTAATTAGCTATTTTTTATTATTATAATTTACAATATTGTAATAATTTAGTGCTGGAAAAGAGGTATCTCATAAAATATGAATCTGCCTCAGGGCATGTTTACTGTGCCTAAACTTATCTTTTAAGTAATTGGCAAACTTACCCTTTAAATACACCTGAAAAACAACTCACAAATATTACACTCACTTGCTCAATAGCATATTCTTTTCCAGCCTCCTGAGCTACACCGCTGATTTCCTCCACATGATTTTGCAAGCCCATCTCCAGACAAAGGGAAAGGGTAAGGTTCGCTTTGGACCTCATATTAATGTTGATACGTTCAGAAAGAAGTTCCCAGTGGCGGTTCCGCATGCCAGGATTCCTTAGACCCCGTATCAGAGGAATGAATGGACGGAACTTTTCAATCTTAGTCCGTATTTCAGATGCTACTTCTTGACAGGCTGAATGGAGTCAAGAATAAAAATATGTTTTTAACGGAATGATATGAATAGATGGGTGTAAATAGAAAATGTCTAAAAACAAGAATTTCCATCAACTTTTGTATTTATGAGAATTTAGTTTTCACAGAAAAATGTATCTCATTCTTGACATAAAACATAAAACATAAAAAAAAAATACTTGTATCCTCTCAGCTCAGCTTTGTTTGTATCCCCCCAAACTTACTTCCTACTTACCAGGAATGTCTTTAAACAGTTTGACACACTGGTGCATAGTCTTGTAAGCATCAGTGACATTGCGCTCCAGCTGTTCAGGGTTAATGGCTGACAGTGGGTCGTTGAGCCAGCTTTCATGCCAACGCAGCCAATCAGATGTCGTCTTCCACAGGTCATGAAATGGCTGAAACTCTCGGTTCAGCTTCTGTAACTCTGTGTACTAGACAACAACCATAAAATATAAACAAAATATTTTTTAATTCAAAAATGTAATTAATCATATAGGAAAAATATAGTCTAATTAACTAAATAAAATAATAAAACAATGAATCATTAGTTTGTGGTTTAAAAAAGGGTACATTAGAGTTAACCTACATCAGAGACTGGTTTGTCAAAGAGTCGTTCACGGTTGTTGTAAAGCTGTGCCAATTCCTGACATTCTTTTAGCTGCTTGTCCACTCTCCGCACCTCATTTGCCACCTCTTGTGCTCTCTCAAGGTTTGTGTATCCAGAAAACCCAGCCACCACCGTCTGAAAATTAACAGAGGTGATTGACTAAACTTCAATGCCCAGAGTTACCATTTATTCAATAAATTCTAATGACAAAACATCACATCCTTGGACTTTATGGTATGATTTAATTCAATAACTGATGAGTATATTTTGCCAAGGAAGTAAACAGGTAGTGAGTCCCAACTGATAATGCAATTAATAATGATCAGTGAGTCTGACCTGCAGGAAGCTCAAGCGTTCCAGCAAGTTGTTTTGGTCAACGTTCTGGATCTTATGGAAGCGTTCTTCATCCTCTAAATGTTGGGCTTTCACTGTTTCCATCTCGTTGATGATCTTACAGGGCCATGCCATTGCTGTCCACCTACGCAACATTTAGTATTTAGGAGCTTGGCTACACAAAGGACTGGGTTAAAAACACTATTTCATTGAATGGCAAGGCAATGAAACACTCACTTCTCTTTGAAATCCTCATCAGAGAGACTGTAGAAGAATTCATCCATTAGATCACATTCAGACATAGCTTTGGATAAAATATCCTGCAGGAGGCCATTAGCAGGAGGAGACAGAGAAAAGTCATTCAGAATACTGGAATAACCACAACAATGCAATAAGATCTACATAAGGCAGACATGGCCACCGGGGAGTACATGTGTTCTGATATGCCACATGGCGGCGCTGTTTTCTGTCACTTCTCCACTGACCTTTCCAATTAAAGGCAAAAACATAAAATAACTACATTTTCTGGGTGTTGCTATGCAATTGCAAAGATGTTCTTGGTGATTTTCAGCACATATCTATGTCATTGCTTAGATGTTCTGGGTGGTTGCTAAGGTGTTGCTAGGGAGTTATGGGTAGTTCGCTTTTAGGTGGTTGATTACTGTCCAAAGTCAATAGACCCACCTCCAAGTCACTATTATATCCTGTCTCTAGATATGGCTTGAATCCTTTAATATAAATGTATGGGATTTTTTTTTGTTGCTATAATTTGGTTCAGACTTTGAATATCTATTAGGATACATGTTATGTTGTACAATGATAAAACAGTGACTGTACCTCATGCACTTTGAGTTGCTCGGGGACTAGTTTCATCCATTCTCTCTGCTCAATGAGATCCTCAATGCAGCTGGGCTTATCAAACAGTTTTTTGCTGATGGCTTTACACTCCTTACATGCCTAAAACACACACACAATTTTATAATAATGTTTTATTCAGACTTGATTAAAAATGCTTCTAATCTTAATGAACACTGACTCACATCCTGCATCTGTTGATGTAATCTCATGGCAAGTTGATCCAGCAATGCATTGGCGAGGGCTTTCCGTTTCTTTACCAGGTTTTGCCGAATGGCCTCCACGCTGACCGTGAAGGGTCCGATGATGATGGCAGAGGGGATGGACTGATCTAAAAGTTCCATCTCCCTCAGGTGCTCCAGAACTTCCTGCTTCACCTCCTGAGGGGTCTGGTTCTTCTGACTGTGCAACCTTGAAGACACAAACATATAAGCATAAGAATAATCCTTGGTGTGTAGGGTATTACTGTATACTATACAGAATACTGTATGTACATTCTTTACAATCAACAGAATATAGAAGGAAACTAGCAAAAAATATGAGAGATTTACTCTAGAAAAGTATTGATATCAGAGTTGTAGAGCTCAAGGTGGCGTTCATATTCACGGGCGTAGGCTCTAAGAGGTATGATGGCCTGTTTCAGGGCCACACTGATGCTCTCCCTCAAATTCTCCACTTCAGGTTCCCTCAAGCCCACTGACCATAACATATCTTCCACAATGAATAGGTTCTTCATTACAACCTGAGAGAATAGGAAGAACAAAACAGAAAAAAGCTTCAAATATATAATTTTAACAAGTATGTTTTACTAAATAGTTTTTTGTTTTGTTTTGTTTACATTAAAATAAAGTAATTTTGATCAACACGACCTCTTTATGGTCTAATTTATGGTCATTTATTTAGTGAAAGATCTTCATAAAAGTTATTTATGTGTCAGAAATCAGATTGGGAACCTTGTCTACTTGAGGAATGTTGTAAGTGGACAGGATTCCTTTATCAAACAGGTTGATAACGGAGGTCTCAAAACTCTCTAGAGGAGTGCTGTAATGAACCCCAGTCTGGTCAAGCACCAAATCCACTGAGAAGAGAGGTTTCGTTTTTGGCCTGCATAAAATCATGTTGGATTATGGATATGTTATATACAATTACAAAACAGTTCCACTCATATTATCTCATTTAGTTTAGTGTTTCCCAAACTTTTTATAGTAAGAAAGTATCCATAGTCCCTCCTTATAACTAAATTTAAATACTGTTATGGCTTAAGTTCCCTTAAGTTCCCACTGATATAGATCCATTTATACAAAATAAATTCAATATAAAGCTACATCAAACATAATCATATTTAACAAGTACACTGTAAAAAAAAATCCTAATTTTACAGAAAATAACTTGGATTTTTTGACGATCATTTTCTTTCATTTTAAATTGTACTCAAAACACTGTAAAATTACAAATAATATCTGTAAAATAAAAATTGAGCTGTTATTTTAGGTATTGTGACATTAATGACAAATTGCAGTAATTCACATTTTTTATACAGGAAATTGATTGTATTTTCCATACAGTATTTTTTCTGTTTTCTTAAATTACATAAAAATGTATGTAAAATTACAAAAATAATCTGTAATTAAACAGTAACAAACCAGTTAAATGATAAAACGGTCAAATGACTGGCAGCCCTCAAAAAACTGTAACATTAAAGTAAAACATCCTAAATTAAATAAACTGAAATACACTGTGATAATTCAGGATATACCTGTAAAATAACAATCAAATACCTTCAGTGAAAAAAAAATCGTAAAAAAAGGGTCAAATGACTGGCAGCAGAGGCTGCCAAACAAATACCATAAAATTAAAGTAAAATCTTCTAATTCAAATAAAACAAAAAAACACTGTTATTTCACAGGTATTTCCCTCATTATTATGATCAAATACCTTCATTGTAAAAAAATCGTAAAAAAAGGGTCAAATGACTGGCAGCAAAGGGTGCCAAACAAAAACCATATAATTAAAGTAAAATATCGTAATTTAAATAAAGTGTAAAAAACTTTAACAGAAATGTTATGTCACCATGATTGAGATCAGTGTTTGCTTTAGTTGGGCTCATGACTCTTGAGTTTTAACTTTAGTTTTTCTCTGGCTGCTTTATCTGTGTTTTGATGCACATTTATTATGGCAGTAGTTGCAAGAGAATATATCAGATGATCATGGTCATGGTTTGATGATTTTATAGTCATCAAATGTTTATCTGATGTACTGATTTAACAGTCTAATCTCTATTAGATGTGAGTACATTACATATAGATGGACTTTAGTGTTATACAAAGGAAATTAATGATATAGTTTTCTTCAAATGATTTGTTGAAATATTGTGGCATCAGGATATAGTTTTCTTCAAATGATTTGTTGAAATATTGTGGCATCAGAATTATAGCAATCTCAAATAAAAAAATATATTCCAAATAAAATGTTTAGAGTTGGTTTATTTTGTTAGGGGTATAAATACATCAAGAATCAACCTATGAATCTCAACAATGGTGACAATCAACAAAGCCTTTTAGTGACTTTATAATAGGTCAGAATTTTTTTTAATTGTCACCATTGTTGAGATTCATACGCTAATTCTTGATGTCTGAGTGAGTCTGTATAATCCTGTCAAAACATTTTCTGCATAATGACTTCATAGATTTAATATCTCAGCGTTGCAGAATCTTCTATAGCAATACTGTCATTCTATATTAACAATGAATTTATTGCAACTTCATCAGTCATTAGTAAGTCATACCGATCAGGTGGTATCATTAAAGCAGACAATTGCTCAATAAATATTATCACTAATAAGTGCTAATTAACATCAGCTGAGTTTCTCTCAATTTTCTACAATAACAAATATGTATCAGAGACACACAGTTAAAGCAGCCAGAGAAATCTAATGATAACATCTGAAGGGTCAAGACCCCAACTAAAGCCAACACTGATCTCTATCATGGTGATATCAAACGTTATTATTTTCAATAAAATATCAACTTCTAAACCTCTGTTATTTCTCAATAAGAATGTTAGTATGAAGGAAGTCTGGATTGTAATAAGTGAGGATGCTGAGATCTTGAGAGATCTGTTAGTGTTTAGTGTTTACTGTGTTCTGTTGGGATGTAAAGTGTTTCTGTATGTTGTGCTTTGTGTGTCACCATTGTGTTGAAGAGTAGAGTCTGTGCTTGAGTTCAGGATGAGCAGAGAAACATTGATGAAATGCTGTGTGTTTCTTTATTCAACAGGCAGTAACTGTGTAGTTGCTGATGACGTATAATCACAGTAAATCACGCATGTAGTTTATAGCAAGATATTTACTTCATGCAGTGAATATGTATTTTAGTAAAAATTCAGTAAATATATATATGTGAAATAACTGTGTTTCTGTTAAAAAGCTTAATGAAAATTTCTGCAATAGTATTTATTATTTAAATTAGGATGTTTTACATTCATTTTATGGTTTTTGTATGGCAGCCATTGCTGACAGTCATTTGACCTTTTTTCACAGTGAAGGTGTTTGATTATAATAATTCAGGAAATAACTGTAAAATAACAGTGTTTTTCTGTATAACATTTCAGGACAAAGTTTGGAAAAGTTTTTTGCACTCAATTTGAATTAGGATATTTTACTTTATTTTTACGGTTCTTGTTTGGCAGCCTCTGCTGCCAGTCATTTGACCGTTTTTTTACGATTTTATTTTTTACAGTGTAGTAACCAGGATAATGAGAAATCACATACTTGTATGGGCTGTTTATGAGATCAGGGCCCCATGTCAGATCTTTGGAGCAGTGTAGGGCACTATGGCAAGCATCGAGCATTAATTTGGCCAAGCTGGCCAGGGAGTCCTGCACTAGAAACCTGATTGAGTCCTGCTGAATGTTGCGAATCACCGCCATCAGGCGACACAGTTTGGACGTACGATACGAAAACCAACAGGATATAGTAAGCTTGTACCAGCCACGCTTTTCATCTTGCAGAGTAGACAAAATCCCATTACATATAGCCGCCAGCCATGACTCTTTTAGAAACAAGTGGACCTGTAGGAAGACAGAAAGAGTATAATGACACAGAGGCACATATATGTATATGTGTGTACAGGTGGCTGTTTGTTTACCTGTGCATGTTTCTGAGACTGTGCCGACTCAAACTCCTCCAAGCGAAGTGATTTTTTAAAACTGAAATCAAACAGGCTCATTTCTGCCACCCTGTTGCACTCTTCTCTCACTTTGAACAGCACAGCAATCGCTTTGGGGTTAGTGAGCAGAGATTTAAAGACAAACTCTTCACGGTTCCTTTCAAAATGATAGTCAGGGACTGACACAAAGCCTAGGAGAGACGGCAAGTTGTTGGTTGGCATCAACAATAATAAATCAACATTATTAAATCTTGGACAGTCTGAAAGTAGTCTCTTTTTTATGTCCATCCCTCTACCTCTCTCGGGAACATTCTTTGGTTCTTTTTGAGGAAGTGTGATGTAGGACAACTCTGGGTTGTTCTGTACCACCTTATCAAAGACCAGCTTGTTCATAGTGCGAATGAAATCCCGACAAATCTGTTTCTCCAGCCGCTCCACACAATCCTGTAGACTGTATAGACAAATGTGTTTTTTGAAAAAAAACCTAAATTTGTGACAATTCTGTGCAGCAGACATCAGTAACTATTTATGTAATTATATGGTGTGTGTTCTGGAACTGTACATCTGGTGTTAATGGAAGGTGCAGATGTTTTTTTATAGGAACGTCTTAATGTTTTATTATTAATGATCATACTTGGGTACAATGGAACTCATATGCATATTTAGCCTTTTTTACATTACTGTACACCTGTGACAGAGATCCATATATTATGCAAAAAACATAACTAATCTAGCACAAAAAGAAAAAATGTAACAAAATACACTACCTTTCAAATGTTTGAGATTTTTTGAAAGAAGTCTCTAATGCTCACAAAGGCTGCATTTATTTAATCACACATACAGTAAAAACACTAATATTTATATATTTAAATATATACTGTATTTCTGTGATGACAAAGCCGAATTTTCAGCAGCCATTACTCCAGTTTTCAGTGTCACATGATCCTTCAGAAATCATTTTAATATGCTGATTTGGTGCTCAAGAAACATTTCTTACTATTATCAATTTTGAAAACAGTTGTGCTGCTACATATTTTTGTAAAAATCGTGAACTGTAAAAATATTTCAGGATTCTTTGATAAATAAAAAGTTTAAAAGAAAAACTGAATTTATTTAAAATAGATTTTGTTGAAACGATGTCAAAGCCTTTACTATCACCTTTGACCAATTTAATATATCCTTGCTGAATAACAATTACTGACCCCAAACTTTAGTTAATATTTTCATTCTTCTCACCGTTCAAGATGGAGGCCTGGTGTGGAGAGTGCATATTTTTTCATGTTTTCTAAACTGGTGGGATTGAGAGGGGGGGTGCCATCCCAGACAGGCATACAGTCAATGGAAAGATGGTACAAGAGTAAGCCCTCTGTCTCTTTTCTCGAGTTATGTGCAAACTGGACTCTCTGGGCAAAGACACGTGGGTCCTCCGCACAAAACTGCACCCTGATCCTGGGAACCCAATACTGCCCTTCTTGCAGTGACAAAACCCCTGGGAAAGAAAGGAAGTTTGGAATAGAAACAATGGTTTAAGAAAGTTTTATATCACAGAGTTAATTAAACATGAAACCAAAATTTTTGTGGCTTTCAGTTGATGTCTGTAAGGTTTGATGCTATTTATATGATAAAAAAGTCCCTCTAGCCAGGATTTAAATGTTTATTAATATTTACTTTCTTTCTCTTCTGGGATGAGCTGTGATATGTGATATCAAAACTTTCATATTTCAATAGGAAATATGTCGGCATAGGAAAAAAGTGCTTGTTAAACTGTTTCATGAGGTGTTTAAAATAAGCAAGATTTATGAATGGCTTTTGCACATGCCTTTTCTCTGTCCCCCGTTCAAAATGGGCTTTCCATTGGAATCTCGAACCAATCCATTACAGTCCACTTTATGCACTAAGTACTCTTTCTTCTCCTGCCTGTATTGTAGTACGCCAACCAACTGCCAAGAATACTCTAAATCCGGGCTCTTTGGATCCACTACAGGTTAAACACATGAGGAACAGACATTTAATTTTTCACACATGTTCCCATATGGCTCCCACTGGACAGGCTGTAATATGAATTTATTTTCAGGAGGTACTACAAGACAAATGATGGGATCCATTCGACTACAATATGTCAGGTATTGTCAGAGGGTTTAGACAGCACCGTACCAGGTGGGATGCTGTTTTTTGTCGGCAGCAGGGCTTTGGCAGGAACAGGTTTGCGGTCGAGGGAGCCTTGCTCATAACCTAAAGCCAACCAATCCTCTGGAGTACGGCAGTCAAACTCCTCGTTATCGAATATCTGGTGTTACATTAAAAAAAAATATAAACACAACTATGTAGCCACTTAAACAGAAATGGTACTGGAATTTAAACTAAAGCATCTACATAGAGACTAAAATAGAGGAAAAAGCAAAATGGGACATTCAAATTCACTTCAAGAATACTTAAAATCAAATACAGTAAAATCAATATACAAGCAACATGCATGACCTCCAGAGACAGGTAGGTTGTAACAGGCTGGTAGGGTTGTTTTGGCTCCGCACTCGTCTGGTGTCTGGGCATCAGCTGGTTGGAGTCAATGCCTTGCTCAGTCAAAAGCTTACTGATATCTAACTTCTGATACTCTCTCCTAAGTCTGAGAATTAAAACAGACACAAACATCCATGGATACTATATTTACAATCTAGAAATATGCCTTATATAAATAAAAGAAAACATACAAAAAACATTAAATAACAAAATGTACATGAGCCTTTTTCAAACGGAAGTCATTCTAATATGGAGCTCAAGAAACATTTCTTATTATTATCAGTGTTGCAACAGTTGTGCTGCTGCTTAAAGCAACACCATGGAACTTTTCCTCTTCGGTCGCCCTACTGGTTGGAAGCGAAATTGTCCATTACCGCTGTCGTAAATAATTTAGCCTACCGTCGCACACACGCTCTCTGTTTATCCAGCACCGGCTTTAGAATGAACGATGTCCACAGAAAAGGTATGTTACGTGATTTCATGAAAGGATGATGTATTACGACATCAGAAACAATGAAAAACGAAATAATGACTATTGTAGCGCTTGACGTAAAGCAGTCGAATTTTGTAGTTCTTTTTGTGGTCGGGTTCCTACCCGAACCCCGAAGTTACATAGTGCCAGTAAAAGCGATACAGACCCCGTCAGGCTATGGCAGAAGTGCCTTTCACCCTGTTACGACTTGATGAACCACTGATAAGATTTTGGAAACATTATTTTAAGGTAAAAAATGTTACATAGTGTTGCTTTAATATTTTTGTGGAAACCATGATACAGTTTTCAGGATTCTTTGATAAATAGAACGTTTAAAAAACAGAATTTAATTGAAAAAATTTAAATCTTTATAACATTATAAATGTCTTCTGTCACTTTTGATCAGTTTAATACATCCTTCCTGAATAAAAGTATTAATTTCTTTTTTTAAAACAGTAGTGCATAATGAATAATAACAAATCTCAACAAGCAATGACTTACAGCAGAACACACTTTGGTTAACCTTTTTGAAAGTGACTACTTTTCTTAACCTTGCATAATTTTACTAATGGTTTTTAAGAGGATAAAGCATGTCAAGCATCCTGTCCATGCTGACAAATAATTTAGTTATCTTCTACCAAAAGCAAACCTGCGGCTCATTTTCGGGTTCTGACCCAATAGTTGAGAACCACTGGTGATGTTTGTTGGAACTGCTCACCTCTCAATCACGAGCTTGCGGGGCACATGTCCTGGGAGGCAAATATAAGGTAGTTGAACTTTAGGTGTGTAACTTCCAGAGGGAAAGTCCGTCTCATGCTGGAGTTGTGTTGATGGTTCTTGCCAGTTGTTCTCCAGAACATTGTGCAGTTTAGGAAGTTTTTTGAACATAGATGCTACAGTAAAAAAAAAAAGAAAATACAAAGAGTAAATTTAGTTTTAGCATTTGTGTTTTGACTTGATTATGGGTTGATTTCTTACTTTTGCGGGAGTAGGGCTCGTATGCCGCCCGGTTCAGTAAACTCTGTTGGGTCACTGGACCTTGTGTATAAGTCTGAAAAACAGCAGCATGAGTTTTGGTGATCATATTTAACAAAACTAGGTAGGGTATATGTTTATGTTTACATGAATGAGTAGGACCCCATGATTTGTGTGATGCGTAAAAATAGAATGCGACAGAATAGAGTTCAACAGTTCCCCGTCCCCTTTTTCAGCAGCATTTTTTCAATTCATTTTTACCCGTAGGGTTTTAAAAAAGACTTTGTTAAAGATTTATAAGCCATGAACCAAGCCAACCAGCTACATTGACTCAATTACATAATTTGTCATGCCTCATGGGAGTAGACGGAGCTAAAGAGCTATTTTGGCACTTGCTTTTTTTTACTCGGACTGGTGTCATTTTCTGTACAGCATAATGGGTAATGTAGTTTTTCACTATGAATTCTACTGTTAAATACGATTATTTAAAAAAATAGGCTGAAATAATGCGGAATGACGGCTTCAGCAGAAGCAAATATCATCGATTAACAACCTCATAGATTATAGTAAGTCTGTCTTTAAAGGTTTAAAAAGAGTTTATACTTCCAGGAACTGACTGTTGCACTCTATAGTCAGTGGAATTCAGTCATAAAAATGTTATGTGTAACTATACAACTTCGATCAAGACTTGTTGTACACTTTTTTGACATTGTTGTAAAGTTTTATGAATGCATTTGATTACCAAAGCTTTTGATGATACACTTGTAATAAATCATAAAACACAGAACACTAACTAAATAAATAACTCAAACAGAAATTGGGGGGAAATGAATGGAAATGAGGAAAAATAACAGATTTCATAGGGAACTTTTAATGTTACATTTTAATAAACTAGTGCAATGCCCCTGCAAAATATGTTTTTGTGTGTTTTTAGTAATTGTTGGTTTGGTATGTTTGAGTGGCTGAATAGCCTAGGCTACTATTACACAGGAGCCTAAACTCTGAGAAAACGATAACGTTAAGCGCACCAGAATAAAATGTAATATTCAGAATTAAACAGTGTAGCTGACTTAAAGTACAGATTCAGTTAACATCCACAAATAAATAAGCGTGACGATTCAGGGAGCAGCTACACGGTGAACTCTGAGAAAAAGCTACGCTTGAGCAAACAAGTTTGTGAATAGGCTACAACAAATGATGGCCGTGAATAAAATATAATATTCAGATATTTTTAAACTCTACAACTCACTAATGTCAGAATGTTTATTTTTAACCCACAACCTTCTAAACATCATCTAAACATCTTCAATGTGTGCTTCTTTTACCGAAATAACAGACACACAGACAGACATTTCTGTAATTTATTATAGATAGATGTATGTGTGTCTGTATATAGGCTATATTATATTTATATATACTGTATATTATACCTGTGTGTGTGTACTGTATATTTTTATGTGTGTGCAAAATAATTTTTTGTGTGTGTTTTTAGTAACTGCCGGTTTGGTGTGTTTAAGTGCTCATTGTGACATTTTTATTTGTGCATGGTTGAAAGCAAATACTGATACTGACATAATGACATACATTAAATATGGAAAATTTAACTACATATATATAACTAACTACTTACAACTAGGCTAACTACATCTGAATAACTAATATTCAGAAGTAAACAGTGTGGCCCGGCTCCACGGGGGGGCCAGGGTGGGCCTGGCCCACCCAATCAGAAGCTTGGCCCACCCTGGCCCCACACCACATAACAGCCAATCACAAAATTGGTGCGATATTCAATTGCCGCTCTCACGCCACACACCATGTTCTCATGCAGTGAAACATACATCGCGGAGCAGAGAGGACACTGACAATGCGCTGACAGATAGGAGAGAGCGGGTTACTTTTAATATGAAACAAAGTCTCGACTTTCAAATTTGGACATTTTTTAACAAAATGTAAACTATAAATAGCGTTTTGGGCTCTTTAATGTGTCTGACAGATCGCTGCAGAGCCTTAGTTAAAGCTGCTCGTGAACCGATCATCTCTTCCTTCTAGTTCATTTATAGCATCAAATAAACATGAATGAACATAAGAAGGAATGTTGTTTTAACCGCTGAAATTCCGTTTTTCAAGTTCAAATCCTCTAACGTTAATCTATCTAACTCTCCTGACTGCTTTATCAGACAAAAAAGACGGATTCGGCAGATGGCGGATTATATTGGTCAGATCGCCTCTCAATCAAACTCCCTTCCCAACCCCCCTTTTTTTCTCAGAGACAGACTTTGCCAAGGGGGTAATCCATCAGCCGGAAGTTGAAGCCTCGCGGGAGCCGCCATTGTAGCAGAACTTCGCCTGCTGTTAGCATTCCATTGACTCCCATTCATTTTGGCGTCACTTTGACAGCGAATAACTTTACATCTGAGGCGTCCAAAGATATCATTTGTCCATTATTTATTTCTAAAGAAACACGACAATGTATAAAAGGCTCCATTACTTTGTATCTTACGTTATGGCCCGTAGAAGCCGTTTTTGTAAAAAATAGGCTAACGATTGCATCATAACCACGCGACTTTCTGCCGCACAATAGAGACATTACCGTATAGACAGGAGGAGAAGCTCGCATGCAATCTTTTACTGTCTATGAGGCAATTGGGGGGACATAGAGGCATAAAGTCAAGGGAGAACCCCATAGATAGAGAGTCCATAAAAACAATGGGACAAAATATTTCAACAACGTTTTTGAGGAATTAGGTGATTCAGATTTGTCTTGCCACCGCTACTAGAAGATTTACAACTGTCAGACTGTCGTCACGCTCAGTTTGAGCCTGTGCAGTCGCTCAGCCATCAGACAGGAAGTGCAATAATCGGGCTTCAAGTCTTCTCCGTTGAAATCAATGGGGTCGCTGTGTCCATTTCTTTTACTGTCTATGGACTTAGCTCATAGAGAGCCTAAGTCCCGCCCCTCCGCTTCCGGCTCATGGAATCTTACTTCGGAAAAAATATGTATGGTGGTCAATGGCGAGAGACAACTTATCTTTTTATTCCTTCTGAACTGTGAACTGAATGATGTTTGTCAATTTAAAAGATAATTATGAAAGTCAAGAAAGTCGCAGTTTGTCATAAAACAGAAGAGTAACATTTAGTTTTATGTGAAAATCGCTCAATGAACTACATCTCCCGGGAAGCGAAACAACGAGCAAGATCCGTTGCTCGTATGTGTGCAGTCTGGTACAAAACGTACTCGGTTACTAACGTAACCTCGGTTCTCTCTAGAGAGGGAACGAGTACTGCGTAATATCTTACGCTATGGGGAAAACTCTTTTCCACGAGATATTGAAGCCAAAAATTATCCTTAATTTTTTATTAATGTAAAACGCTTTGCGGCAGCAAGCAGACATAGGCGAGACAGCTCGCGCGCCTATTGGCTGCCCTGCGGCAACAGCAGCAGCCTATCGAGAGTGGCTCTGCGTGACGTCACGACGAATGGGGGCCTTTCGCGCCCATATAGTCACGTCCCGCCAGAAAGGGCGTGGTCTCGCCCTATAACCAGGCTCGATAGCTGCTCTTACGTTGGTTTTCATCGCCGAAGCGAACCAGAGCGTTTCTCTTACGAGAGTATCTCTCGTACTGCGTAATATCTTACGCTATGGGGAAAACTCTTTTCCACGAGATATTGAAGCCAAAAATTATCCTTAATTTTTTACTAATGTAAAACGCTTTGCAGCAGCAAGCAGACCTAGGCGAGACAGCTCGCGCGCCTATTGGCTGCTCTGCGGCAATAGCAGCAGCCTATCGAGAGAGGCTCTGCGTGACGTCACGACGAATGGGGGCCCTTCGCGCCCATATCGTCACGTCCCGCCAGAAAGGGCGTGGTCTCGCCCTATATCTAGGCTCGATAGCTGCTCTTACGTCGATTTTCATCTCTTCAGCGAAGCCTCACGCATCGCTGGATCCAGAGTGAGAAGCCGCGCCGTCGACCTGTAGCCTTCAGCGGGACGTGCCATTGAGTCTGGAGTCGCTGGCCTCGCCGCCTTCAGCCGCCGTACCTGCTGTGCTTTCCGGCGTTATATCCTTTCCTCTGCATAGAGTGTGTGTGTGTGTTTGCATATCTGCTTTTTTCCCACCCCCTCTAAAAGAGCGGCGTCTTTTTAAAGATGCCTTCCTGCGGTTCTTGCCGAGCCCCACTCAGCGACGACGACCGACATGTCATCTGCGTGTCCTGCCTGGGTGAGGATCACGCGGCCATCGCGCTCGCTGACGGCGGATGCCATCACTGCGAACGTTTGCCTATGGTGACTCTGCGGACTCGCCTGGCTTCGTTCTCCGAGCCCGTATCCCAGCCTGCCGTGACGCCGCGTCGCAAGAAGCGCCGCGCCCAGCGCGCTCCCGAGCTATCTCCAGCCCGCCAAAGCTCGCCGGTTCGCCCGCCAGCTTCGCCGGCTTCGCTCGAGTCGCTCACCGACGGACAGCGGCCGCCGTCCGCCGCCGCGTCCGCCATCGAGTTGGACGACAACACCGAGGCGTGTTCTCTCTTGGCTTCGGATAGCGAGGATTGGGCGAGCTCTGTGGACCTCCCCTCCGCTAACGCTCCCCGCCAACCCTCTGGGAAGAGAGCCGGCATTGAGTCTGAGCTGATGCGTCTGCTCACCAAGGCCGTAGAAAGCATCGGCCTCGATTGGGAGGCACCCACGCTGCCGCCGCGCAACAGATTAGACGGGCGCTTTCTCGGCAAAGACGAGGCTCCGTCAAAATCTAGGCCCGCGCCCTTCCTCCCGGAACTTCACGAGGAGGTTGCAAAGTCGTGGAAGGCCCCCTTTTCTGCCAGGATGCGTACCTCTACCTCCGCGGCATTCTCCGCTGTCGACGGTGCGGGAAGTAGAGGCTACCTCGCCATTCCTCCGGTGGAGACGGCTGTCGCGTCGCATCTCTGCCCGCCCTCTGCGGGACGGCGGGTTCAGACGACGCTCCCGTCCAAAGCCTGCCGAGTGACATCTTCGCTGCACGGACGCGCTTACACCGCCGCCGGGCAAGCAGTCTCAGCGCTGCACACGATGTCTATTCTGCAGATCTACCAGGCAGACCTCCTTCTCAAGCTGGACGAGGAGGGACCCGGTGCTATCTGCGTGGCGGACCTGAGGAGCGCTACGGACCTCGCTCTACGCGCTTCTAAAGCCGCTGCGCAAGCCATGGGGCGGAACATGGCCTCTCTCGCCGTCGCCGAGAGACACTTATGGTTGACGCTGTCCGAGATGACGGAAGCCGAGCGCTCTGTGTTCCTCGACGCGCCCATTTCCCCGGAGGGCCTGTTCGGAACGGCCGTCAAGGACTTCGCGGACAGGTTTGTTGAGGTGCAGAAGACTTCTCAGGCTATGAAGCACTTCCTGCCGAAGCGCTCGAGCTCCGCTACAGGCCGCACCAAGCCGCCTGCTCGCAGCTCTCAGCCCCAGCCTGCACCGCCCTCCGCCGCCGCCGCCTCACAGCGCCGCCAGGCCCGGGATCAGAGACCGCGGTCTCGCTCCGCCGGACGCCGCCCCCCTCACCGCGGGCCCCGGCCGAGGATTGAGATCAAGCCCGAGGCCCCAAAGTCTTCCTAGCCGCTCTAGGAAAACGACGGTGTTCAGATCCCGCTGCGGCCGGATTTCCACCAAAACTTCTCGCTCGTTCAGCCCCATGCGTTGTGACTGTACCAGTGTATTTTGCAGTGAAGCAGCCGGTGTCTCAGCCCGCTTGCCTGCACACAAAAGCTGTTTTTACGGCTACCCAGATAAATCCAATAAAGAGTGTATTTTCTGGTGTTCCGGCCTCGGCCGATGGTGTTATGAGTGTTGTAAGAATGCCCACGCCCCAGTGCCCATTCCCACACCCAGACACAGCCCGCCACGGTGCAGGGCTCGCACAAATAAAATCGACTCCGGTCGATTGTGCAAACACTGTAGTGAACGCGCCCATATCCCCATGCCCGCTTACACTACACGCTGCGTGTCCCTCGGTTTCTGTAAAAACGAAACCAACACACATTCAGTCGGCCCTAAACGACAGTGTTTTCAGTGTAGCAAATGTGCCCGTGGTCCCGCGCCCACATTTCCTCACAGACACGCCGAATCCCACGGGATTCGCCCCGCTCTCTCTCTCGGCGCTACCCGCCTCAGAGGAGATGAGCGCGGCCAGGCTGCCCGCTGTGATCAGCGCGCCCCCCGCCTCGAACGCCGTAAACACGGCGCTGTGTTCCCAGCACACGCGGGCTCTTGTGCCGCCGCTTTCCCGCGGCCAGAGCCCAGATTTCATTCTGCCCCTAGCTATTCACGCGGATGCGTGGTCAAGGCTTCCCGGGGTATCAGAGTGGGTGATGAACACTATAAAGAGAGGCTATTCGCTACAATTCGCTCGACGCCCTCGCCGCTACGCGGCGCGCGTCGAAACTACGGTGAAAAGCGAAGTATCTCATCTACTTCGAGCCGAGATAGCGAAACTACTGAGAAAGGGGGCTATAGAACCTTTATCTCAGGCTCAGAGCGAAGGGGGCTTATACAGCAGATATTTTCTGGTACCGAAGAAAGATGGTGGGCTCAGACCCATTCTAGATCTGAGGCTGCTGAACAGAGCGCTCGTGAAACGCCAGTTCAGGATGCTTACGACCAGGAAAATCCTCGCGCAGGTGCGCCAAGGAGACTGGTTCATGTCAATAGATCTGAAAGACGCGTATTTCCAAATACAAATAGCGTCCCATCACAGGCGATTCTTGAGATTCGCCTTCGAGGGCCAGGCATATCAATACACAGTCCTGCCATTCGGCCTGTCCCTAGCACCCCGTACGTTCACGAAGTGCATGGACGCGGCCCTCGCTCCCCTGAGACTTCGGGGCATGCGAGTTTTGAATTACTTGGACGATTGGCTGATTCTAGCTCGTTCACGAACGGAGCTCTTAGAACACAGGGCCGCATTACTCGAGCACCTCGAGGAGCTGGGCCTTACAGTCAATTGGGCGAAAAGCTCACTGCTCCCCAGTCGGAGGATTTCCTTTCTGGGAACAGTGTTAGACTCGCTATCCATGACGGCACGCCTGTCACCAGAGCGCGGATTGAATATCCAGCACGTCGCGAAATCCTTCCGCCACGGCTCTATAGTCCCGCTCAGAAGGTTTCAGAAAATGCTGGGTCTCATGGCCTCAGCAGCCTCTGTACTCCAGTTGGGCCTGCTCCGCATGCGCCCACTGCAGCTATGGCTAAAAGCACGAGTTCCCCCCAGGGCATGGACCGCAGGTCTGTTTCGCCTCAGGGTCGACCATCAGTGCATTTCGGCTCTGAAACCATGGAAAGCGACCGACTGGTATCAGTCGGGCGTGAGTCTGGGGATCCCCTCAAGTGTGAAGGTGGTGTCTACGGACGCCTCCACTTCGGGGTGGGGAGCGCTGCTCGAGGGCAGACCGCTGGCTGGCCTGTGGTCAGTGCGGGAGAAGCTCCTACACATAAACTGCTTGGAATTGATAGCAGTCGACAAAGCGCTAAGGCGCTTCTGTCCCCAGATAACAGGCCACCACGTATTGGTCCGGTCGGACAACATGTCAGTGGTGGCATACATAAATCGCCAGGGCGGCGTCAGGTCCCGAAACCTTTACAGGCTGACGGAACGCCTCCTGGTCTGGGCTCAGCACAACCTGCTCTCGCTGAGAGCGGCGCATGTGCCTGGTCACCTAAATGTGGGACCAGACAGGCTGTCCAGAAACAACGTTCCAGCAGGAGAATGGTCTCTGCACCCGCAGACGATCCAGCTGCTGTGGGAAACGTTTGGCAGAGCGCAGGTGGACCTGTTCGCGTCCCAAGAAAACGCTCACTGCCCGAGATTCTTCTCGAAAAGCCGGGACGCGCTGGCCCATGTCTGGCCCCGCCGCCCCCTTTATGCTTTTCCCCCTGTCTCACTCCTGCCTCAGGTGTTGGAGCGAATCAGGAGGGAGGGATGCCCAGTGCTACTCATAGCTCCGCTCTGGACAAACCAGTCGTGGTTCCCTGTCCTGATGCAGCTGACCAGCGCTGCTCCATGGCCGTTACCGCTGAGGAGAGACCTCCTCTCTCAGGCGGAAGGCTCGATTTGGCATCCTCGCCCGGATCTGTGGTCCCTGCACGCATGGGCCATCAACGGGTACCCGCTGACCTCCCAGAGGGAGTGCTAAACACGATCGCGCAGGCTAGAGCCCCGTCTACCAGACGGCTCTACTCCTCGAAGTGGTCTGTGTTCTCTGCTTGGTGTCAAGCGCAGGGCTTTTCACCTGTAGACTGCGGGGTTACGGAAGTGCTTTCCTTCCTTCAGGAGCTACTGGATAAGGGCAGGTCCCCTTCCACGCTCAAAGTATACGTGGCGGCCATAGCAACGTTTGCAAAACCGGTGTCTGGCCAGTCACTAGGAAAGAGCGACTTAGTCGTGCGTTTCCTTAGAGGAGCTCGGAGGCTAAACCCTCCCAGGCCCCCTTCAGTCCCGACATGGGACCTTTCCACGGTCTTGGAGGCCATGAAAGGCGCCCCATTCGAGCCAATCCAGTCGTCAGACATGAAACACTTGTCTTTCAAGACAGCGTTTCTTATGGCTCTCGCTTCAGTGAAGCGCGTAGGGGACTTGCAAGCGCTCTCAGTAAGCGCGTCATGCATGGAGTTTGGACCTAACGACTCTAAGGTCATACTCAAACCAAAGCACGGTTACGTGCCGAAATCCCTCAACACACCGTTCAGGGCCCAGGTGATTTCCCTGTCTGCCCTTCCGGTTCTCAATGAGGAGAAGGACGCGAGTCTCCTTTGCCCTGTCAGGGCACTAAGGGCTTATGTGTCCCGCTCGTCTGGTTTCAGACAGACTGAGCAGCTTTTTGTTTCGTTTGGCGGCCGTACTAAGGGACTTGCCGCGTCGAAACAGAGCTTATCCAGATGGATAGTTGGTGCCATAGCGCTGGCTTACACTTCTAAGGGCCTTCAGTGCCCTTTGGGTGTTAGAGCGCACTCCACGAGAGGCATGGCCTCCTCGTGGGCATGGTCTAGCGGGGTTACCCTGCAAGATATTTGTATGGCCGCGGGCTGGGCCTCGCCGTCTACATTTATAAAATACTATAATCTGGAGGTCCCCGCCTTACAAGCTAAGCTTTTGGCGGTATAGAATTCAGTGCTATCTGCCCGCTGTGCGGCTCGGATACTGAGTTTGGCCTGCATATCGCTCACTGACCGGTACAGCAGCTCATTTAAAAATTGACACACTTGTGGCCACCCAGTTCAGGCTGAATGTTCACCCTGACGGTTTGGTTATTGTCATATGATTGGCCCCTTTCGGAGGCTATTTACAGGGAATGATGCTTCTAGCCTCTCTTCCCTCACTCTCTGTGAGTTCATGGTGATTATGCACTGTATGCGCCCCGGGCTTCGGCCCCTGGGTCTTTGGTGTTGGATCCCTACCAGCACGGCGTGTTGCATTGTGTTCCCCATAGCGTAAGATATTACGCAGTACGAGAGATACTCTCGTAAGAGAACGTACTCGGTTACTAACGTAACCTCGGTTCTCTCTAGAGAGGGAACGAGTACTGCGTATCTTGCCGTGCTTGGAATACGCTCTGGTTCGCTTCGGCGATGAAAACCGACGTAAGAGCAGCTATCGAGCCTAGATATAGGGCGAGACCACGCCCTTTCTGGCGGGACGTGACGATATGGGCGCGAAGGGCCCCCATTCGTCGTGACGTCACGCAGAGCCTCTCTCGATAGGCTGCTGCTATTGCCGCAGAGCAGCCAATAGGCGCGCGAGCTGTCTCGCCTAGGTCTGCTTGCTGCCGCAAAGCGTTTTACATTAATAAAAAATTAAGGATAATTTTTGGCTTCAATATCTCGTGGAAAAGAGTTTTCCCCATAGCGTAAGATATTACGCAGTACGAGAGATACTCTCGTAAGAGAACACTCAGGCATGACGGCGTAACGTTACGATTATAACGTAAGAATATAGAAAAAATGACAGACGTTAGCTTCAGTAAAGTTAGCTTTATTCATTGAGAGAAAATGTGCGCCTTTTTGGGTTTGTAGTCTTTGTATTTACGTATCTTCTCAGTCGTATACCTCAACAGTTTTACATCAAACTGCGACTTTCTTGACTTTAAAATGTATCTTTTAAATTGACAAACATCATATGTGTAATTCAGGGCACAATTCAAACGAGATCAAAATATTTGTTGTCTCTCGCCATTGAGTACCATACAATATTTTTCCGAAATAAGGTCCCATGGTGGTCGACCGGAAGGGGAGGGACTTAGGCTCTCCTTTAAGGTAAACGGACGTGTTGAATTATGAAGCAATATAATGACAGTAACAGCCAATTAACTTTATTAGAACTATTAGTGAACTTGATTACCACACTCTAGTAGCCTAATAACATGCACAGTTTTTTTGTTCCGAAAGGAAAACCTTGTCCTTTTAGCTCATGAAAAAGCAATAACACATGAACTGGACATGGATGAGTTTGTAACAGAATTCTCTAAAATGAGTAGAAAGCTAATGTTGTAAATATTATAGTGATGTAAGTAGATATTTTTCAAGACCTGCCCTGTTTTCCTCAAATCTAAAGTTAGGCTACTAAACTGATACAAGATCTGTGTGATTAAAAAAATATATATATTCTAAATAGGCCAATAACCTACATAAGAATGTAGAAATAAAAATGTAAAAAAAACAATGGCCAAAAATCTGTAATGTTATACTAACAGACGTGAGAAAATAATTCTTAAGAAAAACAGCATTTCAGATAAAAATTAACACTTTTAGTTTGTAACAGTTGTAAATGGTACAGTGATGTAGTTATTTTAAAATACCTGCTTCTTTTTTATCAAATCTAAAGTTACTTAATTGATACAAGATCTGTTAAGGGGTAAAAAAAATTCCAAATGCAAAAAAGAGAAAATTTATTTTTACATTCTATTTTATTCAGCTGATTATACATGCTTTTTGATTATTAAAAAATAAATAATTCAAATGGAATCTAGAAAAAGAAGCAGTAAAATATATAAATAATGTTTTAACGTTACCTGTTGCAGACTTTTGTCTGACGAAGTTATGAGACTAGAGTAGATGCCCTTCAGATGGGACAGGTTGCCCCTGTGACCCTCTCTAGGCTTGTTTGGAGGACGAGGACAAAACATGCCAGATCCGTGAGGATGGTTTTCACGTGGCGTCTTTGTTTTGTCCATAATCTCTTATCTAAACCGTAAGAAAATAAAAAAGTTAACGTTGCTTACGAAAAAAGCAGAATTGTTTCATTCAATGTAATTAACAGCTACAGTATGTTTAACTAAACATTGTTACAAGTATCTAGCACTGTATTCCATAAAATATAATAGCGAGAGGTATATATTACTGTTACATGTATGTTATATTACGGAAGAGTTAAATACATAGTTCAAACAAAAATCCGTTAAAAGCACCGTTTTTAATTTAACTTACTTCACTTCAAATCACAGCAGCTGACAGTACAAAGTTATAAATATATAAAAAGTAATATAAAAACTGCAAACCTTAGGTAACATAAATAAGTTTCAGTGATTAACTTAATTCGTGTGCTATATTTTCCGCCGTCCTCGGTGGTAAGTAATATTTTGACTGTTATTTAGGGACGCTGTAACGGTGGCTATGCCAACGTCGTTCACGCGCATAGTTCACGCGGAGCTTGTTGTAGATTCCAGTGCACGAGACAAAAATGGCTACGCGCTTTACAATCAGTTACTGTGGAGAGCAAAACAAACATTGAGTGCTATGCAAAATGTTTGAAATAAGAAAATAAATTATATTTACTCATTTACTTATCAAGTTAAGCTTTAGTATAAGGTCTAACAACTGTGTTAATAATAGTAATAGTCTATAATAATAATAATAATGATGATGAAAAAAGTGCTTCGGTCAGGGGGCAGAGGCTGTTCAAGTATGCACAGTAGGCTATGACAAATTCAGAACTGCATACTAGCATGCCACTCCATGTCTACCATTGAAAGATATGGCAAAAAAGAATGCAGTTTAAACTCAGGAATAGTAATTTTCCGACTGTGCCGATTTATGTTTAATTTATTTAAAATTGTTTTAACATTTGTGTGAAATATTTTTTTTGAGAAAAGATTTAATGAGACAATGTATCGCTCAACTGTAGATATTAGGTATTTAAAATGTTAGGTTAATTAAAAAATGAACAAAGGCTTGGGTCAAATTTGCTAACACTTTTTTTCTTCTTCTATTTTTGCAAATGTCTGCCCCTCAGGTAGAAATGCTTTTTAGGTTTTAAAAGTTTTTATTTTTTTATTTCTGGCATTGCTTATAAGTAGCCATCTGTGTTTCACACGATACTAAAATTTAACACATTTTTTTGAAATTTAAAAATTACATATTGTGTAAGTATAAATAAAGTGTTACTGAAATGGTCTTAGCCAGTGACAGTTTCTCGTGAGAGTTTTCACAATTATGTTGAAACATTTAAGTCATTTATAGTTCTGTACTGCATCAGTTAATGGCAGTAATTATGATCTAATACACTGGAATGGGCGTCCCAGAGTGATCCCCACCCATCCGTTCTTTTTTCATCTCATCCTGTGTAATTGTACATCCCGAATGACCCACAGGGATCCTCACACTCCTGGGTCAAAAGGTCACAGAATCCTGCCCCGTGTCCCAGCGGAGATCATAAGCAACACACACCTTCATCCCCGCTGGCTCTCCATATCATCCTGAGCATGCTCACTGTAGTGTGCATGAATGACTTCATGTGCCTGAACTCATGTGTCATTCCCAGAAGGTGTCTTGCAAACCCAAAGACAGGGTTGGGCAAGGTCAGAGGTCAAGTGCATGTGTGAAATTCAAAATGAGGCGCCACAGATGCCTTTTGACTTTGCAGGGGATCTAACTGCCATCATTGTAAAAAGGACTAAAAAGGACAGACAGACTGACAGATCATTAAGGAGATTAATCAGATCATTAAGTCAACAGGTCAAAAAGTTAATGGCAGTGGAGGAAAGACTTGCCAATTAACAACACAAGTGATACTTTGTCACAAGCTACCAATGCCTGCTCAATTTACTCACCTCAAATGAGGAAGTTAGTGTAAGGGTTGCCAATTTCAGTTGAGAAAAATAAGGGACACTCCCTTGAACTCTTTATATATGCCATAACAGATTTAAGAGAACTATTTATTTTCTTTGTATTTCACAATTTAAAAAAAGCACATATATATATATATATATATATATATATATATATATATATATATATATATATATATATATATATATATATATATATATATAAATAAAACAATATATATATATATATATATATATATATATATATATATATATAAAAATACACACACACACATATATATATATATATATATATATATATATATATATATATATATATATACTGACAAACACAAACAATACATATATACATACATACGTACATACGTTTATAATTTTGTTTTTATGGAATATGATGCCACTAGATAATGCATGGATATGAGATTGCAAAGTGTGGATCAAAGTCACTAAAATCTTGTTAGATTTCAATTAGTCACATGTTTCCAGAACTTCTAAACATATTTCTGTCAAATGCCTTCCAGTAAAGCAAACTACTCTCACAAAGTTGTGTCATTCCCTGCAGCTTCTCTCAACTGTGCAGTTGCGTCATCATGAGACATCGACCCTCGCTGTATCCCAAGGGCAGATGCAGCAGAAACATCTTGTCAGTGGATCCAAGCACCTGCCAGCAATTAACGACTAATAGCTTTGGCTTACAACATTACAGGGTTGTTTGAACTAGACACATGAGATCTCAGATGAGATCTTTAGTGCATTGAGTCTTCAAAACAGAAAAGTTCTCATTTTGTGATCCAGAATCCGGGCCGATTTGTCCCCCGAGTGATTGAGGTCATTGTTAAACTTCAGATGAAAGAAATTTCTGATAAATTGATGCACATCTGGGACTTTCAAATGTCAACAAAGCTGACTAGGGCAGGGCTAGAAAACAACTTTACATTCAATTCACATCTACTAGAAGAATTGTTAACCATGCTGAATAATACATAATTGTACAATATTTAAGGGGAAAAATATATGTTGTATTAAATCCATATGGGACACAGTTTACAGTGTATTAGTGTAGCCTATTATATCCAAACAGCTGAGTGTGACGTAGCTTTTTTATACAGGATGTGGGATCCAAATGCAGTATGAAGTTTATTTAAACACACTGTAAATGATTTCTGTTGTTTTAACAGTATTTTTGCTGTATTATCAGTTAAAGTTTACCGTAAAAATAGTTTACAGTAATTTGCTGTAAATTTTATAGATTTACAGTATTATTGATGTATTTCCAGCTTTGTCTTACTGTAGAACTATTTACAGGAAAGTAACTGTCAATTTATGCTATTCTTTGGGGGGGAAAAACAGAGTGGGAAAATAATTACAGTAACCCCTATATTACTGTTAAATTGATGACTGTAATATTCCAACAGACAAGCCCGACAGAGGACGTTTTTTGGTTTATTTAAGCTTAGGAAATTTATAACACATCGTTTCACAAGGTAACCCATATATTAAAGCATTTAGCATATAGTTAAAAAAAAGTTAAATATTTTATGTGGGTGTTTTTTAATTTGTCTTTATGGTTGACAGATTATGTCACAAACCCAACTAATCTCATAGGTTATATCCTTCAATTTCTGGGGTGGGAGATGTAGTCCCATCCAATAATCATCAATATAGGCTAGGTAAAATAGATAAAAATCAATTCCCATGATATTTTATTATTATATTATTTTGCTTTCTATTTTACACAATTACACAAAGAGCGGAGTATATAGGCTAAACCTGGCAACCAATCATCCAAACCGTCAGCCGTCTGTCACTCGAATTTTCCACTTCATCCTGAGCCTTTGAGGACGGGCCACTACCAGCAAGAACCAGCCAGGTGAGATGTAAAAAATTATTTTATATCTTAAAGATGTGTAGTTCTAAATGTTTACCCCCAAATGTGAAGATATTCGTTTTACCATTAACTTAAATAATCGGTGGTGAGTTTGATAAGTAGCTGCTAGCTAGCTTTGTAGCAAACATTCTAGCCAGTTAGCCAAATATCACAAGGTTTGCTGTTATTTCAAGTTTAGAACAAAGTAATCGAAATTATCTTCTTTCTGAACATTTGTGTGTAACTTACACAGTGTGCGTGTGGCCTTTCGCGATCGAGGGCTCATACGCGCCTACGCCTACAAGGCTATGTTCGAAATCGACCTATATGTTATCCACGTGTTGAAGAGACAACCACAGAGTTTTCAGTCATATTATACATTTATAACGTGAGTACAACCGATGCACACTTAAAGTGAATAGACAGGCAGTGAAAGTCGCGCCGAATTAATTCGTGCGTCTCGGCATCCACACAGATCATTCAGACCAGACGTTCGGTTTCGTTTTGCTCACTCGTTTTCATTCATTTCTTCAAGTGCACTAACGTATATTTATTAGTTTATTTATGTCTGGATACAGCCACTGCCAACGGACTGCGGTTAATTTAGTTGTATATTTGATATTCGTTTGATATTCACGAAAATGGCCCGTATAATACCCGTTTTTGTCACTTTGGGTGCTTCTCATATTATTTGTGACAAATCAGGTTGTCCCTCGAAATCGGGTCTCTCTGTTAGGACCCCAAGCGATGTCAAATTAATTTTAATAGGTAGGCCTACTCTCTTTAGTGTCTGATTACAATTTTTTACAAAATCATGTTATGATAAAAATCCTTTTTGAACCACTGTAAAATGACCATTAATGTCTGTGTTAGTTAGCATAACGTTACTAGCACAGATAGCTTACTTATTGGCCTGATAGCATACATGCATTTGCACCTACTATACAAGTATTCACAGTCATCTTTAATGTAATTTTGTGTTCAATTAAGTGTTAGGCTAAATGCCCAAATAATAAATAAATAATCTTATAAAAGAACAATGTAATGATATTCAATCATTCACTTAATAGGCTATTATTATTGTTTATCAAGTAAAATAAATTCCACTCAGTTTGTTTCATTATCCACTATATAGTAAGCTATGTATATTTTAAATTAATATTGTTTGTTGTATGTATTTCTTTCAGTGTGTATGTACAGTTCTTCGACATAGAGTGGCTGATGGGGATTGCTTTTTCGGTTAATACAGAGGTAAGTAGCTACTATTGTTCATTTACAATTTTCAGCTATTGAAGAACGCATTAAAATGCATAAAATGAGTGTGATTTTAGCTTTGTAACATGGATCAAGATCAAGATCTTAGAATTAAGTTTAAAGGGATAGTACACCCAAAAATTTACTCCCCCTCACATAGTTATTCTCATTTAAAAATATTAAGTATTGGCACATCTCCTGGTTGAATGTATTGTGGTTCCATATACTGTGAATTAAATGAAAGCTGTTTATCATATTGATGTCTGTCAATTTTTGTGTTTTGTTCTCTATAGGCAGCAACAATCTGGGATCTGCATTGGACCCTGCCTAGTCTGGAGAGTGTTTTTACAGTTTAATGAATTCAATTTTAATAAAAGTTTTTAAACGGACTTCTGAGTGTTGTCATAATTGATGTGAGATCTAATATAACTGTGTGAAATATTTTTTTTTGCATACAAGCCTATATATTTCATTATTTTTTTAGCGTTTAACATATTGTAGTTAGTTATATGTTGTGTAAATATGAGTATAGAATGTGAATATAAAAATTACCGTAATTCATTATACTGCATAGTAATTTTACAGTATTTTAAAATACAGTGCAAACACAACAACTGTAATTCATTTTACAGTATAAATATACTGTAAGTTATTATACAGTATGCTGTGAACTACTGTAGTCAGATTTACAGTAATTTTACCGTGGAATAAAATACTGAAGCTTGCTGGATATTTGTTGCCAGTAAGTTACTGTTGATTTCACGTTAAATTTTTTACAGTGCAAAACAAGAGAAGTATATCAGAGGCCTGTTTCAGAAAGGAGGTTAAGTGAAAACTCGTGCGTATTACACGCCATTGGCTTCCATACTTTTGCATCAAGTGTCATTACTGTTAAAAAATTGCTAAGGAAAAAACAAATCACAAAATAAAAATAGATCAAACAATAGAAATTGGGCTAGAAATGCCCAAGTCATGGGTTCGATTCAGAGGGAATGCATGAGTTGATAAAAAGTATGTCTGAAACGCAATGTAAGTTGCTTTGGACAAACACAACTGTGATTTAAGTGAGGGCCCATAATGATGGTTGTCTTACACGGATGCTTGACATGGGGCTGGTTAGCTCACTTTCATCTGCTGACTTTTTGATTGTACTGTTCATTGAATCAGTCCGGCCAATTGATCTGTGCCAATTGATCTCTCCTCTTCTAGTCATTCCATTCTTTTACACCCCTTTCCCCCCTCTTGCCTTTATTCCGCAGGCGGTTGTGGGTGTCACGCCTGCTTGAGTGTGACTCCTATTTTGCAGTAATGAAAGCAACATGTGCTTCCAACTTTAGCTGCTCATGATACCCAGATGTTTTTGGAGAGCAGAGGTAAGCCCACAGCTTCTCACATTGCTTAAGAGCCATGGAAGAATATGAAGCTTCTATAAGTCTGATCTGTGTTTTTAGACCGGACTCTGTTTTATATCAGTTAACAAGCACATCGAAGATTACAAAAAGTGTCTTTACTGTACTTGGTATAGAACAGGTATTTGTTCCACAGTCAAATATGTGGAACAGCTGATGTAATGTGTCTACCATAACAACACAGTCTAGCTTTAGCAGCTAATGTTCCCCTTTGCCATTAGCTAATAGTTTTAAAATGAAAGTTCAACAGCCCTGCAGCGGTGCATGACTGTCATCTGTTCTATTTAATGGATGAAATGTATACACCATCAGGTCAGTGAGTGTCACATTGTAGTACTCCAAGTCTGTGTGTTTTACGAGAGAATAAAAAAGATCCGTGGCCTAAAAATGTTGATGCTTTCTGCCAGACCAGACAGGCTTAGTGGCTTTAATGGTGACCTGCATGACCTTTAAATGGCCAGTAGGGGTCAGGTGAGATCACGGGTGGATACCTGGAGCATATGCGGTCATAAAAAAAGAAAGGTTTTAATTGGTGGTGGTGGAGATTAGATTAGCTTTTGGGGGGCTTTCTTAATGCACACCTGGTCACAATTCAGGGATCACAGTTACTTTTTAAGTATTCTATTTGTAACACAAAAACGTGTTTAAAAATAATGAAAGAAAAAAAGAAGGGACACATAACTAGAATATCATATTTCGAGGTGGGTACTTTTTTAAATAAAAAATTAAAATGCTAAATTCTAGAAAAATATAAAAATAAGTATTATAATATGTATTGTAATAAAAATGTATAATAAAATTATAATATTATATAGTTTAACATTTCAAATTAAATAAATCAAATTAAAATATAAAATAACCTGCTGATTAATTGATGTAATAATATTTATTGTAATACATATTTATTAAAATTGTAATGTTAAGTTATACTAAAATTCTAATATTATATATTCTATAATTAAAAAATATAAATCAAATAAAAATATGTATAATAAAATATGTATTATAATATTTAATTTAATTACAAAAATATATTAAATTATACTAAAATGATCATATTAAATATTCTATAATTGAAAAATTATCATTTAATAAATCAAATAAAAATAATAAAAATAACTGGCTGATGATAATATATATGTAATACAATTATAATAATAAAAAATAACTTGCTTACTCTTTTAAACCTTTTACAGGTTTTACTATAATAAAAAATAATTAAATAATAGTATACATTTTTATATCATTTAACATTTATAATAAAAAAAAAAAAAAACACTAGCTTGCTGCAAAACACATGTATAAAGGGCTTATATTATTTATTAATATCGCTCCAGTCCACCATGACCCCTTTCTTTTTAAATCGCCCCATGGGGTGCTATGAAATGTATACTTCACTGTTGCAGATTTTCCCCATACAGCTCACATTATTTACAGTCTAGACCTTTCATATAGCCTACATTAATATCTTGCAGAGACAATAAGTAATGGCTTGCTGTAGCATCTCAGTGATACAGCTTGAAAACTGCAAAATCTCTCTGTAAGCACTTGTCTTATTTACTTACCGAACCCCTATGAAGGATGTGGGGTGTGTGTCTGTGCGTGTTTATACAGACCTTCATATGTGTGGGAAGCTTTACTCCGCTCGAATTAAATGTGGTTTCAGCTGCGTCAGTGCAGCAGGGCACTACCAATCAGCCACAAACCTCTTCAATCAAAACCACCCCTCTTAAAATTCCTCTCATTCCTGCTTCTTAAGACCTAATAATGTTGAAATGAAATGGATTTGGAACACTGGCACATCTGCGAGTGTTTATGTGCGACAAATCTCGTCATACACAAATATACACTTGCGTGCGCTTTCATTCTCATGTAAACGGTGACATGAGCTACTGCATGGAAAGGTTGTCTATGCACAATAGACTCAAACATTAGCTACCCTGGAGACATGTACGCAGGCATGTAATCACACAATTGCTTTGGCAATCTTCCTACATGTTCCACAGGGACTCCGGACTGTCATAGCCGTTCATCTGGCCTCTATCAGAGCCCGGCCTGACAACTTAATCTCAGTCATTCATTCTCACAGATCAAAGCAACACGCTGCAATTTAAACCTATTACCTGTGTAAAGACATTCACATGTTGTGACCTCTCTCACACACATACACAAACACACGCACAAATGTTTGCATACAGACATGCATGCAAAGACCACCAAAAGAACACTTGCTTAAGTACCGTACAGCCCTTAATAATGCAAGATCTTCTTATTTCACCTCTACCATTAGAAATTCCAAATGCAGGCCCAGATCACTATTTGCAATGATTAACAAACTCACAAATCCACCACAACATGTTATTTCGGGCTCTGTGAGGCTTGTAAATAGCTTTTCTCAATTTTTCTCTGATAAATTGAGGTCAATCACTGCATCCATTACAAAAAACACTCCTCATAAAAGTGACTCAAACGTTCATTTAAGGTTAGCTGGTTCCGCTCACTTGACAAACTCCCTTTCTGCTTTCACTCTGACTACTCCTGCTGCCATAAGTGATCTAATTGTGAAATCAAATTCCACATCCTGCCGACTTGATCCTATACCTACTGTTTTGCTGAAGTTGTGTGTGCCCGAGGTTGCTCCCTTCATAACACATATGGTAAACTGTAGTTTAGCGTCTGGCGTTGTTCCACCCGAATTAAAAATGGCTGCGGTGACCCCGATTCTTAAAAAACCAGGCCTTGACCACCTAAATATGGATAACTACCGACCTATATCCAATTTAACATTCATGAGCAAAGTCCTTGAAAGGGTTGTTGCTTCACATTTACGAACACATTTGGATGCTAATGGTCTTTTTGAACCTTTTCAATCTGGATTTCGCCCATCACACAGCACTGAAACTGCCCTTCTTCGGGTGGTCGACGATATTCTTTTGTCCATGGATTCAGGGCTGATAAACATTTTGATGCTCCTTGATTTAAGCGCTGCTTTTGATACAGTTTGCCATGAAATATTGATCTCTAGGCTTTCTGATATTGGCATCACTGGCTCTGCCCTCTCCTGGCTCATTTCATACATCAGTGACAGAAAGTATTATATCACTATACAAGGGTTTAGATCTGCCACTGCCTCACTTACACAGGGTGTTCCTCAGGGTTCGGTCCTTGGTCCACTATTATTCATCATATACATCTATCCACTCGGTGACATCATACGCAGGCATGGACTTCAATTCCATTGCTATGCTGACGATATTCAAATATATCTCACCACCAGCTCTGATAGGCCATCTCTACCTGACTCACTCACTGCATGTATCAGGGACATCAAGCATTGGATGTCACTGAATTTCCTCAAGCTAAATGATAAGAAAACCGAGATATTAGTCATTGGCTCTGCTGCCTCAGTCAAAAGGATGGGCCAGTCCTTTGATATTGATGGAATTCACATTAAGCCCTCGTCATCGATTCGTAACCTTGGTGTCTTATTTGATCAAACTCTATCCTTTGGCTCTCATATTTCTTCTCTTGTTAAAAACTCTTTTTTTCATCTTCGCAATATTGCTCGCTTACGATCTTCTCTTACCTTAGCAGATGCTGAAACCTTAATTCATGCATTAATCACATCACGCCTGGACTATTGCAATGCCCTATTTCTGGGTCTTCCCAAAAAATGTATTGCAAGATTACAGTATGTTCAAAACTCTGCAGCAAGAGTCCTCACCGCTACTAGGCGTTCTGCGCACATTACTCCTCTGCTTCACGAACTTCACTGGCTACCTGTGGCATCACGTATCCACTTTAAGGTATTGCTTCTTACGTTCAAGGCACTAAATGGTCTTGCTCCACAATATTTGTCTGACCTACTCCACCCTTACCGTCCTACACGGTCTCTCAGATCAGCTGAACTTGGTTTACTGTCCGTCCCTCGTTTCCGGTTGTCTACTGTAGGAGGAAGGTCTTTCAGTGCTAATGCTCCTCAATTATGGAATTCGCTACCTCTTACACTACGCAATACCTCTTCTGTGGTTACTTTCAAGACCCAGTTAAAAACATATCTTTTTAACATGCATTTTGGATAATGTGATTATATGTATCCTATTTGACTGTAATATATGGGTGTTTAAATGTATTGCATGTACAATGTAAAGCGACCTTGAGCATTTGGAAAGGCGCTATATAAATAAAACTTCTTCTTCTTCTTCTTCTTCTTCACCACCACAGCGAGATGCATACAAAAACATACAATTCCTCATTCAACCTCAATGAATACAAATGTGGGATACACACAGATGTTCTGATTTCAAACATTTTTTTTCATTATCCAGTACAAGTGCTGGAGAAACAATCATCTAGCTAAGTGCTTGAACATACCAAATTCTCTTAGCCATCTTGGATCTGATGGTCGTTGGTCGGATGATTGAAATGGTTTGTTTGTTAATAACTGTCATTTATGGCAGGGTTGCCATGATTACATTAACATACGGTGGGAAACCGTACTGACATGTGCAATACACAAATAAGCCTGCAACCTTATCCGGTATGCAGGAACCGAGACAATGGATGTTGACAATGAGAAAATGGAAAGGGTGTTTTTTTAATGGATGTCAATGGAGGAGAGGCTTTACTATTGAAACTTTTCTTTCTCTCATAACATCTGAATAGGAACGCCAACTATGTGTCATCTGTTTTATTTCTAGGTGGGAATGGTTGTTTCTAATTCCAGGCATAGACCATCTCTTCCTGTTTTTGGCATGCACTCAGCCAATGGATATAAGATGTGCTACACTGATAGCCTAAGGGTCATCCAGTAGACCAGACATCCCCGACACGCTTACAAAATGCAAGCTAGACACTGAAGTTGCTGTTTTATCCCCAATTTGTAATGGCCACAAAAAAGACCATGGGAACAGCCAGAGGAACCCACACAGTTAACTTTTGAATTATGCAATGACATCTGGTTAGATTTGACCATATGAAGAAACAGCAAGAGGGATATTAGAATTAGGTTTCTCTGTCTGCACAATATATGTATCAGAACGCTGCTGACAAACAAAAGAGAGAAAAAACACATTAAGTTGAATGTTTTCGGCTGTAATTTTCTCCTCCATTAAACTATAAGACTTAAAACACACGTTTAAAGGCAGACACACAGTTACTATGATGTCAAATCATGCTTTGATTCTGTCAGAGAAGTTAAATCAAACCTTCTTAAAAGAACAGATTCATCCATTTTTCACATCTGCAAGTAATAAATATTAATAGCTCACAGCTAATTCACCATCAATAGGATTAACGTGATCCCCAATAAAGATAGTTATTGCTCATGCAGTCTGCAGGGCGGCAGAAAGGCCCACAGCCGGAATAATGTGAGGTTTGGAGATGAAGGTCTGCTTTCTGAACTATTTTATGACCTGGAGTGTAGCCAGCCGCTGTAGTGACTGTCAGGAAGGGGAATGAAAGCATGAAGAGATATATGAGAATGGGGGAGGAAAATTAATAAAGAGCAGATATATAGGAATGAAAGATGTCAAATTAAACTCGTGGCAAAGATGGGAGGATTCAAAAAGCAAGAGTTAATGTGAGTGCTCATTGATTAAACTACACTAGCAGTCGGCACAACTCATATTATTTAAAACACATAAATGTAAAATGTTATGTGTAAACATTAAAAAATTAAATGAAAGGGATAGTTCACCCAAACATGAAAATTTGTCATTAATTACTCACCATCACGTCGTTCCAAACCTGTAAGACTTTCGTTCATCTTCGGAACACAAATGAAGATCTTTTTGAAGAAATCTGAAATCTCTTTATGAACTTTACGTTGCGTAGACTGTCAGGGGGAAAATACTCTCAGATTTCATCAAAAAGATCTTCATTTGTGTTTCGAAGATGAATGAAAGTCTTACGGTTTTGGAACTACGGTTTTGGTGAGTAAATTATGACAGAATATTCATTTTTGAGTGAACTAACCCAACCATATGGAACTTTTTTTATTTAAATAATCGATACAACATCAATTCTTCTTCCAAAACGTGTTTTTGTCTTACCCTGACTCACTGGGCTAAGTGTTACTATTTTTGCGTACATCCGTCTCTTGCGTGCATGTGTGACTCGTCATATCCGTAAACAGAGAAAAGTTGCTCCGGCTACTTTGTTGCGTATAATGTGGGAGTGGTTAGTTAGTTGTCACAAATGAGCTAGAAAGTTTGAGCAGCTAAATCTTGAGCCTTTTTCTTTGTCTTTCTCATTTTTTTTTCAATACTAAAGTACTGGCTATGTTTATTTGTGTGTTAGTTAAATGCCTATTGCTTCCAATTGATCTCTTCTGCAACAACTGAACATAGTGTGTGGGAAAATTTATTTTCAATTACATTTGAACAGATTTGGTGTTTATGTGTGTTTAAACAGATTTGGCGTTTCATTCATTTATTCATGTAGACAGCTGAAGGTAACTATAAGGCCCTAGTTAAGTTCAAAAGAACCTAGCAGAGGACTTGCTGTAATTTGCACATATTGTAAACAGCTTTTACGTAACTACAATTAAACTTTGCCTCAAAATGCTCTACCATAAAACCAAAACCTTAATTTGAACGCATTTTGTGTAAATGGATGTATGGCTTTGAAATAGATTTTCTCCATTTGCACAATACATTCACTGTAAAAAATATTTTAGCAATTTAGTTATTTCAACTTATTTTTTTAACTAGATTGTCCAGACAACAAGAAATTTTAAGTTTTCTTGTCCTCAACTTATCGAAATAAGTTAGTTAAACTAAAAAAAAAACATGCAAAAAGATAACTCAAAATAATGAGTTAACTTTTTTTACAGTGTTCCCTTTCAGCTGGCATGATTCTTTATTTATCAACTTATGAATAAATATGCACATTAACCTCTGATGTAGCCTATATGTTGTGGAAAACCTAATAAGAACATTGTATTTTTTTTTTTTTTTCAAATAATTTGTGAACAACAGTTTTATTGGTTTTCACAACAAAGATGTAGAAAATTTAATTGAGGCTTAATTAGTTTTTATTTTTGTCTTAGAGAATTTTTATGTGTAGTTTACGAGTATAAAGTGAACCCAACATCTGTTTTAATGTAATCTGGGCAAGAAACAGGCAGGACAGGTTGGCAAAGTGACACATTCAGCCATGATGACACAACTAGGGGGATTTTTGTCCTTTGTTCATGGTGAAACTCTTGAAAGAAAAGGTTAAACTCCATAAATATTTAATGGGAGAATATATAATTTGTTACTAGACTGTGCCATCTGATTATGTCAAAGGTTAAAGGTTATCTTGATCTTTAACCAAATTCATTTCCATTACGTTTGCGTCTTAACATTCAAAGCTCAATCTCTGAAATGGTTCAGGTCTGTGAACTACATGTAATATCTTGTTAAAATATACACATCCTCCTCCTTTAAATACATAAATGTCAGTTGTTTTATGTGCATGAGTTATGATTTCATTAACAACAATAGAGACATAAACATTCATAGTGCTGTATCTCTTCATGTCACATCCTTCTATAGTAGGCTTGTCCACATATTTTTGTATGTATTAAAATTTTCCTTGAATGAAACATCAAAGTGCCCATACTACTGTAGTTCAAAACGGAGGAAAAGGCACATAAAGCTACATCTCTCACCCCATTAAGGAGAGCAGTGTATATATATTATTATAATAATATATATATATATATATATATATATATATATAGTTATTAATATATATATATATATATATTATTTATATATAATTATTATCATATATATTATAATAATATATATATATATATAATATAACCACACGTTTCTGGAATTCTCCATGACGTGGCTGATCACATTAACTTTGCTCTCCAGCCTCAGAATCTTCTTTCATACCAACCTTCAGAATCACCTAGCAAAAAAATATATCAAAATGTTCAACAAATTAATTTTCGCTGTGTGGAAAAGATTGGTGTGGACTGACAAGGGTGAGTACGCCTAAATAATGTATTCATTCTAATTTCTGGTTAAATTATATCCCTTTCATTTTCTGTTATCATTTGGTATTACAGAAAAGCCAGAATGTCTCTTTCCGATATTGGACGTTCAGTGGCATGAATCACAAAGGTACTGAGAAAACATGTCTGGTACAGTGAACAAAAATGTCATCAAGATCACTTGTTAGAAGCACAGACGTTAGAAGTAACAGACAAGGAACTGCACTAGTTTAGCGTTCCACAGTGAGGCAGTAGAGTGCTCCTTTTCAACCCGTTCAATGCTTCAGACTCAGGCCAGTGGATCAGTCATTCATCTGTGCTCTTGGGAAGCTGGAACAACGCTGCCCATTACGCAGAGACGCGACACACTGCTATTACCAAAGTGACCTGCGTGTTTTCCCTCTATTTCGCCTTCAGTTTGAAAGGACTGTTATGTCCGAACACAGAGAAGACAACATGTCACTCGTCATCTGAGTGAGCAAAAACAACAATATTAAAGGAATGAACCGCGTGCCGTTTGAACAGGTGCATCCCAGATCACCACCACCATCAGAAAAGTGTTTTTACTGACTCACTGAGGAAATGGATTACCAGCAGCTGGATTTCATGCAACTTTTCATGCAAAATCTGTTTCCAAACGGACAGTGAAGGAGATCTCTCCGAACTCAACTGACCATGCACTGGGACATGCATCTTCTAACTATGGATAACTAACCTGCCTTTACTCACACTGCTAAACATGAAACCCCTTTGGAATCCTCAGTTTGTGATGATGATATTGAAGTGCGCAATGGTCTTGTTTCCTGGATTCCTGCAGGGCTTCACAGGTGAGTGAAAGATCTATCTATCTATATCTATCTATCTATCTATCTATCTATCTATCTATCTATCTATCTATCTATCTATCTATCTATCTATCTATCTATCTATCTATCTATCTATCTATCTATCTATCTATCTATCTATCTATCTATCTATCTATCTATCTATCTATCTATCTATCTAATCTTCTTTTCTCTGTCTTTTCCTGTCTGTCCTTAAACTGATTAATTATTTATTTTCATATACATTCATACTTGAATATACATGAGCCACTGATTAAGGATTATATAATGATGTGTAAATGATTTACATTTTAAATGTTTAAACATATATCGAAGAGAATTATACAATAACTTACCAAATATTGCTTTTCATGTTGTGGGAAGAAGGATCCATTAAAATAACTAGACTTCTCCTTGTAATAAAAATAATAATAATAATCAAACTGTCAGATGTATAAACTTAGTGTTTTCATTTTTAGGCATTTAGTGTTTATTTATAAGCTGTGTAATATTTCATATTTTCATATAATGGCATTCATTTTATACTGACACTTTTAATGTAGCATATTCTTATTTATTACTTTATTAAATGATATTACACTTTTCTTGTCACACCTAACTATTGTTGCAGTACTGCAATCTTTGCAGGAGAAATGGGACAGCTTTTGTGAAAGCCCAACTGTGAGGTTCATTAAAGGCTCAGGTTGTCAAACATTGGTTTGTGACATGCCAGAACCTGACTGTAATGTTTACAGAAGTTCAGTGTTCAAAAATGGTGCATTTCAGTTCAACAACATGAAAGTTTGCAATGCATGATTCATTTATGAATATATGTGCAATCCATGTTGTCGCTTTCACAGAGTCCAGATGTGTTGGTCGTGCTTGCAGCCCTCCTATGGGTAACTTGGCCAGTGGCAGGACCCTTTTCACGCTTACTAGCTGCTGCACTAATAGCTCTTCCTGCCTGCCAGCCCAGCCACGCTGTCTAGCAGAGCTTCATCCTCCTGCCCTTATGGCCGATGACCCGTTTATTCATCCAGATACCTGGTGGGGCTCGGCGGCGGCCACTGGAGAAAAGGAAGAAATCCGTCTTGACTTGGAGACACGGTTCTGCATGAGTCACGTTGTGATGTTGTTCCGTTCTCCACGTCCTGCTGCTATGAGGTTGGAAAGCTCACAGGACTTCGGCCAGACCTGGGAGACACTAAAGCTGTTTGCCAGGAACTGCACTGAGATGTTCGGGCTTCCTGATGATGTAAGTCAAGCAGGAGCTGTCTGCACTTCCAGATATTCCAACGCGGTCCCGTGCAGTCGAGGAGAGGTAAGGAAGGAAATAAGGTCTCCAAAGCACCACAAAACATCATTTTTAAATGCTTCAGCAGGTTTAAATGTGAAGGATTTTCAATGCTTAGGTCATTTTTTTCAAAAGAGTGAGCACAACAATAGTTTACATGGGCAAAACTGGAAACTTTTCAATTGCTTTGGCACAAAATACATTCAGTGACTACTTTTTTTCAAATTAAAAGTAACACCCCCAAAACTGTACCTATAGGACAATTTGTATGTTTACATACTCTTTTCAAAACTGTTCAAAACGGTTAAACTTCAAATTCTAACATAATACAAAACTGAATATGATTGCAATTTGCTATATTTCTGCAGTCATACCATATTCTAAATCTAAAAAAGGAAATACTATGAAAAATATTAGATGTAGACGAACATCTACAGGTGTTAGTCTTTCAATGTCATTGTCATCTATACAAAAGGGGACAACTTGGGAATCATTTTGGACTGTAATGTAAACTTGGACAATGTAACATATACTCCAGTGAATTTAGTAGAAGAGAGTAGAGAGGTGCCATTCTTGTTTTGTAAAGATATTTTACAAAAGAAATCATTGTGTAATGCTACCTGTTGTTAGTGTTTTTAGGTCATTTTGACAGGTCTCAGTTCTGTCTGATGCTTTTTAAAATATGACAATGCATCATTGTTTGTTTCTAATTCTTTTATAGATCATATTCCGATCCATAGGATTGGGAAGTGGGATTGTCGATCCCTACAGTCCTGAGGCGCTATCCCGTCTGACAGTAACTAACTTAAGAATACAGCTTTTGAAATCTCAACAGTGTCCCGTCTCGAAGGGGCAGCGGAGCGTCCCGCCCTTTTTACCCACAATTCACAGCAGGACGTTGACTTCTCCCACACCCAGCTCTGATCCCCTGGATTCAACTCCATTTGCTGTGTACTCTCTTTTGGCTAAAGGGACGTGTTTGTGTCATGGCCATGCTGAACATTGCCTTCTTGAAAATGAAGGACAAGACAGCCTGCAACCCAGTAATGTGGTAAGTGTGTCTGTTTTGTTAGTGATTTTTGGGACAAAGAACATAGCAGCCACTTTTCATGGTGGGGTTGATGTAAGCATTTTATGGGGGTTGAGGTATGGACCCTAATTGGGATTGTCCATTGGTTCCATGTCGGCCCTACCTGAAATATTGTCTGGATGCATACTTGTATATTGTGCACTCACCCGGTAGTTAGGAGAATAGGAAGTGGCCTGTTAAATGGATTTTTATAAGGCTTTGTGGGGCTTGAATGGACAGCAACTGAAAGTGATTAATTTCTCTGGAGCGCAGGTGTCTGGCAAGTGTGTGTGTACCCACCACACAGCGGGCGATCACTGCGAGAGGTGTACCTCGCTCTACAACGACCAACTCTGGAGAGCAGCCAATGGAAGCAGCGGGGAGAGCAACCCATGCCAGAGTGAGTGCGTTTACTGTACGGGCTGATTTACTCCTGCAATCCTTGAAAATGGAAAGGAATTTGTGCTATAAATAAAGGTTTTTTATATATATTTTTTGCTTTCTAATGCAGGAGGGATTCGATACATATCTTAGAACCACAAAACCATAAGTTGGTTGTTATGTTACTTTAAGCAATGATCCAGAACACAGAAACAAGAGTCTAAACATCTTAGCAACCATGATAAACTACTGTATGCATTGGCAACCACCAGAAGTACCCTAGGATTTTTGTAGCAAAATTTTATTTTTTTATTTTGACAAATTAAAAAATATTTCAAAATTGTATGATTTTAAGAATCTGCAGGTTTGATAATAAACATAAACATAACATATTTTGCTTAAAGAAAATAAAGCCTGTTTTAGAGCCATTATGATTATTTTAATATATTAAAAATCTCATTGTCATTACTGTAATGCAATTTAAATATATTAAAAGTATTTTTACATCATGATATTATTGTAGTGTTTTTAAATAAAATGTGTTACGATATTTAAATGAAAAAGTAACAAGTAATTAATAATTAATTAATATATAAATAAATAATAAAAAAAGTAATCGTGATTAATCGCATCCAAAATAAAAGTTTTTGCATGTGCATGTTTTTGCATATGCATGTATATATCTAAGAAATATTTGCATGTATATACTGTATATATATTTATACATCATTTATATTACATATAAATATACATATTTTTTATATTAATAACACATTTTCTTAAATATATACATGCATGTGTGTGTATTTATATATACAAAATAATTACACACACTAAACACATATTTTATGTAAACAAAACTTTTATTTTGGATGCGATTAATCGCGATTAATTTTTTTCCAGCCCTAAAATAAATAGAAAATTACTATTGCAATATTGAGAATCTACTGAGAATCACAGTTTAGAATAATGGAAATAATTAAATAGTGAAATGCTGGAAGAATATCTGTTTATTATGATAAAAATCTGAGGTTTGAAATAGACTAAATAAAAATAAAAAGAAGATACAGTATTACAGCACTTTAAATAATAAAGTAAATATAAATAAGAAAATGACTACATTGCAGAATTGTTAATCTAGTGAGTATCACTATTAAGCATAATGGAAGTTACAAAAGAGTGAAATGGATTATTTTATGATTATTATAATTTTAAATGAAATAAAAAAAATTACAGCATTTTAAATATAAGGCTAAATACATACGTTAGAAAAAGTCTGTATTGCAATATTGAGAATCATGTAAGAATCGCTATTAAGAATAATGTAAAATACAAAAGAGTGAAATGGCTGGATGCATATCTTAATTTCAAAATTAGATGTTTAAACTGGACTGTTGAGAATGTTTTTTGCTTAAATAAGAGTTTAAAGGGTATTTAAATTTGAAAATTTAAATGTCAAGGATTGTTTCTCAGGTCTTGGATGATTATTTCTTCCATAATGTCTCTTTCTCTCCCTTTAACTTTTTATCGGTGCTCTCGTTCTCTGTGTCTCAAGAGTGTGAATGTCACGGCCACTCAGAGAGCTGCCACTTCTCCCAGCGAGTGTGGCTGTCCACAGGGGGCAGTAGTGGGGGCGTCTGCGACAACTGCCAGCATAACACTGTGGGCCGCCGGTGCCAGCGCTGTCGCCCTGGATACCACCGCCACCCTGCCAGACCCCTCAACTCCCCGCATGCTTGCACACGTAAGACAGCTAGAAAGAAGAGAAGGAACAAACAGACAGAACAAAGAGTTCTGCACTCAAATAGTTGTTTTTAATTGAAATCAAATTTGACTTTGTATATCTTATTAATGCACATTCCTGGTCTTGAATGATTTGTGCATATTATTATTTTGTGCATATTAATATTTAATCAACTATAACTTGCTCTTCCTCTCAAATGCCTTTTCGTTAAAACTTAACTCATTTGTTAAAGGTACAATTTTGGCTGCTTGCCAAACTGCTTGCAATTTGCATGAACATTTTTTTGGTTGTGCTTTAGTTCTGTGCAGATAATTATGTTTATCCACTGCTGCTTATATAACATTCACTACTGGGGTTAAGAGATATAACCAGTTTAGATGGAAAATATCTCAAGTTGACTAGCTGAAGACAACAGTAATGACCTGTTGTCTTCAGCTAGTCAACTTGAGACAACAGGTCATTTCAGTAATGACCTGTTGTCTCAAGTTGACTAGCTGAAGACAACAGGTCATTACTGAAATGAGTCTTCACAATAGATCATGCTTTACAGTGAACTCTTACCTTACTCACCTGCCGAGTAATAAAAACCCTCTCGCCATCTCCGAAAAGCCAAGCCAATGTTGATTCTTGTTTTATTACAAGTTCTGTCGTATTCTCTTTTTGCAAACAGAAGCTCCTCTGTTCAACGTTTTTTTAATTGGATTCCTGGAGATTCGAAATGCTCCATGTCATACTTTCTCGCTCGTTGCGACAACTAACCTATGCCTCTCCCACAACATACATTCGTCAAAGTAGCTCAGTGCAATAGGAATACAATAGGAAAAATTAAAATAAATAAACAATCATTAACAATTCACTAAAAACCGCTTTGGCAAAAGAACACCTTAGCAGTCACATAGCTACACCTTAGCAACTATTAAACCTTAGCATAGTAGGGATGACATGTTTTGCATGGTCAAGCACTCCTCATTTCCCTCATAAAAAATTAATAAATAAACACACACACATCTATTTATATAATGATGATAACCATTTTGAAAAAAAAGTAATTTGTTTTACATATACATATATAGTATATACACCAAGGGGGTAATCCATCTAACGGAAGTTGAAGTCGGCCGGGTGCCGCCATCTTGTAGCAGAACTTCACTTGCGTTAGCATTCCCATTGACTCCCATTCATTTTGGTGTCACTTTGACGCCGAATAACTTTACATCTGAGTCGTTTAAAAACTCCATTTGTCCATTATTTATTTCTAAAGAAACACGACAATATATAAAGGGCTCCATTACCTTCTATGTTACATTATGGCCCCGTAGAAACAGTTTTTGTAAAAATAGGCTAACGACTGCATCATAACCACTCGACTCTCTGTCGCGCTGTACATTAATGACCGTACAGACAGAAGGAGAAGCTCGCCGGCAATCGGGGGGGACGTCCCGTCAAGGGAGAAGCCCATAGATAATGAGTCCATAAAAGCAACGGGACAAAATATTCCTGCTCACTCGCGCCAAAGAACTCTTTGCTCAAGTTCCCCGTCTCTGCAAGATTAACGTTGGCAGTTTTCACGCACAGCTACTAGAAGATTTACGTCTGTCAGACAGGTTGCTCACGTCATCAAGCGTAGTTTGAGTCGGTTTGAGTCTGGAACGGAAGTGCTCAAAAATCGCAAAAAATGGGCTTCAACTGTCTCAACTGAGTTCCAATGAGACGGCTCTGTCCACTTCTTATACTGTCTATGATATACACACATCTTTTTTTTTACTTCTTTTTTTCAAAATGGTTATCATTTACAGTCTTTCATTGCCTCCTAGTGGTGGTTGTATGACACAAACCATTAAAGTGACTCAAAAGCAGTAGGAAGGAACATCTAATGAACCAAAAGTAGATTAACCTTCTTTTCTGTGGCAGGATGCTGGTGTGACCCAGTTGGTTCGGTGCCAATATATTTTGGTGATGAGACGCCATGGTGCCATCCTAGAAGTGGACAGTGCCACTGTAAGCCTGGTGCGGGGGGCACCACCTGCAGCCACTGTCTACCAGGGTACTGGGGCTTTGGAGAGGAGGGCTGCAAACCATGTGTGTGCCCCTTGACTTGTGACCCCATCACTGGTCATTGCTTAGAAAGGTCAGGTTTATGCATACACTAGCTACATTTTCAGTTCTAAAAGTCTTATTTGTGATTTGAAATGAAAACATTGAGCATTATTCACCAAAAATACAAGTCAAAATTTAATTGCATACCTGCTGGGGATTTTCAAATATCATTGATTTTCATTATATAATTTCCATTTAACAGCAAAGGCAGTGTGAAGCTTTACAATGTACCAATTGGTGGGAAAATTCCTGAACTGTCCCACTTTAAACCTCAAGAGGACGAGAGGGTGTGGCCTAAAGAACTTGCTGTCTCTGCACTGTACTATACAGGTAAGCTGACTACAGTAACAAAACACTGTTGTGTGAAACATGGTAAACCACAGCAGGAAATGTGACTTCAAGATGTGGCTTTTCAAAAATGTGAATGTTTTATATGTGGTTCCTTCAAATGTAAGGCTGAAATGATTATGTATTGTAATGTAAATAGGGGAATCTCACAAACCTATCTATAACATATCCAGGTCATGTTTCATCCCAAACTCAAAATAAAACTTTAGTGCCCCTATTATGCTATTTTAAAGTTTCCTAATGTTGTTTTGGAGTCTCCTACAACAGGTTTACATGCATCAAAGGTCAAAAAACTGTTTAATTTTCTCAAAATATACATGTGCACATCACCACTTTTTCAATGATTCTCAAACAACTTGTCAGATGAATCGATCTCTCTAAATCCCTCCTTTCCGCCATCTACTCTGCTCTGATTGGCTAGACAGCTCAGTCTGTTGTGATTGGTCTACCGTGTACACTGCGTGTGTCGAAAACAAAAACGCCCATTGCCATAACAATGTCAGCTCTGCTTGTCCTTTGGTTTCCTACACCGTAAACTAAACACAGTAACGAACAATGACGTCGATTTTACCATATCAATCCGAGCGCGAGTCCGATGATGAAACAATGGAAGAACAATTCATTCAACCCGAACCTCCATCTCAAGGACGAATCGAGCAGGACTTTTCTCAGTGATTCACTAACTACATTACATTATGAGATGTTGCAACTGTAATTCCTCACCATCAGCATTGACAAGTGCATGTCCATCAACAAACCGATTATTTTACTTGCACTTATTTATTAACCGAGTATGTTTCTAATTTATTGCGGTGAGTGAACATGTGGAAACTGTATCAATAACAGTGCATTCAATAGACGAGCTCTAGCGTGAATGACTGATGAAACATAAACGTTGGTAAAAACAAATCTTGCTCCATGCTTAATCTTTCCTCAAAGTAGTGAGAATGACAGACAATCTGCATTACTAGACAGTTTTAGGTAGTGGCTCACAGCAAATAAGCAAGTATTTCAGTAATAATGTGAGTTAACCAGTTTGCATGACCAACACAATATAAAACTCAAAACTAAGTATTTTGAACACCATCTTTCAAGAGCAAGCGGTTTGCGAATCCTGGATACTGTGAAGCAGCTTTGATACAATCTGTATTGTGAAAAGCGCTATATAAATATATTTGACTTGACTTGACTTGATTGAACTCTGATGCATTTTAACCACTGATTCTTCACATGCTCGTCCTTGGGCAGTGAAAAAAACTGTCTTTACCTTCACATTGTGGAGCACAGCGTCTTCTCGACATGATGCTGTCCAGTGTCCACAGGAATCAGCTGTTTGAGGTTCAACTTTTCCCTCGTTTCTGCGCAGGCAATACGCTAATGTTTCGTCTTGACATCGCAACGAAACGTCTTATGACTCGTTTGACAAATGATTCATTTCATTGACTCAGAGTCTACTCTTACATTCGAAAGACAATAACTTTATATACGGTGCACTTTCAGATTTAAAACTTTGCAGGATGTTTTCATTCACTTAGAGCTATGTTACACGCTACATGAAAGGTCATTTTCAAAAATCCATAATAGGGGCACTTTAAGGAAAATTAAGCATTTTTAGCATCATTACGAAAAAAAATTCACATTGTGGCATTATTTTCATGACACCATACAGCAAAATTAATAAATAAATTAATTGGGGAAAAAAATCCTTTATGTAACGCAAAGTGATTATACAACAGCACCATTAAAAAGTTTTGGGATATAGTACGATTTTTTATGTTTTTGACACCAAGGCTGCAGTAAAATACAGTAAAGAAATACAGTAAAAAGTAATATTGTGAAATATATTATAATTTAAAATAACTTTTCTATTTTAATGTATTTTGTGCTGCTTAATATTTTGTGGAAACGACAGAATTCCATGATGAATATAAAGTTCAAAATAACAGCATTTATTTGAAATCATCAATTTATCATTGAAAAAATGTGGCTGCATTAAATCCTAATGATCCTAAAATAGGCTTCCTTTCATTTGTGGAATATATAATTTCTTTGACCTGAGCTATTTTTGTGAAATTAAATATGTTAATATGTACAGAACTTGTGACATTAAATGTGAATTCTCTACAGGGAAGTGCAGCTGTAAAGAAAAGAAGCTGAAAAGTGTGGCTGATCTTTGCAAGATAAAATATGCGTACGGTGAGGCTTTTTCCCGATATTAAATCAATTCTGCTGTCTAAACAGACATTTGAATCTAATGAGTGAACTGACTGTTTGTGTTGGCCGTAGTGATCAAAGCCAGTGTGCTGTCAGCTCATGATAAAGGCACACACGCTGTTGTCTTGGTGAAGGTGAGGAAGGTCTTCCGTTCTGGAAAACTGCCCCTCTCCCAGGGCACACACAGTCTGTACCCACTCTCTTGGACCAGCCGTGGCTGCACCTGTCCCATCCTAAACCCAGGTACACCACATAATGGCTTAAGTATACAAATGTACTGTTATCTGGGCAACAGCTTGGGTTGTAGTCACTGTTTTGCGTCCATCTGTAGGTGGGAACTATCTGCTGGCAGGTCCTGAGGAAGTGGACTCAGGGAGGCTACTGGTCACCATGCAGAGTCTGGTAGTCCCTTGGACCCCCATCCTGGGCTTTCAGGTCACAGAAGCACTGCATCAGGGCTGCCTATGAGCACACACATCTTTACCCAAATGTACAGTTGCACAACACCATGGAAGTTTGTTTCTGACACAGAATAAAAAAGGTAATTCTGACAACTCACAATTGTGCATTAAAGTCCTAATAGGGGGCTAAAAAGTTGCAATTGCTTTTTTATTTCCTGGCGGTAACAAGCTTCCATACATCACTGCCCAAACTTGAAAGCCCTCACTTGAAATGATGCCATTGTACCAAAGCAGGCAGCTGGATACTTAATGTACCATGACCACCGGATGCAACTGAAATAGAATGTGGGTAATTACCAGAAGTAAGATTCATGAAGCAGTCGCATGGCAAAGTGCACTTAATAGTCAGTTTAAATAAATATAATTGTCATACAGAACAAGTTTGTCAAGGCTCTTCAAAAACAACTGTTCATTTAGGTGGCTGTCTTGTGGACATGAATATCATAAATGCATAAACTCAGAATATGGATATGGCTTTTATGAGCCTGATTGGACTGTTTTTGTACTTATTTCTCTATGATTATTATATTATTGTCATTAAAGGACACTGTAAACTAGACATGATAAATATGAGCCAGTGAATCCATAGGCTCACAAGGACTGCAGGGCATTTTTGTGATTCATTCATTCACACTTTTATATTTTATTAGCTTCTTTGCTTACAACATTTCAGTTTTTAAAAAAATACATTTGAACATGTCACAATTGAAAAACAAAAGGTTCGAAGGACTGATTCAAACTCTTCCAGTGCTTATGCATGATTTGGCTCTGCATCTTATTTTATTAAATCATTTTACAGAAACATCACAGATGAAAATATGAGATTTATTGTTTAATCAAAACAAGAATGATCACATTAAGGCTTTGAATGACAAATTTCAATCCAAGCACAGTTGCTCTTGGTGACAAAACAGACAGATTTGTAAATGTCACTGGTAACACTTTACATTAAGGTCTTAACATTAGTTAATTAAACTAACAATTACCATACTAATATATTTTGACAGCATTTATTAACCTTTGTTCATGTTAGTTCACAGTGCTAACAGATACAACTTTTGATTTTAATAATGTAAATGTTGAGATTAACATTAACCAAGATTAATAAATGCTGTAGAAGTATTGTATTAATTTATGCTAACTAATGTTAAATTAAACCTTATTGTAAAGTGTTATGACACTGATTGAATGTATCAATAAGCCACATGAGTTTAAAATATTTCAAGGTTACAAAAAGGATCTGATATCAGAACAATTCTTAAACACTGTTTAATGTTAGCAATAGCATGTGTTGAGAACGGATCTAGAAATATCCCTCGATGTTAGATACTTGCAAAACCTTCTCGTCTCTGGAACAACAGATATTTGCATGTTCTTACTGAACAGAAGAGCTTATTTTTGATGTTTACCATTATAATTGTTTTAACGCCAAAATTCTGTATCATCGTTTGACAGGTGAGTTTACTCACTCACGCCCTCTACTGTTTGTACTTGCAACTTTAGGCTACACGCTTTCAAACCTCAACAACAGAACATTTCTTCATCATAAAATTGTTTAATCGTGTTCTACAACAAAAATCAGCACAGGAAATCATTTTTTCATGCCAAAACTGCACAGTCGTCAAAGCACAACCGCCAAATGACCTTTGAACAGTAGTAGTACACAAGTCAAACTAGCTGAGCTTTGGTTGTGGAGCAAATAATAACCAGAAAATACAAAGCTGGATGATTCATAGGGGGTCATACTCACCGTACAGATCCCCAAACCTCATTATTTATAGGTCCCTCAAGTGCATGTTAATGTCATTTGAATATTTTAATCAAAAAACCTGAAGTTAAGGGCCCCATCTCTGTGCATCATGCAGCCAGGTGGAGAGCATCGTAGTTATCCAGTGGCGTATTTATGATCTCTGCATACACGAAAGTGGAGCTGTCTCTGCTGTGAGGTGCGGTGGGAATGTAGCCAGGATAATATTAGCTCGCTGCCGGGTTTTCTGTGGCTGCTGGTGCGGAATCAGGAGAGGATGTAGGGAGAGAGTCAGTGGAAATGGATTTGCTGTGTATAGTATCAGCCCCACCAGAGGGGGCGCTGTCATTGTCGTCTTCCTGGGGGTAGAGCTCGGGGTATTTCTGCATACACTCCTGCATACCCCGGAAGTTTTCCACACAATGGACCCCTTCACCTCCTCTTTGCTATAGTGGAAACAAGAAAAGGCTTCCTTGAACTGCTGTCCACAAGGGCCACTGGCCATACCGCCCAGACACGGGCAGTTCCAGTTTATGTCCCATTAGGTAGAATAAGGCCTTAGGGTCAAATGAAATGAGTGTCAAATTACTATTCTGGAGGTAAAACAGTATCATATTTAAGCTATGCAAAATTATCATTTTGTACATTAATTTTTGTGTTTAAATAAATAAATCAAACGAACCGTGATCTTCATACGGATCATTAGGGTCATCTTCGACTAGCTCAGCGTTACTGGGTGCTTCATGATCCTCTTTGGTGACAAATATGATGCGATCTTTACCTATTGTGAGAAAAGAATGTTACACACAATGATAAAATTATAATAATTTTTATTATTTAAAAACATACTGCTAACTGACTTATATACCAGTGTTAACTAAAACTCAAACATTTTCTGTGATTAAAAAATTTCCCAAAAGGGATGAATAAAGTCTTCATCATCATCTTTTAACACATACACACTAAAAATTACAAAAGCACATGACAACTAAAATGAAAATGAAAGTGAATTCTAAATATTAATAAACACTATGATAGTGTACACACACAAATTATATATTGAAATATAAAGTGTACTCAATTTTGAGGGCAAACATCCCCTCCAATGTCTTACAGCCATGATCAAAAATCAAAGACACATTGGACTGCAAATTCTGAGTAATCAAAATATTTAATATTTTATACTTAATAAAATCATCCAAAAACAGTTAAACACAATCTGTACACATGGAATAAATGAACCACTGAAGCACACGTACTGTCATGAACTGAGTGAAGAACTTTACATCTTGTTAATAAATCTGTGCCAATGTGTAATAGTGTGTTGAAGTTCATATATTGTTACAATATTTATATCACTCTGTGTTCATAACGGAAAAAAATAGCCATTATGTATAATCATAAAAATAACCACTAAATTATAAAATAACCATTTGGTGTACTTTAAATCATGATGACCTTGCAGGCGGCTGCTATATGTAACGTAAGGGTGACACAACATACAACGTTAGTCATTCAGTCATCATAGCCTCAAGTTCATCTGTAATTCCACCTGTAATTAATACTTCACCAAACGTGTACACACATAATATAGGATAGTTTAGCATGACACGTCTGAAAAGATTATTTGCAGCCGATAAATATTTAAATAACTCATTGATATTATTAAGCATGGCTGGGGAGAGTGACTTTTGCTGGCAAGAGCACTAGCCGTGCAGCTAAACGACAGTAAAACATGGGTATAAAATGGGTTTAAACAGTCAGATTTAGTTGAATCATACCTTCCTGTTTGCAGTACGACATATCTGCTGACAGATCCGTCTGATCGCCGTTTATCCGATCAATGAAACTCAAACACCGGTACAATGATCAATCCACACGCCTGTTACATCAATCCCAGCATGGAGGCAGGCAGCTACAGTAACCACATGACGTCACAGCCGGGTTGTACCAAAATAAAAGTCATCATGACATTTCAAAATAAAGGTGAAGGAAATAACGCTTCCCTTGACGAGGGAATAATAGTAAGTTGTTACTTTTCAAATGCCTTAAATCATATGTACATAATAGATCATGTTGTTTTATCATTGTCCAAGACCCAGACTTAGAAGTCTTACACTATGAAAATCCATAACATAATTATTTGATAATGAATAAACAGAGTAAGAGTAAGAGAAATAAACACAAATGCTAACTTTTTTTTAAATCCCACCCAAAAATACGACTGTCCCTCAGTTATGTTGTGGTATAATTTTCACCAAAGTCAAATTTTTTTCCCCAAAAAAGTTTGGGTGTCTGTTGTGTACCAAGGGGGCAACATTGTCACTGAAGAGCATGCCTGAAATGGTGAATGAAGAAGACGAAGGAAAAGCAAGGTAAAGTCCACTTGTCGACTGGATATTCTTTTCTTTTAGGTAATTTACAATCAAGTTTTATTTGTTAAATTAAGAAAATATTGTGTGTTTGTGTTTTTGGGACAAATATACTGCTAGCTATGACTGTATGACAATGTCCTTAGCAAGAGAAGGTAGGCCGTTTATATATATATATATATATATATATATATATATATATATATATATATATATATATATATTATATATATATATATATATATATTATATATATATATATATATAAGGCTTATAATAATAATAATAATTTGTTGAAATGCCATTTATTCGTGACCTTCAGAGGCGGTAAAATAACAAAAATGATTAATGTATTCTTTTGGACATGTGAAAAGTGTGTGGGAGTTTATTTGGTCCCTGAGTTTAAGAAAGAACTCAGTTTAAGAAACAACCAAACCTGTCAAATAATTGTTTCGTTTTAAGACAGCAACAATAATAGTAAAAATAATAAACAATAATGCACTTTTCTGCCATTTTTGTGTTCCGGCTGCACACTTTATTACCTTGGGAATCCCAGTCTCAGGAGACTGAACAGTTGCAGCTATTTTACTGTCATGCCCTCAGACTCCACTGACAGCTTGTCAGGAAACAGATTGCAGCCTGTGTTTTACTAATTAACCGAGGTACCTGAGGTGAACTGCATCCCTGTGTTTTTCAGATGACATACCTCATTACAGAGGACAGGGATGAGTGCTAACATACTGAGGAAAACAAACAACACTTTTATTAGTGTATCTTAAAAAGTGTATACTGAAAACACCTTTAATCCACTTTAAGCATATTTCCATTCTCCCTTGCCTCTGTTTGCTGTCTGCTTGCCTTTTATACTGTACAATGTCTTTGGAGTTTGCCCTCTGGTGGCAGCTCTCAGTATTCTTGGGGTTGTGTATTGTGTGGGTGACCTTCAGTCATTTTTTTATCCAGAGCCTTGAAGATGTAGAGATGTAGAGCTGCTACATTGAATCTGCATGAGGGAGGAAATTATGTCACACCAACCATCTTTACAGGCTCTCTTATCATTGAGTGCTGTGACCTGTGACGCAGCTTCTGCTAACCTTGAAAAATGTTCATGTCAGTTCACTGTCAGGGAACTGTACAGTATCGATCTACCTATGAGATAGAGAGCAGCATGAAGGATTAGTTCAAAACCAAAATTAAAATATGATTTGAAATTATCAATGAAATATAATTTAAATATAATATGTATGTATATATGTGTACACACACACACACACACACACACACACACACACACACACACACACACACCACACAAACACACCAACAAACGTATATATGTCTGTATGTGGTCACTGTATGCCACTATTATGGAAAATAGCAACATAAAAGTTCTTCAGAACGTCTAATTTTGTGCTACACGGAAAATTAAAATCACATGGGTTTGGAACGGCATCAGAAGTTTTCATTTTTGGCTGAACTATTAACTTTTTTTCGGAGTCTGTGTGGCCGGCTTAGCTATAATTGTTCTCTGTCTGATCAAATAAAGGAGCTTTTAGGATATGATGAATATGAGAGATAATTATAGAGTTCTAATGCTAGAAATCCCTTGCTTTCGTTTACAAAACAGCTATATTGTGAGTGTAAAATAAATAGAGCATTCTTGAATTTATTGAAGCCGTGTAGGCGGTCTGTTGTTCGATGACTGGCTATCCGAAAGCTTATATAATTGCTTCAGTCTGGGCATAGCATGTTGGTTTTACTTGGGTTCGAATCACTGAACAAACAACCTCTTTTTGTTATTTGCTATGTGTGGGTGCAGGCTGTATATAGCTGTTAATTCATAAAAACTTTCAGATCATGTCATATTAAATTCAATCTAAGGCAGATTTTCACAGATTGGTGGGTGGCTTGCCTGGCAATCTCACACTTTGCCTTTCTTCTTACAGCCTGAATCAGACGTTGCCTCATGCACTTTCTGTTTGTTCTATTCTTCATGATCTGTCCACAGTGTCATCCAGACCCTGACGGGCAGAGAACCAGTGTAAACCAGGTCGTTGTGGATGGACAATTGTTTTTGTCACAATTTGAAAAAAATCCCTACTGTTTTTGCATTGAGAAATATCATTGTAGTGCATGTTGGCTCTGTTGTTTTGGGAAAATGCATTAAATTCACTATACACTCTTAAAAAATAAAGGCCCTTTCACATCAAGAACGATAACTATATGGACGATATATTTCTGTCACTTTAAAAGGCTTGAGCTCGTTACAGCAGGATGGATTCTGATTGGCTATCAATGTTTTCCTTTATCAGCTGGATAAAATCGTTCTGAAAGGGATTCCAACGAAATCGTTTCTCTGTGCCGTTTCCGTTATAGCTGTCGTGTGAACTCTGCTATTCTTTAATATTGAGAAAGATTTTTAGAACTATATCTTTATCGTAGTTATATCAAAAAATGTCCTGACTCTTCTAAGCTTTATAATGGCAGTGAATGGATGTTTCTGTTTTGAAGTCCATAAAAGTGCATCTATCCATCATAAAAGTGCTCCGCATTGCTCCGGGGGGGTTATTAAAGGCATTCTGAAGCAAAGCGATTAGTTTGTGTAAGAAAAATCTTCATATTTAACACGTTACAAAGTAAAATTCTAGCTTCTGACCAAACGGCCATACGCAGTCTATTTGCGCCTGAAAGCGCATCTTACGTAACTTGTGACATCTGAAGTAGCGTAATGTGTCATGGCGTAGCGTAAATATCAGCAGGACGTCGCTTAAAGGGATACTCCACTTTTTCGGAAATAGGCTCATTTTACAACTCCCCCAGAGTTAAACTGTTGAGTTTTACCGTTTTTGAATCCATTCAGCTGATCTCCGGTTCTGGCGGGTACCACTTTTAGCATAGCTTAGCATACATCATTGAAGTGGACAAGACCATTAGCATTTCTCAAAAAAAAATGACCAAAGAGTTTCGATATTTTTCCTATTTAAAACTTGACTCTTCTGTAGTTACATCGTGCACTAAGAGCGACGGAAAATGTAAAGTTGCGATTTTCTAGGCTGATATGGCTAGGAACTATACTCTCATTCCTGCGTAATAATCAGAACTGGCGTACCATGAGTGCAGCTGCGTAATATATGATGCAGCGCCTGAAATAGGCTACTTTCCTTCAACATTAGGAACTATTTTCAGGCGCTGCGCATATCATTACGCCTGCTGCACTCATGGTACGCCCGTTTCTTGATTATTCGCAAGAATGAGAGTAGTCCTAGCATATCGCTAAGAAATCGCAACTTTACATTTCCATCGGTCTTAGTGCACGATGTAACTACAGAAGGTCAAATTTTAATAGGAAAAATATCGAAACTCTTTAGTCTTTTTTTTTTTTAAATGCTAATGGTCTTGTCCACTTCAATGATGTATGCTAAGCTATGCTAAAAGTGGTACCCGCCAGAACCGGAGATCGACTGAATGGATTCAAAAACGGTAAAACTAAAATAAATGTTCCTCTTCGGAAAATAAATTTTCCTCTTCGGTCGCCCTACTGGTTGGAAACGAAATTGTCCATTGCCGCTGTCGTAAATAATTTAGCCTACCGTCGCACGCACACTCGCTGTTTATCCAGCACCGGCTTTAGAATGAACGATGTCCACAGACAAGGTAAAGTATGTTACAAGATTTCATGAAAGGATGATGTATTGCGACATCAGAAACGAAGAAAAACGAAATAATGACTATTGTAGCGCTTGACGTAAAGCAGTCGAATTTTGTAGTTCTTTTTTGTGCACGGGTTCCTACCCGAACTCCGAAGTTACATAGTGCCAGTAAATGCGATACAGACCCCGTCAGGCTATGGCAGACGAGTCATTTAACTTATTTTAAGTCGATGTACCATCACAAGGGTCTTGGAAATATATTATGAAGGTTGAAAAACTACATAGTGTTACTTTAAAAAGTTCTAAAATGAGCCTATTTCCAAAAAAAGTGGAGTATCCCTTTAAGTGGATAAACAAGTGGTATGTTCGTTTGGCCGGAAGCTAATATTTTACTTTGTAACGTGTTAAATATAAATATTTAAAATATGGACCAGGTCTGAAAATGACTGACTAGAGGTTGATTTCGGCGGGGCCTTTATTTTCATTTTCTTGCCCAATGACCACAGTTACGAATATAATTATGAAGTCTCCTTTTCCGTAACCTTACAAGAAAAATGAAATTGCTGGGTCTTGCCATCAGATTAGTCTGGGCTTGGAAGCCTATCAATTTTATATAGGGGCGGCAGTGGCTCAGTGGTTCATGCAGATTGTCTGCAAACCGAAAGGTTGGTGGTTCAATCCCCGGTTCCACCTAACAAGTGTCGAGGTGTCCATCAGCAAGACACCTAACCCAGCTGCTCCCGACGAGCTGGATGGCGCCCTGTATGGCAGACACCGCCGTCGGTGTATGAATGAGTGTGTGAATGGGTGAATGTGAGGCAAATGTAAAGCGCTTTGGGGGCCCATTGGGTCTGTGAAAGCGCTATATAAATGCAGTCCATTTACCATTTACCATTTATTTCTATTTTTTTAACCCAACCCAGGGCTTCATTTGATCTATTCTCAAAGTAGTTTCAGTAGTAGCAGTTTTTATGCTTTCAGAGGCTGTTGAGGAATTTATTAAAAATGAACCTGAAACAAATAACTCAGGGAATCAATGCTCCCCATGACCTGTATTGAATTCTCTCTCGTCTTGAAGCAGCATGGGGTCAGCTAATATTTTATAGATTACACCCGAGTCAGCGCCCGTGGCATTCCATGTTCTTTTCTTCAGTCTGCACCAATAGTCTGAGAGTCTGAAAGAGAAAATGTTCTGTGTATTCTTAAAAGCAGGACATAATGCTGTGACAAATCCAAAAGACATCCAGGTGGCCGACATAAATATTAGCAGAGACCTCTAGCCATTATCCAGAGTTATTGATTGTGGTTTTGTGGCTTTTCAACAACTGCCTGTTCTCAGTGTGTATATGGTAAATGCTTAAAACATTTCTCCACAACAGCCTATTTGAGAGTAAAATGTGATCGTAGTAAATAACACTTTAGGCTGTACTTTTGACATGATAAATGCAAGAACACTTGATTAATAATCTGTTTTGTGGCATTTTATTCTATAGCACACCGTTTACTCACATACCAATTATCTAATCCTTTGAGTCCTCTTTCTGTCCTGAAGCATCATCATTTTCTCTGTGCTAAAGCTGCATCTGGCAACTGATGACATCTTTGTCAGGAAGATGTGTCTGTCATAACCTGTTAAATCATTCACATCCTCCTAGACTTCACAGCTGCATAAGCTTTGATGAAATCTGCTTCACAGGACAACTTCAGATAACCTCTTTTTGGTTGGACCTGCTTCCTTCTCTCATTGGTTGGTAACAATTGTGAGTTTTGGTCCAGTTTATCCCCATTTCTTAAATGTGCCATTATATTTAGGCCTGGGTGGTTCATAATTTATGTTTTGTGGTTCAAATCTGCACTGCTTAAATTTTCAGGGAGAAAAAAAAAGACAGACAAGGAATAAATAAAATCTGGAATGTGTGTCAGACAATCAAACATTAAACTAAAAAGAAGATATTTTGAAGAATGTTGGTAACCAGACAGTTGATGGTAGCCATTGACTTCCATAGTAGGAAAATAAAATACTATGTAAGTCAATGACTACCGTCAACTGTCTGCTATGTGGTTGCGATGGTGTTGCTATGTGATTGCTATCATAGTTCCAGGGGTTTTGCTATGTGTGCTATGTGTTACTGTGGTGTTCTGGGTGGTTGCAAGGCTGTTGTTATGGTGTTCTGGGTGGTTCCAGGGCTTTGTAGTTGCTAGGGTGTTGCTATGGTGCTTGCTATCGTAGTTCAGGGGCTTGGCTATAGTTGTTATTGTGATTCCATGTGTTTGCAGTGGTGTTTTGGGTGGTTGCTAGGGTGTTACTATGAGGCAGCTATGATGTTCTGAGGGTGGATACTAGGGAGTTGCTATGTCTGTTGCTATCGTAGTTCCAGGGCTTTGCTATGTGTTTGTTATTGTGGCTTCAGTGGTTGCTATGGTGTTTTGGGTGGTTGCTAGGGTGTTACTATGAGGCAGCTATGATATTCTGAGGGTGGATACTAGGGTGTTGCTATGTATGTTGCTATCGTAGTTCCAGGGCGATGTGTTTGTTATTGTGGCTTCAGTGGTTGCTATGATGTTTTGGGTGGTTGCTATGGTGTTGCTATGGTGTTCTGAGTAGTTCCAGGGCTTTGCTATGTGGTTGCTATGGTGTTTTGATTACAAACAAATAACACACTTCTCTTCATCAAAGTAGATGGTTTGAGTTAACATTCATGTATATCACACAAGTGCATTGACTTAAGTTATAAGCAATAGTAGTAATGATTCTTGCCTTAGCAAACACCACTGATGATAATTGATAATGAACATTATAATAAAGTGTGACTTGAAAAAACAATCCAATAGAGTTTGAACAACAGTTAACATGTAAGTTTAAGAATGAGCTGAATTCTGAGTTTTATTTCCCAAACTAGACAGCCATCAGTCCAAGACAAAGAGGAACGCTGAGCTCATCAATCTTTGTGTTAGAGCTGTTCACCTCTAATCTGAGAAACGGCTGATTCGTTCTCATAAAATGGAGGTTATGGTCTTTTTAAGGGGAATAGTTCTCAAATGAATGTTTGCCAATGTCCCTCTGAGGCCACCAAATCCCTTGAGAAAGAGGGACACTGTTGTAGAACAGAGATAGTCACATGAAGGCATTTGATCCTCACCGCTTCCAAAGAGATTGATTTACCAGAAAGCGATCATTAGTTACAATGGGTTGCAAGCAGAGACTTCACTACTGGACACCTGTATCTCTTGCAGGGATCCCTGAGTACTTGACAACAGATGAAAAAAGCATCACATAGTTTAATCTTTTAATTTTTATAATCTTTACGAAATCTAAATAACATGTTTGTGACTTTTACTTCATGTCTGTTAGCTTTAAGCCTGTTGGTCAAAAAAAAGAAGAAAAGGACTTGCTCTTCAATGTGTTTCCCCCCCAATTTCTGTTTCAGTATGTCAGCTCAGGAAAAGCCAAGCACTTGTACCTTTGACCTAATTGAAATCACTTGGACTGGTTTAATTTATTGTGCAAGACAAATCTACACACTACACACAGGCATACTTCTCACTTCCCCTCCCCGTTGACCCGTTGGAACAGTCTGTCCCCGGGTGTCTCGGTTCTAGTTTTAGTGCCCTGGCTTCAGTTCAGTGGGGACTTCAAGAGGATTTGGGTTTCTCAGGAGAGGGTGTTGAGCCACCGGGGTTCACTGTAACTTTCTCTGTCTGCGTTGTGTTCTGACCCAGGGAAGTAGTGTTTTGTGCATCATTAAACATCGAATATTGTACATTTTGATTATAGACTGACCTCCTTCCACCATTGCTTTAAAATAGGGTATTTTGGGTAATAAGATGGTTAATTGGGGTGCACTTGTGTTGGTGAAGGTTTTTACCCAAAATGTAAATATTTATCTCTAACATTCAAAAGTTTGGAGTCGGTAAGATTTTATGTATTTTAAAAAAAGAAATCTCTTAAGCTCACCAAGGCTACATTGATTTGATAGAAGTATTATTGCACTTTAAAATAACTGTTTTCTATTTTAATATATTTTAAAATTGTGAGGATGTGATGCAAAGCTGAATTTTCAGCATCATTACTCCAGTCTTCAGTGTAACATGATCCTTCAGAAATCATTTAATATGATTTGCTGCTCAATAAACACTTATGTTATGCTGCTTAATATTTTTGTGGAAACTGTGATTTCTCTGGTGAATTTTTTTTTAGAAAATTTCAAAAGAACTTCAGTTGTTTAGCTGATGAATAATCTAAATGAAGTCGAAATGAGATATTTGAACACCACATGCATTAATTTGACTGAAGTGACTAATACGGCTCTTTTGTGGTTATATGTGTAATGTGGGTTGTTACTGTGTGTGTTAGTATATCTGTTTGAAATCAGTAAGTTGCTAAACTAAAAGTCTGGAAGCTCAGATATGTTTTCATACTCATAGTCTAGGAATAGTTCACCCAAAAAAGAAAATTCTGTCATTAATTACTCATCCTCATGTCGTTCCAAACACGTAAGACTTTCATTCATCGTCTGAACACAAATGAAGTTCTTTTTGATGAAATCTGAGAGCTTTCTGTCCATTCTTCTCCATTAATAGCTTCGCATCTATCACTTTGATGCTCGTAAAGAGATCGTAAAACTAACCCATTTGAATTGAATGGTTTAGTCCAAATTTTCTGAAGAGACCCGATCACTTTATTTATCGATTAAATGTAGGCTTTTATTCACATATAAACATTGATCAGCGGACATAAACAGTAGCTCAACCGAAGCGTGAGAACAAACCTCATTGGTTCTTACAGAAGCTCAAACGTGCTGCGTAACACGAAAATTTCCATTTTATGGTGAACTATCCCTTTAAACTCTTTTATTTCAGAAGATTAAGGAAAATATTATTTGTCATTTTATGATCCATTTAAACATTCCATTTATGTGCATGAGTTTATTGGTGTTTGATTTGTTTTGGCTTGGTTTGCATGTCCCCAATAACCCTGAAACGGATGAGACGCAAAGAAAAAATGTTATACTGTATGTAAAATGCCATGTAGGAGTGATTCAAGCCGATAGTTCATCTCATACGGCTCTTGCAGCTGTCTAAATGGACAACATCTGAACCCAATAAACTCTATAAAGCGCAGACACAGACATCATTTGTGGAAGGCAACTTTTTTATTATTTTTTTAATCAGGTTTTACCTGTGGGACTCTGTGGGGTTGCATTTTATCCACTTTAGCTAAATAAACCAACTGTGAATTTACTTTTTCCTTAGATCTCGCAGCTAAGGTTTGGAGACTTGAAGCTTTTTGCCCTAAAACGACTTGACCTGATTTTTCCTCAGTAACCAAATCCACTGGATAAACTCCAGGCTTAGCATTTATTTTGTGTAAATGGAATTTTTTTTTAATATAAAATGTATCAGATCACCATAACAGGATGTTCATTTGTGTACAATTGGAGTATTATAGTTCAGAGACCAATTGTTATCACCTGCATTTGTTGCTACAATCACAGTGTTTGAACAAAACAAAAAAAAGTCTGAATTGAAAGGAAAACAAATGTTTTTACATGAGCACACAGGGTAATTACAAAGCTTTTATATAACCTCTCATTTCAGAAATACTATTTTGGGTATATAAAAACAAAAATTGCTTTGAGCTTTGGAAAACTGATGAGACGGGCAATTTGTCATGCCAATACTTGTTTTCAAAACACTGCTCATGTTTCCCACAGTTTTACTCCTGCAAATTCTTGCTTCTCCCACTAAACTTTCCCCTCATATGATGCTACAATGACTCTGGCTGGAAAAGCCTCTTTTGTATAGTTTTCTCAGTGGGAGTAACTCTGAGTTTTGGTTGTTTTAGGTCTGTCTGTTTTTTGGCTCTCAAAATCTTCTCATGTGTGTGTGTGATGTTTGGCTGAAATAGTCATTGTACGTTTTTAGACCAAGTTATGTTTTTTATTGCATCCGATTTTAATGTATCAAACCAAGTGGCATTTTTTCTGAGCCATTCATACAATTATTTCTAACTAGCACATTACCTATGAACGTGATCCTCTCATGTTTGACAACCAGAAACTGCATGTCCAAATACTTTTGAATCTGTATTTGAATGGAAATCTGAATGGTATAGCTATTGTTTTATATAGCAACTATTTTGCTTGAAATGTGTCATTCTTTTAAATAAACGCCAATAGTTTTAATATTTTTAAGGGATACTTTTTAGGGCTGATGAATATCATAGTAAATTTTTTATCTGTCTGTGTGATTATAGTTATTATAACCACAAAAGACAATATGGATTTGAAAAGAAAAAGTGTGTGTGTGTGTGTGTGTATATGTGTATATAGGCCTATATAATATATATACAGTATACAGTATATATATATATATATATATATATATATATATATATATATATATTATATTTAATATAATTATATTATATATATATATATATTATATATATATATATATCAAATCACTTTTCCTTTGCGCAGTTTGCACACTAATTTATAAATATATACATTTAGTTTATAGCTTTTCAAAATTTGTTCTTGACATGTAATAGCCTTGAATTTTGTAAATAATTTCTGAATGGCTTTGAACAAATTGTATAGTGGGTGGTGTATTTCTCTTCACTGAGGTCATATTTACCATAGAATGAACTATGTCACCTCACTGAACCAGTGTCAACATCAGCAGGTTCATTTCACAAGCACCTTCACTTTTGTTGTTTTGTACAATTCCAACTGTCCCTGGTTTAAATATAGTATGTTTTTATGTCTCTGTTTATGTTGTTAGACTGCCGTAATCTTTCAAATCTGGACCCGTTCAGGTTTTCATTTGTGCTTCACTTTCAATCGAATTCCATCCGCACCATCCCCCACCCCAATCCCCCCCCCCCCCCCCCCCCCGGGGTCTCCTCATCATGTCCGAGGCCTAATGGAGGTGCACCTGGCCTGCTTGCGGAATTCCGCACACGGGGTGGAACAATGCTCAGCGGTTCTTTGTTCCCAGTGGAGCATCCGAGCACCGCGGCGCGGGCCGTGTGAAGACCTGAGGGGGGAGCGAGGGGGTTTGAGTGGGTGGGCGGGGGGGTCTGCTCTCTGAACTTACTCTGTGAAAGTGATCTCTGACCTTTGATATCCAGAGAAGAACAACAAACATGACGTTCGTGGTATGACAGATGTCTAATGTTGATAAACCGTTCAAAGACTGATTGTGCTGCTGCTGTACATGGAATTATGCAATGTTTAGAAATGCTGCACCTTCTTTTGTCTAATTTCTTCGCACTAGATCTGAGAGCTGTTATAGTCTCTCATGTTTTGTTTGTATTATAGTAACCTAAAATAACTAACTTTTTGCTATTCAAATTAACTATAGTTATTTACTATTATATATGTGCTATACTACTATATATACTGTATATATGAGAATATGAAAGTGGGGTCCGCTGGAACCCGGCGTGATTAAAAAAAATCTCATATTGAATTCTGTAGAAGAAATTAAGTCGTGCAGGTTTGGAATGACATAATGTTGAGTAAATAAGTTTCAAGTTCAAGTTTTTAATAATTATTTTTATGGAGCCTCCCTTGTCAAGATGCAGCGACTATAATTTCTGCATACAAAAAAAAAAAAATACAAAATGCTAATGATATTTATTGCCATGATGAACTCCTGGCCAATTTAGATTTGCTGTATATGCATTGCATTCATGTCTCTTAATTTTAAGGCATAATGCCAGAGATCCAAATAAACATAATAGACGGTGCCACTGTCAAACATTAGTATTTTCTGTAGTGTTTGGTAGCCAGCTTCTGTGCAACAAGCCACATGGCAAGTGTATTTCCATAACTACAGTATGAAAGAATAGTCTAGTTGAAAATCTCTGCAATATTATTTATAACCCACATGTAAAACAGTAACCCGCCCATATGGCCACATAATCCTGATGTTTACGATGGTTTCTGATTAAAAAAACAATCGACATTCGGTTTTATTTCATTGTTCAACAAACTGAGCATGAGGTTATGCAATCATTCCTAAAAGATGTGATTAAAAATCTGTATTATACATTGTAACGGTTTCCGAGAAATGTTTCTCTCTCCAGAACAGTGTAAAAAAGCCCCCCTCCTATCAGAACTCGGGGTGGGCTGTAAAAAACTGACCTTGATTGAGTTTGATCGTTATGTCCAACAACAGTAGCAGCAAAACATGTTCAATGGAGTTAATTATCTGTGCTGGAATTTTTTTCCTCCCTCGTTCTCCTCATTAGGGGTGCTGGGCCAGGCCAGAGCAATGACGTTACTGTACGTCCCCATTTTTACCTTGTTGGCGGTTGCATCATACAAAAAGAGTCACGCCACTGGTTAACGGAAATGTCTAACGGATCGGAATTTACATGAGTAGTGCGTTTTGTGGGTGGGATACGTAGCCTACTTGTGTCTAAATGAATTATCTCACTCTGTCAGTGGCCTGGCCCTGTTGAAAACATGAATCAAAGCAGCAGTCAGAGAGAGAGAGAGACACACAGAGAGAGAGAGAGAGAGACAGAGTGATTTAGCTTGGTGATTTAACTTTGAACAAGTGAAAAAACATTAAAACTTACAACAGAATCATTTTAATCTCATTGATTAAAAAAATTCTGTTAGTTTCAACAAATAATTTATTTTAAAACCAGATTTTTACTTTCTAAGGCATTTGTATTTAATGGGATAGAAGATTTTTTTATCAGAAAACTGAATCAAATTTATCAAATTCCTTTGGAATCTTCCATCTCTGGCTGAATTTGAAATGGGATACTACTAGCACAAAAAAGGAAATATTCAATGCCAAAAAGCTTCTATAATGAGATTATTTAAAAAATAATTGCATAATACTTTCATGGTTAACAAGTTATTTAAAAGTTTCTACTGATATGTGTATGACCTGTTTAAAGGGCACCTATTATGGCATTTAAAATGTTCCTAATATTGTTCTGGGAGTCCCCAACAACAGTTTTACACGCATGCAATGACAAAAAACACTTTTGTTGTCTTATAATATGCATTTATTTTTACCTGATTTGCTCACCGATTCCCTAACGATTCGTTTGACGACTCATTTTTCAAACCCCGCCTTTACGTGACGCTAATCTGCGGTGATTGGTCAGACGACCTAGTAAGTTATTTTTCGCGTTAACCCAAAGCTTAAACATATTGATAAAGCACTGCAGTACTACAATACGCTCTATTCTTTATGACAACTCCAATAACAACGACAAACATTTTACATATTTAAAAAAAAAAAAAGACATTGGAGACCTAAGCTGCGCTGAGCGTAACTGACACACACACACACACACACACACACACACACACACACACACACACACACACACACACACACACACACACACACACACACACACACACACCACACACACACACACACACACACACACACACACACACACACACACACAAAAAAAAATGTTTGTTTTTGTGATTTATGAGGACATTCCATAGGCGTAATTGTTTTTATACTGGACAAACTATATATTCTATCCCCCTACACTGCCCCTGTCCCTAAACCTACCCCTTACAGGAGACATGCTGGATTTTAACATTTTAAAAAAAACATTGTTTTTTATGTTTTTTAAGCTGTTTGAAATATGAGGACGCATGCAATGTCCTCATATTTCACATGTAAGTTGTAATACCAGTGTAATACCCATGTTATTATACACATTTGTGTCCTCATATATCACAAAAACAAGCACAACACACACACACACACACACACACACACACACACACACACACACACACACACACACACACACACACACACACACACACACACACACACACACACACACACACACACACACACAACTTATTGAGCATGCTACAAAACCCATAAAAGCAACAATTATTAATAATACTTACAGGTTGTGATTCGTCGGAGGAAGCTGATCCAAATAAACTTGGTACTGAACCTTCAGTATCAGCAGGCTCGCGAATCCACACTTGAAATCATTTATGTTTGTAAAGGAATCGTCATTAAAATGACGCGAACACAGTTCAAGGTGGCTATACTTGTGTGGTATAGTTGTAAATATAAACTCTAGCCACTGATTCTTCTCATGCTCGTCCCTGGGCAGTGAAAAAAAGTTCGCTTTTGATTCGCACTTCAGAACAGCGTCTCGTTGACATGATGTTGTCAAGTTTCACTGGAGTCTACGGCGCGCGCAATGAGTGGGCGTATCTTATTCAAATAACTTGTCAAGTTGACGTCAACTAGACAGAGAAAAAGCATCGCTCGTCTATCGATTCATATCAGCGACTCAGAGTCGACTTTTACTTTTGAGAGACAATAACTTTGTAAACGGTGAACTTTCATATTTAAAACTTTGCAGGATGTTTTCGTTCACTTAGATCTATGTTACACACTACACGAAAGGTAATTTTCAAAATTCCATAATAGGTACTTTAATTCATAAAATGTAATAAAAGTACTAAATTTAATTAAAACAACTTAATTAAAACTAAATCCATAAAATGATCCCATCATGGGAACCTGCCTGACATAGGGTTCTAGAACCTTTTCTTGTAAGAGTATACGACTCTTACTATTAATGCCATCAGAGCAGTATGCTATATGATATTTTGCTGAAAATGAATTATAGTATAGTACTTAGAGAAAAAAACGTCATTTTTCCATATATGCATAGAAATCAATCAAAATAACAAGTTGTATACTTTAATCATATAATAAATGTGTGTAGTATACTGTATATATATACACCATATAAACTTTAAAGTACATATTGAAACGTTAAACGTCCCCTCATAAAAGGGTGAATATGAATTCCCATAATTCCTAGTATAGTGAGGTTGTTTAGGATATCAGTATTTCGGTCTCTGGCTGTGCAGAGATACACAGTGGCCCCATAAACTTTCCCCCAAAGGCTGTCCGGAGATCCTCACTGCTGTGCTACATGCGTGATGTGCATGCAGCTGTACTGACGCACCTGGACGGTACAGCAGGGCACAGTGGTCGGGATATGCCTTTGCCTTTAAGATCTAGCTCCCCATAGCCACAGCACTGTGTGACATCCACACTCAATATTAAACTGGTCTTTGAAGTCATCGAATTGTTGGGGATTTGTCGTTATTGTATATCCTTGCTATGCGGCCACATGCCGGATGTATGGCTTGAGTATTTAATTAATGTATCGGGCCATACATTGCACGCATGCTGTTGCCCCTTCTATAGTCCCTCTAAAACATGCACACATCGGTGCTGCTTACCAATAGCTTGCAGGCTTAATGGATCCCATAATGATCTGTATCTGAATCCAAAATAACAGTTTTTCCTAATAAACAGAATGCACTTGCAATAGAAAATCCGAGCCAGATTTATAAAAACAACAACAACAAAAAAGATCTCAGGCATTTTTTTCTACATCTCATCCAACTCATTGCTGGACGAAATGGAGAATTTTGTGGCAAACACATTTTTTTCAGATTATATATTCAATTGTCTAGAAAGTATTAATGTTAATATGAAATTATTAAAATTATATTGGCCTAACATAATATGAATAACTGAAAATGGCCAAAACAGAGATATTCTAGCAAATGTATAAATATCATATTTATGTATTTTAATGATATTTAATAAAATGTTATTTAAAGAGGCAGAGACAGGTGCAGTGTTTGTCTTTTCTAATTACAATCTTTCAAGCAGGTGCAGATAGATAGACAGACAAACAGACAGACAGATAGATAGATAGATAGACAGATAGATAGATAGATAGATAGATAGATAGATAGATAGATAGATAGATAGATAGATAGATAGATAGATAGATAGATAGATAGATAGATATTCAGCTGCAGCATTAGGATGATGATAGACGGCTCATGTCTCTTTCATTGCGCCCATCAACACTATCAGCAGCACAGCAAGCGTGTATTATTGAATTCTGACGTTTCCCCTCCATTATACCTGGTCGACCAATCAAATGTGAGCGGCGCGCCACAATCTGACCCATAGACTGTAAAAAAGATCTGAAAGGACCCAATATTCAGCGCACGCGCCTACAGGCTACTCGGCTACTTTGATTAGAACAGGAGCGTAGCGTCCAATGTGTGACGAAAATTCAATGGAATGATTTGATTGGTCGCGCCTGGGTCTAGACAATTGGAGGCGGGGAAACTGAAGAGTCGTTACAGCCCACTTTAAAAACCCGTCAAAACCGACTCACGGGCTCCAAGTCAATGAGAATAACGGCAGTAATTCATACCGGACGGTCCTCCCATCCCCGTCCTCAAGTTTTGTGGTGTTATATGTTTTATCTGAGGTAACCTACGGGGAGATCTTCATCTGAAGGACATTTCTCAATAATCTGCCATCACAGAAAATCTGTCCGGTAAGACTGAACGTTTTTAATATTGTGATATTGTTCATCATATACATCTCTCGTAGACACGACACGTGGTGGCGTTTTCCTATTTTTTTTGTCCGTTGTGACCCACATTTTAGTCGTAGTCTTTTAACAATGACATTACTATGGATCTATGTAAAACCTTGTGACCGATGAACACCTTGATGTTTTTCTAAATATAATATTTTGTTATACGTCCGTTAATTCTTTCTGTGGGTTATTTAAATATCAGTGTGTAAATACTTTATGTCGCCTAGAAACAGCAGAAACTTTCATGTCTGGTAATGGCTGTCTCAAATCCTGGAGCGGTGCCCACCGAGACTGCATTTTTGGCATCCTATGTGCGCGTGCAGATGTCAAAACCGAATCATAATCAGGTGAACTTAGCGAGTGCTTAAAGAGGAAGGCGTTTGTGAAGCCCAAATACTCTGCACGCGCCCATGTAACCAAAAATATGTTGTTTAGTTAGGAAGCCCACGGATTGAGACACAGCCTATGGCAAATTGATGTCAAGGTGTTACTGTGCTTGTGAAAGAAAGAAAGAAAGAAAGAAAGAAAGAAAGAAAGAAATCTCATTAAAAGGCTGATATTTTTTTTTTATATTTTATTATATGTTTGTTAAAATTTATAATTAATTATATGGCTATATATACACAGACAAACAGTTTTTTTGTGTGTATGTCAAGGACAGTAGATTGTTAAAAATCAGACTTTTTTGGCATTTTTATGAAAATCCACTTTTTTCAGCTCAAATAGAAAATTTATCTTCCTGCCTTAAAATATATTATATTATGTTATGCTATTATTCAAGTTGCAAGGAAATTTCTTACTTTACACCACTTTACACGAGTTATAGTTATAGTTTTTTTTTTTTTTTAGTATAAATATTTTTTTGGACACAAGATTACTTTCTAAGAACTAGTTGCCTCCTGTGTGTTTATAACTTGCATTTCATCAGTTTTTTTTTAGGCTTCATGTTAAGACTTACATGTTATGGCTTCAGTAGGGTTATTATCTGGATATGATTGTACTTGTGTTCCTGTGTGCACCTGTGCCTTATGAAGCATCAGCCCAGAGCGTCTGGGTAACAGATGAGACCCAGCAGAATTGACCTAGGTGAAGCTGAGATATTCAGTATCATGAGTTCACTCTATAGAGCACGTCAGGTGGTTGAGGTGGCAGATTAAAGCACAGAAGGTGCTGTGCTCTAACCAGTGAGTAGGTGAGGAAGAGTGAAAGCACGATTTCCCTTTCTCTCTTTCTCTTCCTTTCTTTTTAAGTCTATCCGATACACAGGGGCTGTTAGGCAGAGCATAATAATCACATCTTGACTTCAAAAGAATTGATTTCTCTCTAATCCTCTCACTTTTAACCGTACATCCTCTTAGATCTCTCAGGTTGTTCTCCTTGTCTCCCATGTTATCTAAAGTGGCATTTCACAGGTCAAGATAACAGGTGAATACATGAAATATGATACTTATGTGCACCATGATATTACTCTTATTATTATTTTATGCCCTTTGAAATTCAATGAAATCTCATTGGGACATGCCCTTAGGACATTTGACAAACTAATTACGTTTAGAGTTGTTTAAAAGGTGGTTCAATAGAAAATGCCTCAACAAAGGTTATTTATTCTTATCCTAAGGCATTTTGGGATGGCTATTATTTTATTTGATTCAGAATTCTATTTCGGTGTGTTGTTCAGTCACACAGGATGGGTGGCCCGATCTGAACTATTAGCTTTAGTAGATTAGTCTGATGTTTGTCTGTTTGTGATATCAGTGCAGATGGTTATAAATTCCTCATAATAAATGAAAAGCAAACATTAATTATTTTCTTAATATGCATGAAATGTGAATTATACTGTGCTGCAAGAGAGTTTGAATCTGTAAAAAAAAGCATAGCTTCATGACTCAAGGTGACTTAGTTCTTTTTTTCATTTATTGATAGACAATATTGGGCCTATTATTTATTTGAAACTTACAGAACTCTTTATGTGTGTTAAAAATGAATGCATGTGCGCTGTTCCTGTAATTGCTGGATTGAATAACACAAGCCAAAGAAAAATAGAGGACGGTATTTATCACAGATACAGCGCAGCTGGTCTGCTATCACTGGTTCTGTTGAAAGCACTTCACATCCCAAGCAGATTGTGTGTGTTGATGTGACAGCTCTCAGTAGGGTCAATTGTGTGCTTGAAGTGGGATGAAAACACAGAAAGGACTTCCATTACTCCACAGTATAAGACGTCTATTGTATGAAGCCCCACTTATGGATATTTATGTTTTGTTTCACACTGAATTAATTTGAACATTTGTAGTAAGTAAGATGTGCGTCATTGAGGTTTTTAATTAGTGGTTGATGTAAATTATTGAGTAGGGAAGACCGGGCGGGAAGTGGCACGTGGTGAGTTGTAACACAATCTGTTTAACCAATTAGATATGTCATGGTGACATGACTATCATAATTGACCACTGACCAACACCATCCTGAAGTAGCAGAAAGTTGTAAAACTCTTCATTTGTAAAATGATGCAGGACCAAAAAAAAGAAGAGATTTTGTATTTTCCAATTTTGAATTAAAATATCTCCTATATGTTTAAAAAAAAAAATTTCAAATGTTTGGTGGATGGGATAATTATTTTGAACAAGCAAATTCTTGAATACCACTATCAATTCATGCAGAAAATTTAAAATGTACGTGGGGTAAGTTTTAACAACAGCACTTGACTCTGATTTAGCTACACAGTTGATGGATAAGTATTATAGACAAAAACAGACAAATATAAGTTTGATACACAAAAACACACAGTTACACATTTAAACTAAATTCAAATAAATAAATAAAATAACAAAATGTGTGCACTCCCTGGCCTTTACTTTAAGATGTCTTACTGGTGTATTTTGTGTAATGGTTCAGTTTGCATGAATCTGATTAAATGTGTTGGCAAAGCTCTTGTCTGTGTCATATTGTACATGTAATTTGTTCAATTGTATGTTTCATCTCCATCTTTGGCAGTTATGTTTCAGCATTGCTTGCAAACTGGCCACTGAGGTTTGCTTGTAGAACAGTATCGACACTTTAGTGTTGGCAGAGCAGCGTTGTCATCCAGCAGCATTTTTTGGAGTCTGGTCATCTCATTAGCTGGATTACTGGTTATTAATGCATTGATACTGAGTACATTTTATTTATTTTATTTATTTAACAGGGACCATACAATCAAACATAGTTACAATACAAAGCCTGTAACTGATGCGCAGCATATAGAGTTTATAGCTAAAGCTAATTTTCAACTCCTGTCCCGTACATGTCTCTTGTACAGGATTCAGGTTCCACAGAAAACCTATAGTTCCAATGCCATTTTTGATCTATTGAATTTGAATCGTCTGGCCATGTTCAAAATCGCTGCTATGGATAGTTTTAGCATCAAGTTGCATGTGTAGTAATTCTTTTGAACACTAGGGATGGGTATCGTTTGAATTTTAGCGATTCCGATTCTTCTTATCGATTCCAAGTTTCGATTACAATAAGGTAAAAAAAAAATCAAACATTTAGATATCAAACATATTGTAAGTGTAAGCTTGTAAGTCCATATATCGCCATCAGTTTATACAGCCTTTAAAACTTGACCTGTTTTCCTGTTTGTTCATGTGACTCAGCATAAAGCCTATGTACTGTTACACGTGTTTTCTTTTTCAACTGTTCACGTTCACAATTTTGTGTGTATTTGTATTTGTAAGTGCAAGAAGACGTGAAAAAGAACTCAATCAGTATTTGCGCACTATATGTGTGCGCAGCGCAGAAAACAGCGTGCTGTTTGTCTATGAATTACTTAAAAATGATGTAATAAATCCAACAAGTACAACTTCAGAGTTATGTACTGTAAATATCAGACAGAGATTGATAGGAGAACAGCAGCATTTCAATGATAGAATGAGGATGTTTGTTGAAGAGAAAAGACAGTGAAATGTGTCATACAATACATCGAAAGGAAAATATCAATAAAAAAGTATAAATAACAGAACTTTCCCTTCAACCCTACTGTCCCTACAAAGTTTACTCTATCATATTTAATACGCAAAAATCGAAGGTCTCTAAATGATCAGCATGATCAAAACTTTGCTGAAAAACCTGTTGTACACAATCTACTAATTTCCTTCTGACGTCTGATTGACAGTTTATATTTTAGCTAGTAAAATGCCTTTTACTATCATTTTAAAAACACCCCCCTTCAGGTCTTGTACACGTGTCTTTTTGCTGTGATTTTTTTTTTTTTTTTTTTTACAGATTTTTTACAGTAAATGTAAGAATAACGTTTACATTGTTAGTAATATTTCAAGATTAACAGACTGAAGCCACTTAGGTTTACTTAATTATATCCATACATCATTTTTAAAAAAAAAAGAAATATCATGTTAAAATGTGAGTATTAAATATGATACATCAGGCTAAGTAACATTTATTTGTAGCCTACATCTCTTAGTCATTATTGCATTGAATATCATATGTTTTGCTCCCACAACCAAAAAAGCATTAAAATATCATCTTAGTCATTATTGGGAGATATTGTAACATGCTCGGTTGTAGCAATGACTCGCAAGACGAAGAAATATAAAGGAACACATTTTAATGGAAATTTTCACAGGAAACATAAAGCAACCAAAGCTCAATGAACATAGACCGACAGCTAGAAGGAAACTAAGAGTACGTTTACACGTCGATATGCTTAAAACGGAGAAGTGTTTCCTTGGAGTTTTCCGCGTACAGACGACACCATTGTCAAAACGTTCCCCATTCACACGAATCTGCGAAAACGACTAAAAACACTGTATTCTGCTGCCAGGCCATTAGACGGCGATGAAATATATAGACTGAACACGTAATACGCATGTGCATGACGTCATCATCTTCAGAGATTCGTGTTTTTTTTTTGGTTTACACAGAGACCGTTTTCAAAAACTTGCACTTTGAAACCCGTTTTCAAAACTTTGCGTTTTCAGCCACCCAAAATGCCATAGTCATGTAAACAAATGGCTAAAATGCATACAAAGTTTTTACATTTTTAATTGAAAACGTTGTCATGTAAACGGCCCTTAAGGGTATTTAAACACTGGGACTAATGGGATAATTAACGAGACAACAGGTGGGAATAATTAACTAATCAGAACACAGCAAAACTAGGTCACAGGATACCAAATATAGAGGGACAACTGACATTTAATTAAATTTTATTCAAGTAGTAATACTCAGCTTATAATGTAAATCAGTGAGATCTTTAATATAGTATAGTATAGCAATCAAAATTTAATAGGCCTAACATTTTGGCCATATTAGCAACTGAACAAAATTGCATATTTTTGCTCAGTTTGGGCCTCTGAATAAAGTTTTTTCCCTTCTCAAATATGAGCTTCATATTCTCACTATATCATAGTAAGCCATACATTGCTGATGTAGCCTATAATTTTTTACATAAAAAAAAGTCTAAAGGTTCAAAAAAGTTTATATTGTCTCACAATGGCTATTTACATGCACAACTTTTGTTTCAATCCTCCAATTCTGATTGATGAATCTGAATGTAGTGTAAACGCTAAACATGCGATCAGGTTGAGGTGTGCATTTATATGTCACAAGCTTCAAATCAGAATAGATTTTTTGACATTCGCACACTTCACGATTACAGAGTTTCCTGTGGTTTGCGTATAATAACTATTCTCCTACATTGGTTTTTATTTTGTTTCAAACAGCACACTTAAAATTTATCAATTTCTGGTCATAATTTGGAGACAATGAGCATATGAATCGTTGTGCCGTGCTGCTTATATTTATCACTCAGTAAAAATGCCCATAACCAGTCATCTGTGGATGAGAATCCGAATTACGCTATTTCTACGTCATTGCACACACGCAATCCTTTAATTTTCGGTTTTCCATACGATCAAGTGTTTACATGTTCTCTCGATCGGATTAAAAAAGGAATAAACCACCCCTTTCAATCCGATCGAAATTTCGTTTACATGAAGGATTTTCAGTCCGATTGAGCCTTCGATCCGATTACTAACGGATTATTTAGTTGCATGTACACATAGTCATTGAGAATGCATGCTTTTAATTCACTGATTTGATAAAGGATTTGAATGAATGTGACTCCAATTACAACACCGTTAATTCTCGCCAAGTATGCAGGAAGTCAATGAAACATTGTCTCTCTCTACTCAACCAATAGTGTTGTTGTTAAAGAGCAAATGAATGCCTAGTATTTGTCTTAAGAGCTTGAAAATGATTGGGGGTCTCTTGATGTCTTCAGCTGAACTTTGGCTTCTGATTGGTTCTTTAGAGGTGTCAGCAGTATATAGATTTGCCATCTGGTTACGGTGACATCCCCTCACGATGTTCTGCTCTCACCACGGGACTCAGGAGAGGAACATCAGGGAAGACAGGAGAGGGTGTCCCTTTGTTTAGGACTGGTGTGTGGACACTGGCACAGAATGGCTTTTGATGGGCCGACCTGAAACGATATGCCCTATTTGGACCACTGTTATGCTCTTCTATTGTTGCAGATGACATGCCAACATGTGGAGGCTTCCCTCATCTGCTGAGCGCCTGACTGACCCAACACTGCCTCAGTGTTCTCCTCTACGCTCTGAATCACACAATAACTTCCTAACAGAGAAACATGCCACTACACACCGGAAATGGTAGTGTTGTGGAGAAAGTGAAAACCAAGTGAACTCGAGTAGAGTAAGATACATTCTTATTGAAGATGTACTGTAGCCTTTTTTCAGTGAGCAGGATATAATTACTCCAGAACTTGATTGTTCTAGATATTAATTATGGGACTTAGACTGAGTACTTTTACATGCTATTACTCTCTCAAATGCAGTTGGTTTGTTTAATATATCATTTTTTTTAACGCAATGCATTTTTTGTAACATTGTAGGGCTACATTTTTAAGTAGTGAAATTATTAACTTAAAAGCTTAAACATCTTAAAGTTTAAAGCTTAAAGTCTTAAAAGCCAACATTAAAATTATTGTGATAAAATCGTGGATCATGATCCTGCACTGTAAAAAGTAATAAGTTGAATTTACTAGGAAAAGCTGTGGAAACTGATTGCCTCAAATTTTTCAAGCAAATTAGGTCATATTTTTTGACTTGATACTACTCTCTACTACTTTGTAGAGTTAACTTGTGTATTTGTAGAGGTTACCATAAAACTTGAGTACAGGTAACTTAATAAACTCAAGTTTAGACAACTTACAGATTTAAGTTGAGATTTGTAAGCAGAACTTAAACAAAACAGTTATTTTAACATGTCTGCTTGTTCATTTTACTAGAGGAATGTGTGGAAACTGATTGCCTTAAATTTCTCAAGCAAATTGTACTCAAAATTCTAAGTTGAGAATACAAAGAAAGACAACAGATTTGGCAAAACACTAGAATGTTTATTTGTTCAACAATATCAATTTTAAAACATTACTTGGCCCGCCAACAACATTTTAGAAATAAAGCACATAATGCACTCAAGAAAAGAAAAAAAAAATAAAGACAATAAAAAGAGCATGTAAGTCACAGAGTTCGGTACAGAATGGCTTGTGGCCAAGGGACAAAATCACTCTCTGTATGAAGTCGATTGTTCTCTTCAGTGCTGCAGGATACTTTAAGTTTAGAGCATAAATTATATATATATATATATATATATATATATATATATATATATATATATATATATATATATATATATATATATAGGGAATTAATACTAGGGTACTATACCGTTAATTGTAGATATTTACTAAAAATGTTATTCATTTCATTATTATTACTATGCAAATTCTGTGCTCCAGAAATTTGCAACAGTGTGAACATGCCTTTAGTACAATACACTTACCCATCTTAAGTACAATTTACTAGATTTGTTTAGTTTAACTATTGCATCCACCTAAAAGTTCACAGTACACAGTCTAATCAAGTTAAATCAACTAATTTTACAAAGTAAGTTAAATTCACTAGTTTTTCTTAAGTAGAATCAGCAATTACTTTTTACAGTGTGTCTGAAAAAAATTGTGATATGATCATTCTCATGTCGACCACCCTTAGGTACACTCATGTAGTAAATTTGAAAGGAGGGTCTTTTTTTGTTCCTCTTACTTGGTTACACCAAATGTTCACACATGTTTTTCTTCTTTTTTAAATTTTTTTTTTTAGAAAATGGTATAAACACTTTTTCGGGCTGACATCACATTTTTAAGAACTTTTTGCCTACTGTTAGTTTTATATCTAGCTTAGTAATATCACCTTCCTCAGCAAACTTTTATTTATTTTCATACTTTATGAAAATCCTATTTTTGATAGTCCCTTTTTGGGGCCACTTTATGCACTATCCAGATCTTATCATGTTATGAATCATGTGAATGATTCTCAATTTCAGTGTTTTGTTTTTAGTTTTTTTCAGTGATTTCACAACTTCAGTGCAGTCAGGCAGTAGCATCTAATCACTGTCTCCATGCCATCATCTTATACAATCGGGATTAATGTGACAGCTTGCCAGCTCATCACTTTTTCTTTCCTTCCCTTTTGTGACATTTATTTATTTATTTACAGCTTAGTAAAATAATGAGATCTCTCATGCTAGTCACACTTTTTAATCTGTCCTTTCTCGCTGGATAAGGTTTGTTTCTTCACACAACGTTTTCATCCAAAACCTTGCATTCACACTGTATCTCTATATTAACAGTATTTACACATTCAGTAACTGTTAATGGATAAGAAGAGTGTGAAACAAGAGATGATTGGCTACTGAAGTCAAAGAGCTATTGTGGGACAATTTCACAGTATTTTTCTTAATTCTATTTTAGAATATCATCTGTTGTTAATGGCTCCGTTCTAAAACCTAGTGGGCTGCTTTGCTGTGTACTGTCTACATTTAAACCTCAGATTGTAAACTTTATTCATATGCTATCAAAATAAACTATAAGTGAAATAAAAAAAAATAAGATTTTAAATTCCATTTAAACAAAGTTTATGTCTTTAAAAAAAAGTTTTGGACTCATTTAAAAAAATAGAGATTTGACCTTTAATTTCTATCTTTTCATTGAGACAGATATGCTGTGGTTTAATGCTAATATGAATAAAGGAGCATAATCACTGTAATGAATCATATCACATAATTTAAACGGATGATTTGATTTACTACTACATCTTGTTTCCCTGGCTGTCGATGTGAGCCCTGCATTCAATGTGGATCAAGCCATTTTAGGTCTATACTGGTCTGTGCTTTACCTGTGCTTGGTTTGTGCACGTGTGATGTTAACTCCACTACCTGTGGCGATCTCAGTGTGGGAACCTGAGCAGCCCCGACAGGATGTGGAGCACAGGCCTATAAATAAATCACATTTGCAATGAGTCACTCTCCACGCTGCCTCCGGGGAAAGAGACACAGAAAGCGTAGGGGGTGGAAAGAGGGAGTGAAGGAGAGTAGGGGAGGAACAAAGAGGCCAGGCAAAGCTCATCATATATGCCTGTGACGTCTCTAAACCCCATCCACTGTGGCAGATGAAAAAAAACAACATATCATCAGGATCTGACAGCTTCATTCTGAGCCTGAAGCCTCTTTTTGAGATGAGAGTGAGAGATTTTGCCTGGATGAAAGAGATTTGCTAAATCTCCCTTTTAGGAAGCTGCTCTCGAAGCATGTGACGTACCTCCATGTGACGATCGTCCCCTCCCATACGAGATGCACCTGCCTGCATTTTTTCTTCATTTGCATCATTTAATAATAGTATGGCCCATACCATTCTTTTATTTTTATTTAACACTACCCACAAGTTTGGATGATGTACTGTTTTTTATTTCTATTTAAAAATGCTGTTCTTTTGAACTTTCGATTCCTCACATTCAGTTTCGATTCCTCCAAACATTTATTTTAAAGCTGCAGTCCGTAACTTTTTTGGGTCAAAAATGATCCTAAATAAATTTTTGAGCAAGTATAACCAGCCAGTGTTCAAAACGATCTGCTTGCCTTAGCTCGATGCAAAATGGTAAGCTTGTAATAATGTTTTTAACTCCAGTGAAAAACCTTATTCGCACTGGATTCGTATTATCTGGGGACCTCGTGTGATTTAGAAATTACCCACCCACATCTGAATTACATGTCTAGTTGTATGATGTATCATAAACAGAAGAATGTTCCTTACCGCATGCTGCTATACATGTCATTCATCTCCATCTTATCATTCTTTTTTCAAAACATCGTGATTAAGACAACCTCCGCAATTATTACAAATCTCCAGCTAATACTTATCCCATGCGAATAGGGCTAAAGAGGAAAAACTACGTACTGCAGCTTTAAATTGTGATACTATTTCGCAATATTACCGTTTTACTGTATTTTTGATCAAATAAATGCAGCCTTGGTGAGAATAAGAGACTCCTTTCAAAACACCCCAAACTTTTGATATGTACATTCTCATGTAATTAAGGGTTGATAGTTGACAACTAAATTGGTGTGTTTGGTATTATTCTCTGTGACACAGATCTCATTAATCACAAATCCTCTCTAGATGGAGGGGGAAAGAGGAGGGAAGTGCAGTACAGATGAAGACAAGCACTAGATTGTGATAATCTTTATAGTGACGAAAAAGTGATGACAAATGACACTTGAAGAACAAGACCAGTTCACTCTGATGTTTCTCTTTGATGGTTTTGATTTGTGATGCAGTTTGACATCCAGTATCATCCTGTGCAGATTGACGTTCACTTGTAGACTCTTTGTGAGGGCTGGCCCAGAGAAAAACTTAGACACTTGGGTATACTCTTTACAAGACCCAACGTAAACCGGGTTAACTTTTTAGCCACAATTTTGCCATTTGAGACAAATATTGAGAATCCTAATTTCAGTATTATGTTGTGTCTTGTGTTAATTTCGTTTCATGTGCTTCAGTTCAGTCTTGATCACCTGCTAGTTAGTCTCCTTGGTTTCTGATTATGTTCAGCTGTCTGTCATTAAGTTCCCTGTGTATTTACTGTATCCCCCCTGTTCCTTGGGTCCTGGTCAGAGTGGCCAAACTTGAGTCCCATGAAAAGGTCATGATGGCCAATCCGCCCTGGCCACTCGAGCGGAAGGCTCCATCCTGGAGGCCTCTGGTCCCTCCTAACCACCCATTTCAATGACTATAAAATAATATGATTATGTGATTAATAAAAATAAGTACTATTAAACACCTGATATACGCCTAGACATTCAAGCACGGTTTCCAGGGGGCCTCAAGATTTTCGATACACTAAACTGCTCACCAGCCACTACCACCTTAAGGTGTTGTTAAGCAGGACTATTGTGTGTCGTTACATTTAGGTTAATCACATTATTCTGAATAGTGTTTACACTTTTTAACTAGCTTTTACTTAGATGTTAGATGTCACATCAGTTACTTCCGTCAACAGAATTTTGCATTGTAAAACGACATGTTTTTATCATGGCAGTCAGAAAATATATTTTCAGCCTTGACACGCTTTTTTATGTCTTGTTTATGTATCCGGTCCTTGCACAGTTGACTGTTATCCATGCACTTCTAAAGCAACCTTGACAGAACGTCTACTCTTTACATCACAGGATGCATAGTGTGATGCTAGCGCTATACATCGCTGCTTGTCACATGACTGATTGTGAATGTTCTGTGCTATTTTTGAGCGCGAATGTAGAGTCTGGTGTTTATCCTGCAGTCAGGCGGGCATGTGATCCAGTTTTAATCCAGTTTATCCCATGTGTGACGGCTTTGAAAAATCCAACAGATTCTGCACTTGTGTGAATAAGTGTTGGATTGTGTTTGTGGCGTATGACTCAGTGAAAACATTGCTGTATTAGCTGCTCATCTAAAATGGTAGAGAACTGTCATTGTCAATCTCTTGTCTGTTTAATCTCCATCATTTCTCTTGTGGAGGGAAGTTGTGATTATACCAACCTACAGATATAATTCAACCGAAATAAAAATTCTGTCATCATTTACTCACTCTCATGTTGTTGATGCCAAACCTGTGTAATTTTTTTCTTCAGTAGAATTAGGCGGGATGTTTGCTGCTCTTTTCAATAGAATGAAAATGAATTGAGACTGTCAAGCTCCAAAAATGAGTACCTAAAAGAAAAAAAGAGAAATTTCGCTGAAGAAATCATCATGACATGATGAGGAGTAAATGATGACATAATTGTACATAATTACACACACACAAATATATTTGTGTTTTATATATTTAATAGTGTTTTTCCTATATAATTTATCAAATGCTTTTTTTTTTTTGGAGAATATACTTATATTACATTACATTACATTTACATTTACATTAATTCTTAATGACGTTCTGCAAGGTGTAACAATTCAATGTGTTTGAGTTCTGTTTTTGTGATCTTGGTTTCCCCTGTCTTTGTGGTTTTTGGTTTAGCCCCGTTAAGTTTTCCCGCTCCTCGTTTGTGTTCAGTTTTATCACCTGTGTTCAGTTAATCATTCAATCATTCCATGTGTATTTAAGCCCTGTGTTTTCTCCCAGTGTTGGTCGATCGTCGTCTATGTATGGTTGTGTGTAAACCTTGAAGTCCTGGAGTTTTGTTCTTGTTTCATTTTGAAAGTTTCATTTTGTTATTAAAAACTATTCTATTGAAGCTTCCGTGTCCTCGTCTTCGGTCACCTGCACCCAACCCTGACACAAGGGAAGAGCCCCTTCAATTTCTCAAATATATAAAGCTAAAGACAAATCCCCCATAATGTTGCTTTATTAATAACCTGAATAATTTTTCTTGGAATATGATGAATTTGACGGAATATCCTACATAATCTGAGATTATAATCCAGATGGTAGGCTGGACAGAGGGTTGTTCACAGCAGTTCCAAATCCTTCATTGGTTAATTAAAGACCTGGGGCTTTTGACTGAGCAATTAGCCTGGACATTACAGTGCAGGTTTACTGAAGTGAATAGCAGAGGTGTGTGAGTGTGTGCCAGGTACACAGAGCTGGTATGTCTGTAAGTAATCTGACAGCAGGGATCATTTAAAAGAGCAGAACACCAAACCACATACAGCTCACTCACATCTGAAAGCTGAGGGCAAAATTCCCAGTGCTGTGTGTAAACCCCTGGAACGAGTGACGTCCCGATATGCCCACGTCACTGATGCTGTGGAGTTGCATCAGCTGTGTTGTGAGGGTGCCAGATTTCTCTGTCTGCATCTGCATCTGGCTTTTTTTTTCTTTGCGACTTCTCTCACCTCATCTAATTTTGTCTTTCATTTAATTTTTGTAAATAAGATTCTGTGGTTTTTTGGAGACAGAGAGATGATTATGCTCATGTTGCTTAGGTAAATTTAAAACTGTTTCACCCTAGAAAATCATGTGGTGTTCACATTAAACACTGTCCTAATGTACCCAGGACAGACGTATTGCGTTTATGTGTTATTAGTATTAAACATAGGTGTAAAACTTACTTTACTAATCAAAACTATTTGTAATAGTAGTGATAAAATCCTATAGACCTAGACTACCGTTCAAATATTATTTATTTTACTATAATTTTGACCAAATAAATGCAACCTTGGTGAACAAAAGAGATTTCTTTCAAAACCATTCAAGACATAGGTGTGCTCTTTTGACATCGACTAGTGAGCAACCGCAAAGCGACCTTCCAGAACACCCTAGCAACCACTATTTTTAACCTCTTTCTCTCCACCATTTGCTGTAATCCATTCTTAGTCGATTTCTTCCTCTTCCGCACTCACTTTTTTGTTGGTGTTGAATCCCGTGACAGAGAGGGATGAATCAGTCTTAATAGCAGTAATTCATGGACACTTTAAACGCATTCGTAGGCTGTTTTTAATGAACATTGATGTGTCGTTGCAGCACTTCTAATAAGTGCTTTTCACAGACACCATGCTAAATCAGCTCCTGACAGCACCAATCATGTTGCAACAAATTCATGCTCTTACATGTGACTGCTTGATGTCATGCAGACATAATGAGTGCAAATTAGCATGTCCACTCCTCTTTTTGAGTACGTGGGACATTGTTACATAAGCAGGGAGGCAATGTTACGACTCTTTGGAAGCGTGCGTCTGTACTAGCGGGTTTAGTCTAGATGAGCAATTGAAAGCAGGCTGCATAGAGTATTTAATCCATGAATAAACTTCTCATTATTCAAGAAACTTAAGCTATGACCTAGTTGGCAAAGCAGTTTCATCCCCAGTGTGTTTAGGAGTTGCCAGACGTCGGCGTAGAGTGAAAACAAATTCTGTTTTTGTTTTTCAGACCCGGTTGAAAGTCGTCACATATTCTGGTGCAGAGCGAACGCAGCAGCTTTTATGTGTTTAAATATGCTACAATGGGACCTGTTGCAGTTAGCTCAATTGACTCCGCCCAAAGCCTTGAACTCCTCCGGCCAATCACTTGTAACCACTGTCTGTCTGATTAGTGGAGTGCATGAAGGACAGGCTGGTTCTCCATTCAGCAACTTGGCACAAACCTCTCCCCCCATCATAGGTCCGCTTCCCATTCCCAAATTTAAGGTTCACCATTTTTTTCAATCTGGGGGTCCGTTGAATTACCTTTTCAGCCCTTCGAGTGCCCTGGCGAGTTTGAGCCAAGAAGGCCCCACTGGTATAATGACGCTTGGCACAATCACCCTTCTGTTCCTCCAGCCCTGTTCCCAGGAAACCGCACAGCATGCACAATTGCGTACCGTGCTTTGCTGCCCAACCACATTGCTCTCGGCGTGGCTGCGTAGCAAGCCGGGTAACATGGCATCTCACTGGATAACCCAGAGTTTATCTTCTCAGAGTTCACACCGATTCGTTTTCTGCTTGGTTATTAATTCACATTTTCAGGGCGTAGCGGGGAAGAGCGAGGGGGAAGAAGGGAGAAAAGGAGCTGGGGGAACTTGAGGTAATGCCAGCCCAGAGTTTTAAGCATGAAGAGAGCATGACTGTTATGTTAAGCTTCTCCTCCTAATTAAAAGCAAAGGAATGGGAAGAAAGCAGGGAAAAAAAAGTGAGATGAATGGACAAAGAGGTCCAGAACTGGTTCTGAGCTGGTCATAGCTGGTTCTGCTGGCTTTCATGGCCTTCCTCAATGGGCCCACTGGTTCGGAGTGTAGGTTCCCTCCCCTTCTCTTTCCCCCTACTTCTGTTTATGCTTTGTAGCTAATGTGATACTAGGGCTCTGTCCTTTCAGACCAGGATTGGGAATACCAGGGGGCCAAATGGGAGCCTGGAGACGCATGTCAGCTTGTGCTTTCAGGACTCAGCACTCCAACAGGTCCATCATAAGCAGCCACAGGGAGTCAGGCACCAAAGAAGACAGGAAGAGACCACAAAAACAGCTATAGAGACATCAGGAGTCATATAGTGAAAGGAGAGAAGCGAGAACAACTCCTCTCAGTAGAGTCAGGAAAGTGACGACTTATTCAGTTTTACGGTATCGGTGCAAAAGGTTACAGACAGTTTTGCAAAGTTAATTTGGCAGTGGCAGAGATTTGATGGAGCTGCTTTGTCATGCAAGACGGAAGAAAAACATGAGAGAAATACAGAGAGCCAAAGTAATAGAGGAAGTTCTGTCTGTCCATAAGGCCTATTAACGCCTTTTTTATTTGATTTTAAAGACCCCCTGTGGTGAAAATCAAGATTTTAATGTTTTTTATATTTCTTAAAGACAAACCATGTGCAAAGTCATAAGTCAACACCATTGCTGAGTATTTTCCCGTTAAAACTGCAGTGGAAAAATAAATAAATTGCCAGTGTTTCTTACGTCACAAACTACCTTGTAACCAATAATGTCAACGTGCCGGCATGTTTTAGTATATTTTATTAACTATGCTGAAAAGTAGTGGAGTCTTAAGAGAAGCCAGCTGTCCCGGTTTTTATATTTAGCAACATAGCGGGTAAATTATGTATATTACGATGTTATGATGAACTATTTGCCTTTCTCCACTGATGTTCTAAATTGTACAAAGTGTTTCTAGGGATACTGATTTTCGGTAGCACTCCTAGTGGCAATGCTGATAAGAATGCAACTTATGCTTGAGCTTAAAGCCAGCATGAAATTCAAATTGACATTTCTTATTTTTTTTTAAAGAATATTGCAGTGTTTATTATAAATAATTTATCTATGTACATCATCATTTTTTTTAAATTCATGATTCATGTGCCTTCATAATCTTTAAAGCTACACTTTGTGATTTTTACCCCCATCTAGCGGTGAAAAGGTATATGACCATCCAGTGAATATTAGTTTCTGTTCCTCTCAATTCCGATTTCGTTTTAACTCCTACGGTGGCCAATGTAGTCCAAGATTAACATGGCTTCCGGTTCGAGTGTTAGGCAGTTCGAGTGCTAACCCACGCGTGTTAAAGGAGCATTTCACCCCTGGGAACCTTGATCTTCATTGAAAGTGGGTCATATATGTATTCGAAATCTGTCAAAATTTTCAAATTTGGTGCCTTTTTGACCGAGTTATGACAGAAAGTAACTTTATAGCGCATTAGTTTGGTAAACCACATTTCCCACAATGCAACGCGTTTGAACAGCTCCAGAAGCCACTCCCACTAATCCAGAACGCGGCATTACTGCACAAACAGTTCACTGTTGACGTTACGTTTTAAACGGGAATCATAACGTGACAATGCTTTAAGATATTGTTTATATTTGACAAGATTAATCATATATACATGTAAAAGACTTACTTTACAGTCAGGCGTCCATTTCTCCCTGCTGGCTTCGGCTGTCGTTTCCGGTTAATTTTCGGGATGCGGAAATATAGCTATATCTAGGACGCCTCTGTCCATATGCGGTGCGAAACTCGGATGGTTCACAACACAACACTCCATGTCCGTGTCTGCCTCAGACAGACTCTAGCTCGGTGTCCATAGGCGCACAGTTTTACAGCACGAGCACCACCAATTCGCTACAGCGCGAGCAAGCCCGGGATTCTTTTAAAGAATCGTATAAATAGCCACGAACTCGTATAAATAGGCTCGTTTATACGAACTCGTATAAATAGGCTCGTATAAATAGCCACGAACATCAGTTTCGAGCAAAAGATTTTCAAAATCCTCGTCTTCCATATCGTGTGTCGTAAATTCAGCCATTATGGTAAACCTAACTCCTTGAGCGCTTGTTAGCTTAGCTTGCTGTCTTCCAAGCAAGATGGCGGATTAATAGTTTAGTTTCTTCAGGTTTAGTCCCACCCACTGATCTGTAATAGGCCGGTGGGGTCAGTGGGTCCCACGCCCTTGAATAATAATGAGCTAAAGGCTGTAGTTTTCTTAATATGCAATGAAATTTATCTTCCGTCCTATCGTGACGCAAAATGACGATATTTACATCACGATAGGACGGAAGTAAAACACTTAAATCCTTTTTTCTCCCATCTCAGAAAAAAACAAGCAAAATTCCACCATCATTATAATATATGACTGGGTTTCTAACAATACAAACCTTAATGCAAATGGGTGAAGTTACCCTTTAAAACGCGAAAGGTGAAGCTTGAATTAACGGGTATGTCCCTCTTTGGCTAATGTACTTTTGAAGATGGAGGGGCAACATGGCGACCGACATTAGAACCCCTTACCCGTATGTATTTTCAATGGCATATTATACACTCACGAGAATACTTTATTACTTGAACGAAGTAAATATACATTAATGAGCACATATATTTTTGAAAGAACTAAGTGTTTTTAGCTAAGAATAAACTAAAAAAGTTACACAGTGTAGCTTTAATCAAAAATATTAACTTCTTCCCCTAGCAACGACATTTCTTCTCTGATGACGTCAGGATGGGTCAATAACCTCTCCATTACCAGCAGCAACCTGTCACTCACATGAGATGGTAGCAATTAGCAAACAACAACAATCCACTGATCCAATCAATTACTGATCGACAAAATCAAGTGCTGCCTTACATTTATTTTCTCGTTTTAGAAGTTCCCTTGGATATATATATATATATATATATATATATATATATATATATATATATATATATATATATATATATATATATATATATATTATATTATATTACAATAGGGGGGAAAATGATCTCAATGTCCGTTTCATGCAGACTTTAAATTCTCAAACATTCCGGAAAGCATCAGCATGTGACATTGACAGTTTGTGTAGGCTTACCTATGAGTGTTTCGGGCCTTGAGGATCACAACTATCCTATTTCAATGCCTTACATAATACGCACCTTCACTGCTCCATTTTAGAGAGATGAACACATCTCCTTTAAGCTAGGATTAATATATACTGTTTTTTTACATCCTTTTTATAGGGAAACAAGGGACAGACACAGTTTCTCTATAGATCTTTCTCTCTCACACACGCACACTTGAAGACCGAGAATAATCATTCTGAAAGCATGGAGCCTGCCGAGATGAACACTATCCCCAATGGGAAGGGGCACGAAGCTGGTGAAGAGACAACTGTGACTGCAATAAAAAGCCAATCAGAAGATGCTGCTCAGTAAGTATGCGCTCAAGGGTGCACTATAGTGTCTGTCTAGTTCAGGATGGTTTATTGTCAGTCATCCAATGTGTTCAGTTTTAGTTATACAGTTTCGGTTGGTATAAGCTTTATCATTTAGTAAGATTATGGAATAAAATGTGTTTATGGGATGCCTTATATTAGTGCATATATCCAGTATTTATGAACATTAGTGTGTGTTTTTGCAGTATCATCCAGTCATGTCATCCTAATAAGGTGAAGCTTGTCTGTCATCACAGTCCTAAATGTCACTGAACAGCACAGTTCAGAGTCAGACATCACTGGGCACATTCAGTAGCACTGATGTTATGCTCTTTCTATATAACTATGTTCAAAGGTCCAATGTGTTTGTGTAGTTGTTTATGTGTAGATGTTTATGCAAACTAATGTATATGGGTGTTTCTTAAACTACAGGAACTTTTTATGTGACAACTTTAGATTTTTTTTTTAAGACCCAGACATTCAATCTACAAACTACTGAAAAAGAACTAGTGATGCACTGAAATTATTCCAAAATCGACAAAAATATTTGGTTGCTAAATAAAAAGCAGATTTGGAGGGTCAAAATCATTGAACTAAACAGTGACGTTTAATTAGCGATGGCATATTTTGAACAGGTAAAGCTGTGTGGATGGTAGGTCTGGATTGACAATATCGATTTTTCATTTTCAGATGTGGACAAAGTACACAACTTCCTTACTTGAGAAAAAGTAAAGATACTATGGTCAAATATTACTCCGTTACAAGTAGAAGTTGTAAATACCGATTTTTACTTAAAGGTGCCCTAGAATGTGAAATTGAATTTTTTTTGGCATAGTTAAATAACAAGAGTTCAGTACATGGACATGACTAACAGTGAGTCTCAAAACCATTGTTTTCTCCTTCTTATTTAAATCTCGTTTTTGAAAAACACCCCTGAAAAATAGGCGAATCTCCACATAACACCGACTGTGATGCAACAGTCGGGATCATTAATATGTACGCCTCCAAAAATGTGCATATGCCAGCCCATGTTCAATGCCAGGCGGAACTGTGCATCCGAACCATCAAGTTCTGCAGGTGAAGAAACAAGCGAGGATCATAGGGAAAATGGCAGATAAATGTTATGTTCCAGGCTGTGCAGGGGATGTGAGGACTTTTCATACCCTTCCCACAGAAAATAAATGTCAACAGGCGTGGTTGATGTTTATCTATAATTGGATACACAACAGTTGTTAGAAGCTAAGTTGTTAGTTTGCTCTGCCCATTTCACCACGGACTTATTTTCTAACCTGGGACAATATCAAGCAGTCTTCTCTCAGTGAATAAATTATATACAGAAAGCGATAAAAGTGAGTTTATCTGGACACTTGCCAAACTCGTTATGAAATCAATGACGCATGTTACACTGTACAACGAAGCTCTTACTGTATTTACATCATCGTGTTTGCATTGATGAAAGCATTATAGAGAGTGCAGAAACTGCGTTGCAATGATAAGATCTTCAGTCTCGCGATCAACAGACTGCTCATCTGCTCAATGCTCATCACGCAACATTTTATGTGATGGAATAGATTAAATACTTTAAAAACATCTCACGATTCGTTAATCTCGTTAGCTGTAATAGTAAAAACTTATAATAGCTGTAGTAAAAGTATTCGAGAGAGTTTCACATGTAATACGTAGCTATTTCATATGCAAGCATGTCAGCCAATCACAGCAGTGGCCGGTTACACTGAATCCACAGCAGCCAATCACAGCAGTGGCCGGTTACACAGAATCCCACAGCAGCCAATCACAGCAGTGGCCGGTTACACCGAATCCCACAGCAGACACGCCCCCAAACAGAGTGTTCAAATCAGAGGCTAAAATTAGGCTAGGAAAAATGCCTTTTATTTCTAAATTATGACATTTTTGATCTAAAAAAAAATACTAACATTATAAGGTCAACCCAGAAAACATTATAAAATAATAAAATAACCCCATTTTAGGGCACTTGGGTACTTGGGTATCAAAAGTAAAAAGTCAATGTCAATGCATTGTTTTATTATTGTTGCATTATTGTATGTAACACTTGCAGTACCTTATACCTCATCTATGCCTGCCCACCTACCCTCATATCAATATCAAATTTATTTCTAGAACACAGTTCCAGTAGTGGGATTGAATGTAAGATTGAATCAATAACGTCCACAATGGTTTCGGACACCCAAATGGCTGTTCCCTCAAACAGTGCCCTATTTAATGTTTTTGGGCTTTTAGTATGAATATGTTAGCCTTACTGTTATCTATAAGCTAGTGTGCTCCAAAACAATGACAAAATTTGCATTTAGAAGAGCGAACCCAAGGTTGAAAATGAAAAGCAGGTTGATGTCAGAATCCAACATCAGTCGGATTCTGACGTCAACCCGACTTTAATTTCCAACCAAAATGCAACCCCTGCAACCAAAATCATCCAGGACCTTGACAAAAATGTGATGAAGTAAAAAAGACGATATTTGTCTTTCAAATTTAGTGAAGTTAAAGTAAAAAGAAAAAATATTTGACTTAAAAGACACTTTTTGCATTCTCACAAATTTCATTTATTACTACTAGCAATGTGTTCTGTCACTTTTTTCTAAAACAAAACATGTTTTAGTAAAAGAGATGACAGAACACATTGCGCTAGTAGTAATAAATGATTAGTGAGAATGGCAAAAAGTGTCTTTTAAGTCAAATTTTTTTTCTTTACATGGCCAAAAGGGCCCATAGTTGAAGAAACACCCATGTATAATTGTATATGCAAAATAAAATCACCCTGCATGTAAAAGAACTGCCTACCTTCACCCTAAGGAAATGAAAAGTTTCTCAGCTAGACATCACTTCCCCCTGACTGTGGTCACATACCTTCATCATTGTGTTTAACTAAGAATGTGTTCATCATGATTTCCTTGTCTCTTGTGCTTTCGTGGATGCGGCTGTTCTTTAGGGAACTTGTACCAAATAGCACAGAAAATGTCAGGTACGTCATGCAGTGAGCAGAATTGTTGCAGACAAAAGTTGTTGTTTTTTTTGTCTGCAGCTACAAATCATGCATCTATAATTAAAGCTCCCACCCTCAGTTACTGTTTTGGTGGCGTTAACTCTTTCTGTTGATGCACTGCCAAACAAGGCAATCCCTCATGGCTGTTATATGTGTTTTTAGTACTGACAGAACTCCAGGTAATGCAGAGGCAAACCTGCCAGAAAGCTCAGAGTTCCTGTCCAATGTAGATGACAAGAAAACCACTCGCTTCACGGATGTAAGTTGAACTTTTGGTAAGATTTGATGTATAGCAATATGTGACAGTGTGTCTCCTTCAGATGAGACCATAATGTTGTGAAGTGTTTCAAATGTAAATGTGTGGATTAACTGCTCTTTTTCTTCTTGCTTAGTTTGAGGGAAAGACTTCTTTTGGGATGTCCGTCTTCAACTTGGGAAACGCCATCATGGGAAGTGGAATTCTGGGATTAGCGTACGCCATGGCTAACACGGGCATTGTCCTCTTTATGTAAGTTACAGATTTAGGTCAACTCTGTTTCAATTTGGGTAATTCCTTAATTGCTTCCTTGTTTTGTTTTGGGAGTCTTTTACAATTGGTTTACATGCATCCAAGGTAAAAAAACACTTTAAAATCTCATATTCATTGCAGAATCAACGCTTTTCTCACAGTGTCCGAAACGGTTCTGTAAAGGATTCAGACTTTCTAAACCCCTCCTTTCTGAGAGCCTACTCTGCTCTTATTGGTCAGATGGCCCAGTCTGTTGTGATTTCCAGTAAGACTGGAATTACTGACGACTCTGAAAAAGAATAATAGGGGGGCACTTTAATGGAGAACAGATAATTATTTTTAAGCTAGAATTAATATGATCATTGTGCATTTCATACTTCATAAATCACTTTATGGGAAAACGTTAAAGTCAGAAGTCATAATAAATTATCTTTTATTATCATTACGTTTTTTTATACTATTAAAATAAAGGGGTTTTCACACCGATGCATTAGAAGAGAGTTTTACTGAAAAGTCCCTCAAAAGACACGTTTTCTAAGTGTAAAAAAACACAACTAAGAACCTTTCTACTATAAAGAACTGACAAAAGATTCTATTTCAATTTTTTTTTTTTGTAAATTAAAATAGAAAACAATTATTTCGAATTGTAATAATATTTCACAATATTACTGTTTGTATTTATTTTGTAATGTATTTTTGATCAAATAAATGCAGCCTTGGTGAGCTCAAGAGATTTCTTTTAAGGCAATAAAAAAAACTTACCGACCCCAAGCATTTGAAGAGTTCTGTAAGTCGATGGGATTTTCTATAAAAATATTAGGTTAAATGTTATGGACCTGTAAGAGTCTATATGTTTAGTTCAAACTCTTATGAGGCAGTGGAAGCAGATATTTTACACTTTATAGTTCTGTTCCTGGATTAGCTCATGCATTAACTCTTACACATTCGCTAACAAAGTTCATGTAATATAAACATCATGTTCAAGCTCATTGGCTAATCTCTTTAGCTTTTCATAGGGTTTTTCTCAAATCTTGCTTCAGTTCTTATGCAGTGTAAACATCACAGCTTCTCTAAAGTTTGTTAGTTGTCATGATCTGGGTTAAGTCCCGTTCTCTGCACTGGTTCCCCTGCTGTATTAATCCTCCAGTAAAGCAGCCTTTATTAGTAAAGTCAGATTGCCGGAGAGATTTGTGTCCTGACTGACCTTCATTAGAGCTGAGCGGGCTGCACCAGGAAACTTATGTTGCACGGGAGTTCCTCGTTCACTCCAGCACGATGCATTACTTTTGTTAACAAAGAGAATGATCTAATGATGTGCTGCTTAACATGGGCTGTGCATGCTTTATGAAAACCAGTCTGACCTTTTAATCTGGGTTAAGCAATGTACAGAGGATTATTATTTTTTTTCTGAAAGGGCTTTGGGTTTGAGCTGTTTGGTGTGACTGGGGTTCTGCGATATTTGGCAAACTTAAACTTTCCGTACGATTTCTGCACATGTGGTACCTGTCTGATCTGAGAACTGTGTTTCTCCAGTGCTGATTGTGGCTTCAGGCTACACATAAATCAATCCCAGACACAATTTAAACGCCACTAATATTCCTTTCAACAATACTGCAGCTCTTGTGGATGAATTCATAAGTTTATGGGAGTTACTATAGACCTTGCTATGGAGATATCTTTGTAGAGTCTCATACTGTAATACATTGTCATTAGGTGTATATTTGGTTTAGATTAAGGACAGATTCTGAAATGTTTATGTTGGGTTTTGCCTGTATGAGCTGTGGTTTGACTTCAGGCTTGATTTTGCTGTCACTTTGAATCTTGGCAGCAGTTCCCTATAGGCGAGAGTAGATCCGCATCTCCCAGAAATGCACAACATCACAAACAAGGATGTCTCTTAAATATCCAGCATCACATAACAGTGTGTGGAGTTCCTTTTTCTTCTAGATAGGAGTGACTCATGCTTAGATTTTTCCACTGAGAAAAAGAGCACAAAAAATGTATCTCCTCTGGAGTTTCGCAAAAGATTTCATCACATTATCATCAGAAACCAAAATCACCAATCATAAGTCAGAGATTTCAGTATATGAATTAATTTCTGGTGTGATACCATAAGACCATTAACTTTACTTGTATAGATCTATTTTTTTCAAATATGATCTCAATATCGAATTTGCTTCTTTTTGTTTCATTTTTTTTTCATGTTAGGAGAAACATTTGGGACTATGTTATGTTATTACGTAAATGAAACGTAAAGTCCTGCACGGGTCTTGTTTGGTAAACCTCACCGCTGTATTTAACAGAACACCCGACCCGTTATCCACCAGCAGCACTAATTTAATTCCGTACCCTACCCGACCCAACCCGAGCCGACCCGACCCGACCCGCGGCTGGGTACCGAACTGAGTCGAAATAGTATTGGCTATTAGACCCTCAGTCTTCCCATGCCTATTGATTTCCAATGACAAATGACCATGTAAATATTATTCCACACATTACATCAAATATTAGCTGTTCATGAAGCATAACTAAAACGGATTGTCTTTGAAAGAGCAGCTCTTTGAGAAAGACAAACAACAAATCCTCAACTTTTGCCTTGAAATTAGGCTTTCTGTAGTTTACTGGGAAATGTAATTGCTCAAGCTAAAGAAATGATTGAATGTTTCTGAAATAAAAGACATGTTCATGAGAGACAGTGGGAGCAAGAATTGTGTCATATGAAGTAGTTATGGCAACAAAAAAATGAATGGCATATCTGATATGATAATTTGCTGTAGGACCATGCTGGATTAAATGTTCATATATTCTTTCTCCAACAAAATCATTTTGAATAGCCTCAGTGACACAGTGCTGCTGGAGTCTCAATTAACAGTGCTTGGATTTCATCCACTTCTTCCTCCATTTGCTGAAGAGGTGTTTTTACATCGATTTAAAAACTGATGAAGCCACTTGGATGAAAGTTCTTCAATAAATGGAGAAACACGTCCAGATGCTCCAGAATAAATTGTGTAAGATACTAAATTAACAGTAATTTGTCTTCAGGTTCTAACAAGGCGTTCTAGCATAGTATCACTCGAGACCGGTCTCAATCTCAGATTTAACTCTCTTGTGGTGAGCTCACTGACAAAAAAAATCAAGGCGACAAAATCACCTAATATGGCAGATAGGTAGAGAGAAATGCTGATTATCAATACAATGCTGAAATGAATCAACAGAAAATGTTAATTTAATAAAAAAAATGTATATGATAATTTTATTTTAATATATAATGTTTTAACTGCACTACCGTTCAAAACTTTGGGGTCAGTAAGATTTACATTTTTTGAAATTAATTCATATTTTTAAGTATTTATCAAGGACCCAGTAAACTGATCAAAACTGACAGTAATGACTTTTATAATGTTATACAACATTTCTATTTTAAAATAAATACTGTTTTTTTCCATTGATCAAAGAATCCAGAAAAAATGTATCCCTATTTTTCCTTATTTCATTTATTTTATTATCCATTGATAATGATAAGAAATGTTTCTTAAGCGCATCTATCTATAAATTACAGGAACGTCTGTCTGTCTGTTCGCATATCTCTCGAACCGTTAGTCCGATGGATTTCAAACTTGACAGGTGTCTTGCTACGGGCACGAGTAAGTGCAGTGCCGAGTTTGAGGGTGTTTGAATTAGAAATGCAAAAGATATCGGTAAATATATCGGTAAAAGCAGCACTTACTGTAGAAGGTTGTGGTTTAAAAATAAACACTCTGTCAGCTAAACATTAAGTCTGCTACACTGTTTACTTCTGAATATTATATTTAATTCTGGTGCGCTTAACGTTGTGCTACTGTTTAATAGTAGCCTATGCTATTCACCAACTAAACATATCCTATTCAATGCTTTCACAGTCTCTTTCACGGCCATAATTTGTAGTAGCCTATTCACACACTGCTAAAGCGTAGCGTTTTCTCGGAGTTCACTCTGTAGCTGCTCCCTGAATCGTGTAGTTCAAATTTCCATATTTATTGTATAAAAATATTTATTAAATAAAAATGTCACTGAACTTTTGCTGTTTAATTGTAACAATAAGCTCTCAAACACACCAAACCAACTATTTCTAAAAACACACACAAAAACTGATTTTGCACGGGCACTTTGCTCTAGTTATTATAATTATATACCGTTATTGGCATATTAGAATGATTTTTATGAGATTGACATGGTTTTATTTCAGTTAGCCTAATAGCTGGTTTGATTTGAATTGAGAGATGCATTAAGAGATGATCTTATGGAAAGTACCCCATGCCAATCTCTAGGTATGGTGCAGGGTATGTGATGATGTGGGGCTGTTTTAAAGGGATACTCCACTTTTTTTGGAAATAGGCTAATTTTAGAATATCAGTAACCAGACAGTTTCTGGTCTCATTGACTTCCATAGTAGGAAAAAAATATACTATGGGAGTCAATGAGACCAGAAACTGTCTGGTTACTGATATTCTTCTAAATATCAGAAAATCGGCTGAATGAATTCGAAAACGGTAAAACTCAACTGTTTAACTCTGGGGGAGTTGTAAAATTAGCCTATTTCCAAAAAAAGTGGAGTATCCCTTTAAGGGAACTAGGATGCATACATAGTATCCTGGTCCATGAAATAACTGGCCTTTAAAAATATAAATCTGCCTGCCTTTATGGGAATTTAACATGGGGGGGTGTCCTGACTTATGCACCCTGTATTTTAAGGAAGAACATTTATTTATTTACGATATATTATTCATTCACAAAGAAATTGTCCTTAAAGGTTGGATTTTGCCTAATTTTTTTAATTAAGGCATTAAGATGAATTTCCAAAAGATGATTTTTTTTATTCCTCTTTTTAGTCAACTTTAGCATTGCTGTGTAAGCATTGTAGATTGATTGATTGATTCCATTCTTCAGTGCACTTAACAGGCTAAATTTTTTGCATCTTTTGGAGCTTGGATAATATCAAATATTTCATCACAATCAGCGGCTAAAGACGTTGATTAGATGCTGAACTGATTGCATACTGTCTTCTTTCAAGCCAGCTGCATCTATAACACACTGCAGCTGGTGAACAAATCACATGTTCTGTCTCAGTTTCAGCAGATTTTTCAAAGCTTTTTAATCTCGTACTACTGCCTACTCCAGCGTAATTTGTTATTAAACGCGAGAGATTAGCTATACCAATTGTTCTCTACTTTTATATGACTGGAATGTTAGTCAGAGATGGGAGTTGTGATGCTGAATATCTGTTTCAGAGCTCGTGTGAGTCAAGGCAACAGCGTTTTAAGCAGAACAGCACTCGTTGACTTCTGCTGTTCAGCCACGTCATTTGGAAAAAAAGAAGGACAAGGGAAAACGTGAGAAAGTGCAGAGTTGAAACAGAGTGCTTGGCAGAGAGTGGTTAGGCCTGGTCCGTAGAGATGCCAAGACATTCTGGAACTAGGAAAAGGGACTAAACAGGGCATTTTTATGCAAGAAAAAGAGTCAATAGAGCGTGTTTCGGTTTCACAGCTTGAGATGTTTGTCCAGATGTTGACAGCTGGAGGGTGCCGTTGCATTTATGCGCTATCTTGCCTGTGATTACGCTGTCTAGTATTTTTCCACCTTATTGAGGCTAGAACCTCTTTTCAACTCTTAGCATTAGGCCTGTAACTATTTAATATTCTATATATTAATATTCATAAATATAACATATTTATAAATTATTTACATATACAATGAAAATTGTTTAATTATTCAGTTACAAATTTAAATATATCTATCTATCTATCTATCTATCTATCTATCTATCTATCTATCTATCTATCTATCTATCTAATCTATCTATCTATCTATCTATCTATCTATCAATCATAAAATATTTGTGATTTGAGTGGATTACCACATGTATGGTTTGATCCTACTACCTTTCAGTTGAACACAGAATGTTTTTGAACCATTGGCCGTTTAAGTATTATATAAATATAACACACAGTCACAATGGGGCATGAAAGTGATATTTGGGTCCAATTGCATTTATTTCATCTTTTCTGTCTTTCAGAATTCTTCTCACTGCTGTTGCTGGCCTGTCTTCATACTCCATTCACCTGCTGCTAAAATCTTCAGGCATTGTGGGTGAGTATTTCATCACACTGACCTGAGACCAGTTTAAACTCTCTTCTGTAGTTAAGATTGTTAAATGGATAGGAAAAACTGTTCCTGAGCTAAAATGAAGAGCTGGTTTAGATGGAGGGATTAACTGATGTGACATTGGTTTCTCTGTTGGCTCAGTGACCATCTGCCTCGTTCCTCTGTGAGAGATTTTAATTGGCAAGAATATATCGGGTGTGCATTAGGCTAAAAATAGCCAAGCGTCTGCTGCGCTTGATCAATTGTGCCTGTCATTGTCAGTGCTATATCAACTATATGCCCATGGTTACATTGATGCCCCAAACCCATGTCAAGCACATGGTTACCTTGAAAACTGACAAACCTTACAAATACCATGATATACATATTACTTGATTATAGGGTTTTTTCCAAGGATGATGAATAGAAAATCCAAAAGGGTACTGATAACAAAAATTTATTTAAACAAAACAATCACAGGTTATCCAAAGATGAGTAAGTAACATGACAGCGTGCGCATAACACGACAATAAACTGAAAACCAAGAGGAACTTAAATATACTATGATAACGAACTCTAAGACTAACAGGTGTGATCGTTAAATGAATAAAATTAATGGCAGGAAACTAGAACAAAAGAAACGGGCGACTGAAGAGAAACAAACTAAAAGTCTATGAAAATGAAACTAAACACAAACGGAACATGGCAGATATTTTTATAATGAATCAATTTAAATGACATAATAAATCAGAACATCTGATTTGATGAGTAAGTCTATATTACTTGGAAGAAGATTTGTTTTTGATGTTGTTATTATTATTATTATTACTAAATGTATAAGGTTTTAAATGCATTAGTATATTAAATTAAATTCATATACTATGATTATTATTGTTATTATTTGAGGAAATGTTTTTTGGTGGGAGATTAATGTTTTTTTTACTATATTGTTGTATATTAATAGCATTCGGGCGATGTGTGAGTTTTATTTCTTTTTGCTTTGTTGTCAGGCATTAGAGCTTATGAACAACTGGGCTTCCGAGCCTTCGGCACACCAGGCAAGATGGCTGCCGGCATTGCAATCACCCTGCAGAACATTGGAGGTGAGGCGCTGTCAAAAGTTACGCCTCAGGAGACACAATTGTATTGCTTGATGACCCTGTCAAGGGCACAGCACAGTTCTGCAGAGAAAGTGACTGGACGTAGATAGATAGCATGTCATTCATTTCTCATTTACACTCCAGGTCATCGCTCTGTAATTTTTTTTATTCCTTCAATCTTATTGTAACCTTTCTCCCTTTCCTCCATGTTGTCCTCATTTTCGAAAGCTGTAGCCTATTTCAACTATTTAATAATATTATCATTATGGTTCATCTGCTAGGGCACACCGATTATTTTCAGCATAATTTTTTCTTAAAATGTTTATACCTGTATCCTGCCTATTGTATAACATTATCATTTCTTCTTTTTAATTGCTTTGCATTTCCGTCAATAGTTTTTCGAGAGCTTTGTCATTTTAACTGTGATTTGGGGAAAAAGACCCAAAGCTGGTTGCTGTTTGGTGCATATTTATAGTAACTAAATATAGAACTGATTCTCTTCTTTACTGTGACATTTGCTTCCAGGAAAATAAACACAATCCCCAGAGTAGACAAATACGTCCTGGATTAGGGTGTTTACTGTATGTGTGTGTTTGTGCATCAATCTCACAGCCGTCATCTCTCTTTCTCTCCTCTCATAGCCATGTCCAGCTACTTGTACATAGTGAAGTACGAGTTTCCACTGGTTATCCAGGCTTTTCTCAAGGTGGACAGTACATCAGGGTGAGTACACAGGTCTGTGTGTGTTTAAAGTTGTTTTTATAGTTCTCAGAAAGCAACACAAATACATCTTGTTTTTTCCCACTGTTTATTGGCCACATCAGGACTCTAGATTACCACGTGACCCGTTTCAAGCGTGTTAGGGTATTAGCACACAGAAGCACTTGCTAGAAAGTCAAATAAATCATGAGATCTGTTTAATGTCTCTAATCGTAGACAAAAGGGAAACTAAAAGTAGTTTCCTGCTTCAAATATTTCTCCTAAGAAAAAGGTACTTACAGATCTCAAACAATTCACTCTCAAACTGTGTATGAGTTTAAAGTCAGAGATTACAAGACAAGAGATCAGACTTTTCTTTATTTCATAACCCTATACACTTGGCATCAATGGTTCAATAAAGACCTTTTAACATCCATTAACCTTTCCACTTTATAGTGTAAAAAAGTTCTTTAGATTATTAAAATGTTCTTCAAACTAAGAAAAAAAGGTTCCTTTTAAGAACTTTTCACTGAAAGGTTCCTTGGGGAACCAAAAAGGTTATCTGGGAAAACCTGCTTTTGGATTCTTATTTTTAAGAGGCCATATTATGCCTTTTACGATGTTGACATTGTTTTAGGGTCTACTAGAATAGGTTTTTATGCTTGGATGTTAAAAAAAAAAACATTTATTTTTTCATATATGTTTTCCCCCACATATTTTGCAGCACCTCTCTTCCTTGTCTGTCAGTAACGCTCTGTTTATTTCCTTTCTCTATGAAGACCCTCTTTTCAGAAAGCGCAATTTGCTCTGACTGGTTAGCTGGAATAGTGTGTGATTTAGTCAACTGCTTCAAGCATGTTTTGGAAATGTCACTCCCCTTACCATAACAGCAAGTTCAAAAAACTACAAACGCAATTCAAACAGGCCTTGCTCCCGTTTTTTTTTTTTTTTTTTTTTTGGAGAAAAAAATTGTGACGGCTTATTGATATAGAGAAGAACTCCCTTTATAGTGGACTTTGTGCTCTGTAACTTTGCAGACCTTTTTAATGCTCAAACAGCAACATTACACACTAAAGAAATTGAAAATGTAAAAAAGCATAAAATGTCCTCTTTAAAGAGTGTACTATATGCCAACAAGTCTCATTTGTGTCTATTTTTATGAATATTTAGCTATTTTATTACAAACACCTGAGACAAAGTTGACTACACGACAGCAAAAACGTCATAAAAAAAATAAAAAAATGTCCTTCAGGATAAGATAGTAAGAGAAAGAATGAAAGAAACCAGTGTGTGGGAATGGTCTACACTGAAGGCCAAAAGGAAAATGGTTGTTCGATTAGTCGAGTTTGTAAAAGCTCCTCTTTCAATTGCATTTCTTGTCCTTTTTGTCAAATACCAGCCTTTTAATGTGGACATGAGGCCGTTAACACTAGCAACCACATCAGTTTTGTCCCTCGTAATGATTACTGCCAATTTGTGAATGTGTGTGAGCTGAGCAGTTTCTGTCAGATCAATAGGTCCCTTAGGATTGTGTGTGTGTGTGTGTGAGAGAGAAGAACTGTGATAGATGGACTAGATTTGGTGAGAAAAGGTTTGCATGCATGTGAAGGTCAGATCTTTCCTGACTAACACCCACTTGCCCAGCCAAGGAAATGTGCGTGACGGTCCGTGACGCAAACCGGCTGCAGATGCGATGACTGGAGTTCGGCCTGACAGAAGGCCTGTGCACACACTCTAGAGGACACCTCAAAAACTCCACGGGAAACGACCTTTGGATGCCTCATTTGAATTCCTATCCTCTCCAGGCGAGCGAGGAGGATCACAGCGCTGTAAACAGTGACTATTCATTTCAGTTTTAGCAGGCAGTGCACATGAATCCACGTGCGTGACAGTTTTTGTAAATTAAAACTAGCAGGAAAGTTTTATGAAATTATCTTAGTCATTGCATACATATTTAATTTGACACTAATAAAAACAAGGGTGAGAATAGACAGTCCGGTAAGTACTGTAGGATGTACTTATGAGTATCTTGGTGTCACTCGCTAACCCAGCAATACAAACCCAGCAAGCAATAGCCGTCATTTCACCATCTAGGTTAACTATAGACCAGATATAGTCCGGCTATGAGTAACACACTTCTAGACCTTGAATTTGTTTACATGTCTTTTTTGCCAAAATAACTTGCGGGATGTATGAGTTCTGTATAAGATGTATAAAGCCCCTTTCACACAGAGATTCCGGAAAATACACGGATAATGTGACCCGGCATTTGTCCCGGGATTGTTTGATTTCGGTTCATTCACACTGCCAGTGATTTGCCGGGATCTGTGAGTGCGTTCACACACAACCCGTTAATGTCCCGGAAAGCCGCGTGACGTCAGGATGAGAGGTGTAAAGTACGCGTCGAAAACATGTGCACGCGCGCACCTTTCCACAGAGCTGGCGAACGATCGCAGCTTCAGCGCGGATAGTGAGGAGCTCCTGTATCTGCTTCTTTCCAGTTTGCAGACATTTTTTCGTTCTTTCTTTGTAGATGACGAACACAAACTTTCTTCTAAGAGCAACAGAGTCGCGCGATGGCACATGCGTCATCACTAGTATTACACACCCCTTACGGCATTAGTTCTGGCTTTTGTTCACACAGCGCGCGTTCCGGGTCTGAACACGGCAATGTTACTAGGTCCTCAACCCGGGATCGATCCCGGCATCAATCCCGGGTCGTGTTTGCGTTCACACAGAAGGCGTTCTGGCAATTTGCCGGCAATTTGCCGGGTCCAAAGTGCTGTGTGAAAGGGGCTTAAGTCTGTTATGCTCATCTAGGCTGCATGTACTGTACTTGTTCAAAATACAGTTAAAAAAATAATATTGTGAAATACTATTACAATTCAAAATAACTTTTTTTTCTATTTTAATATATTGTAAAATATGATTTATTCCTGTGATGGTAAAGCTGAATTTTCCTCAGTCATTACTCCAGTCTCCAGTCTCACATGATCCTTCAGAAATTATTCCAATATGCTGATTTGATGCTCAAGAAACATTTTATATTATTATTATTAATGTTGAAAACAAGTGTTGACTTAACTTAGTCTTTTTTAAAAAAAAAACGGTTGCCTTTAAATTGATTATAAATTCATAAATAAACCATGCATAATTGAAAAAAATAAGTTGCGTGAACCTGACAACTCCACATAACTTTTTTTTTTCAATTACGCATGAAGTTTATTTACTTAAAAAAGTGAGGAAACCCATTGCCTTAAAATTAAGTTAAGTCAGCTGATCACTTTTTACAATGTTTTTACTGTCACTTTAGATCAATTTAATGCATGCTTGCTGAATAAAAAAAATCTTTAAAAACAATTGCTCACCCTAAGATTTTTAATGGTATATGTTGTAGAAAGAAATGTGACCAAATTAGATGCTGAAATAAATTAGCTTCTTTTCATCCAAGCAAATTAATCGACATGATGCTGGAACGGTTAGATATTCAAGTCAGAGATTGCAACACATTTTTAACAGCAGTTTGGTTCTGATATGTGAATGATAGCAATGTAGCATTTGTGAAAGTGGCTATTTTCTTCTTTTCCTGTCTTGCTATTTGGAAATACCCCAATTTGTACACTGTATTTTAAGTCACTCTGGTAACAAAGTTGGTTAAGAACATGCTTGTTAATGTGCCCCATTCATTCTACACCCAGACGTGTCCTCATCCAGGCTAGACATGGAGGGGTGGGCAGGGAAGTAACTCACAGTTTGTTTAAACGAGTGTTGGCATGCCTTTCAATCGCTGACTCACACTACTGCTCATGTGAAACGTCTCACACACACACACACACACACACGGATCCTGAGCCAATCGGTACAAGAGTCAAGCAACATCAACTCCAATGTAGCTCGACCTCTCGAGATAACTGTTTTAGCGCTGTTGACCAGCTCTCAGCTCTTAATGTACCTGGTACCATTCGCCTAATTGAGACTGCAACATCTCCACTTAATAAAATTCACAGTCCATCGAACATCCTTGGCTTTATAGAGTCGCTCTATTGTCTTAAATCAAGCTGAATTTCCGGGCAGGGTACAAGCCGTCCATGAGAAGTCTCTCAGTCTTTGTCATTCTAAGCTTCTTTGAGAGATGCCATGATTTTGGTCTTAATGATGGGCAGAATAACAAGATTAGCAGCTTAAGGGAAGAGTTAGACAGGGAGAGGATTTTCCCTCTAAATTGGCCTGTGATAGTCGGAGCACAAGGTTCCGGATCCAAATTGCCGCTCAGTCACACATCACAGCACATTCAAAAGAAAGGGCATTGATCACGCCCCAAAATAAACACCACCTCCCTGTCCTGGGACCTATACCATGAAGCTGGTTTAGGTGGTTAGCCTGATACGTTTCAGTTTAGTTTCCGCCAACCCTAGTTTTAGGCATCATGAAAGGGGTTTGGCTTTTAGCAGTGTTCATCGCCATAGTAGCTCACACTCTACGGCTAACCTGGTCCGGGGCCGGTTATGTTCCAGGTACTTGTACTGATATAGAAAGACTTTTTATTTTAGTTGGCCTCTTTCACAGACGGCTATTTTCTTCTTGCTGTGTAAATTTGTTTAAATTCTTTATATTTTTCAATCTCGTAATGTTCTGTAGTGAATCAGTTTCAATCTTTCTCAGCATGTGATTGGTTGTTCGCAACTGATGTCACAACTAAACTCCTAATCTCAGGATCAAAGCCTGGGTTGACAGAGAAAGTTGATGATCGGCATCATGGTATCAACAAAGCCTGGTTGGATTGCTTTGGTTTTGTCAACTCAAAACTAGTCCTGTAACCCTGAGTTTGTTCAACTGGCATCATGGTACAGGCCCCTGGTGTTGTCCAGTAATGTGATTTATGTACTTTAAGCCATTTAAAGAACGTACTGTAGTAAGCACTTTTTTACTGTAATAGCATGGAAATGTAATGCATTAGGTTATTAAGAGAACTGCTGCTCCATTTGCAAATGCACAAGGGGAATGTTAAATGGGTCAATATTTATTATGAATGGCCACTCGAATCCATACAATGATTTTATTACAATTAATTGGGTTGTGTGGCCTGAAACCACTTTAAAACTTGTAAAATAATTGTATCACACAGCATTGATTGTGTTTATTAAACAGCAGCAATAGCAATATGATTTAAAAAATGGATACAGTGGATAAATGCATGGGCGTCAGAAGCAAAAAAAAAAAAAAAAAATGTGGGTGGGTCTTCCACCAGAGATTTTTAACTGGAGTAGATGCCATATCCTGTATTCTGGTGGCCTTTAATTAAACAAGTAAATTAAACTCTTTGCGTTTGGCTTTTTTTTGTTTAAAAATCGGTTAATGCACAGCTATCCGTGGATTATCCCGCTTATACCATGGTCATTTGCCAGCATTAAATACTTAAAGCTGTTATTGATGTTTGCAGCGCAATATTTGACCGGAAGGTTAAAACTGGAGGTTATTTTCATCAGTTACGGCTCGTTGAGAAATATACTGTAATGTAGCGATTCAGTAGCTACTTTATTACTTAAAGTTGCTGGGCAGCGTTGATGTGTTTCTGTGCTCCTTTTTCTGTGTGCGCTGCGCAATCTCGGCTCTCTGTGCGAGTGTCGTATGTGTGTGTGCGCTTCAATGAAAACAGCGCATTAATATAGAACATTGATCTGACTTGGAACTGGACTCTGAATGCACCAAGTGGAATGGATTTGAGGAGCAGCAGGAAGTCAAGGCTGTAGCTAAAATGCGGATTTGGAGTATAATTTATTAGAGCATTCCTCAAGTGGAATGGATTTGACTGACAGCGCTTTGAAAAGTGAACAGACATATGCACTGAATTAGAGATAGTAAAAGTGAGTAGGTCCAATATCATTGGTCTTAAAAAGTGAGTGGGTCTTGTCCCACCCATATGCAATGGTTCCGACACCCATGGATAAATGCATGAGTATTAATAATTACAATAAACAATTAAATAAGCTAGTTCCTTAGCCTAATTGACTCATCCACTGGATTTTAGTGCCAGAATGGCTTTGAAAAACAGAGGTTGCTGGTCTTAAAACAAATCGTTTGAATTCAGAATGTAAGAATTTGGTTTTTGTATTATTTGTATAGAATTAGTATTTATAAATGTGTTATTTCTATTTTTTATATATATTTTTAGTTTTCATTTTAATATTTGAGTAATTTTGTTATGTGCATTTGTCAATTTTATTCATTTTTGTTGTTTTCGCTAATATTTTTATTTTGCTTAAAGTTTTTATTTATTTCAGTTTTAGGTTTAGTCATTTTATACTTCAACTTTAAGTTTAAGTTTTTTATTTTATTTTTATTGAAGCTTTATTTCAATTAACAAAAAAAGTTTTTAAGTTTAGTTTACATTAATAACACTGGTAAGAATGATTCCCTGACCCTCATTTAAATCTGACATAAACTTATAATATATCAAATAAAATATAATATAATTTTGATTTATGTAATAAATCAAATAAAAAAAAGATACAGATGGAAATGAAAAGCTCTTTGACTGTCACAACTTCTAACAGTGAAAAAAAAAATCTAAAAACTTTATCAATCTTTATATTTCCTGTAACATTCCATTGTCAATGAGGTAAAATGACAGTTCTTATTGTCTTTTTTTATTATTTTTTAGGAAATGTTCACAAGAAGTCTTCAAGTTTGGAAGAAAGTTAACTGTGATCCATTTTATAATTCATTTTTTGTCTTTGTCTTTCTTCTTTGATTTGTTTGGCAGGGCGTGGTATGTGAACGGAAACTACCTGGTCGTCATTGTATCATGCACTGTCATCTTGCCACTAGCTTTAATGAAGCAGCTCGGTAAGTTTTCTCAAACCTCTAATTCTGTCGTCTGATTGCACACACCCCTTGTTCTGCTCACAACTTCCTTTCTGCACAACCACTTGATGTTAAATGCTCATATTCATGTTTTGTTGAATTGTAAAAGTATTGAATCTTAATAAAGGGTTAGATGTGAAGTGTTGTGGGTAATCACTGGCTCTCCTCCATCATCACACTGTGTGTTTCAGGGTACCTGGGCTACACCAGCGGTTTCTCTCTCAGTTGTATGGTCTTCTTCCTTATTTCGGTATGTTTGGTGACCTTGTCAAAAAAATATTTCACCTAAAATGAACATTTTTTTTTTGCTTACCCTCATCTCATCCCTCTGACTTTTATGTTTTAAAATTTTTTCCACATATAAACCATTGACAAGTGGTTTGGACTTTTTTAACATTATAAAAAAAAATTCTCTGGACATTTTGCATCATACAACAGTTAGTTATGGTTTTTGAATTAGTGTTATTTTAATATTATTTATATAATATAAAATAATTTTATTCATTTTTGAATTTGTGTTATTTTTATATTTTATTTTGTAATATTTTATTTGTAATTTTGTTATGTGCTTTTGTCATTTGTATTAGTTTTTTGGTTTTGAAATTTTTCAATTTAGCTTTAATTTATTTTTATTTCAATTTTATTTTTATTGATTAAGTTAAGTTGAATAAGTTAAGCTGAAGTGCTTAGTACTTCAGCTTAACTTATTCAACTTAACTTAAGCACAATTAGAAATATTGCCTTGGTAACTAACCAACATAAAATAAGGTTAAGTTTTTTAAGTTAATTTTTTTTAATGTAATTTATTATATTTATTTAAAAAATATATATTATTATGAAATTTAGTTTTTTATAGAAATTATTTTCTTTAAATTATTTCAATTAACAGAAACAAGTTTTAATAGTTTTAGATTTATTTTTAGTTAACGACAACAACACTGCCTTGAATTTGATTTGTCGAGTAGCATTCTGAAAGTCCTGATACACAGTCCAACAAAACTGACTTTTCACTGACTTCGGTGTACAGTTATTTTTAGCTGTACAAAAACAGCTTGTTATGCAGGTTGATATTTCAAACTGATATGTCTTACTATTTTATTTTAATATTAATTATATAATCTATGAAGGTAATATGATGCCATAAAGAATCGCATGCGCAGGGTACGATTTGTGAAAGTGTACATAAGATTGCAAGCGTAATTTTTGTTTTTGCATGTGCAAGAGAAATTTTGTAAAGGTGTAAAACGCCTTTCAAGTGTAAGAAAAAAATATTCGCAGCATTTTACTGTTATTCATAAGTGTAATTCAAGTATTGTGAAACTGCAGCTTCATGCTAGCACAAAATAAATATGACCTGTATTTTTCTGAAAAGCCAGGAGTCAGGACCTGCAAAACAGTTTGGTTTTTCAAAGGTTGGTTTTATGCGATCAATCTGTTTGGCCGTTCCTGAATTTGTTTTCGCTTGTAAATTGCTGTTCACAGGCTTGCAGTGCTTTTGGTCGTATTTGTGCATAAAAAAAACGTGCCAAAAACGTAAGCGTGGAAAAATGGAAGTCAGAAGAATACAGATTATATTTATTTTGCGTAGCATGCAGTTTCACAATATATGAATTACACTTACGAATAACAGTAAAATGTTGCAAATATTTTTTTCTTACACTTGAAAGGCGATTTACAAATCATCTCTTGCACATGCACATTTTGCTTACGCTTGCAATCTTATGTACACGTTCACAAATCCTACCCTGCGCATGTGATTCTTTATGGCATCATATTACCTTCATAATAAACACACTGGTTTGTAGCGCAAACAGTTTTACCCTTTACTGTACTTTGATATTCTTCTTATTTCCCTATAGCGGCTAATGAATTGTAAGTCTTGCACATTCACAGAAAACAGATAACTTTCGTGTTGCAAAATAAGGTGGAAAGTCAGCTTTTTTGTTCCCTCCAGACAGACTCCCTCAGTCTGTGTTTAGATGTTACATCGATACGTCAGTAGGCAAAAAGTCTTTCTTTTTGAATGAGTCATTAAACAATTTATTCCGCCCATTCAAATCGATTCGTTCAATACACTGATTCATTTGAAACTATTAAACTTGGTTTGGAACTGTTTTCATAGGCGGATCAAAAAATACAAATTATCTGGTAATATTGTGTTTACTATTTACTATTAACAGCATGTGCGAGTAAATGATGGGTGTAATTTTCATTTTTGGGTGAACTATCCCTTTAAATCTGTTTCATTCAGATGCCATGTGCTGCTTAGTATTCCCATCATGAAGCAGTACTCTGCTATTTTGACATTTCTTCCTGAATAATGTGCTGAGACCATGAAAATTAATATTTAATCTTGATACAGTTCCAATTAGCAGTTTATAAATCTTATAGTAAGCTGGGGGATTTTGGGATGTGCTCATCTTTTCCACCAGCAGAATGAGTGTGTGATGTGCGAGAGTGTTTAGTATTTTTAGAGTGGGGTTGTGTTCAGTGCACCTCACTGACCTAGTTTCGGAGGGGAGCTTTAATCTGTGCACACGGCTCTCACTCTCTCTGTCCACATGCTAGTGTGAGCGTGTGGCATTGGCTGTGCCACATCTTCACACTGGATTCATGTCTAGTCTTTACACCATGGTCCGTGTCTGAATACGCTAATATTTCATCTCTCTTCTTCACTCGATTCATCATCCCTGCTGTGATCGGAACAAGCACCAAATGAAATAATTGCGTCAGAGCCACCCAAATATTCTCTCGCTCTCGTCGGCTAGTCATGTGGCACAGATGAATAACATTACAGTATAAAGCAGTGTACCTTTCAGGATTAATGGGGTCATATCATGAGAAACCATGTGAAACAAAGCTAAAATTAAATATAATAAAAAAAATTTAAATTGGTGAATTTGTAACTTGTAAGTGTAATTTTCAAAACTCAAAAAAATAAATCAGCCATTTACATGTCAACAATGTATATTTTAAATCTTAACCCTGTAAAGCCTGACATATGTCTAATAATTCTCTTTTTTAATGGAGCAGTTTGTTTAAACCTTTAGACAAAATAAAAAAAAATTGCATAAGTTTAATATTTGATACACTACTAGGCGTTTATTTCTTATATTGTATGATATAGGTCAATATGGAGCTCATACTTGGCCAAATACTCATACTTTTAAAATTACAAAAAAGAATTATTTTATTCAGAGCACAACTGTGCAATTTGGTGCAGTGACTGATATTTATATGTCCAAAAAAGATAATTTAAATATCAATGAGATCTTTATTACAGTATTGATGCTTACGTATGCATTTAAATATCAGTTGTCACTTTATATCTCCCAATGTCTTTGATTTTTCTAAAAACGTTTACGTTCACTTTATTAAAATTAGATTTCACAGCAAAAGACCTGAAAAGGGATGTTTTAAAAATAATACTAAAATCACTTTTACTTGCTAAAAAAGCATGAAAGTGGGTTTGAAATGGTCATGAAAAGCATTGACTTATGATAAGTGGACCCTAAGGGAAAAATGATTAAAAGATATGAATCCTTAAAAACTCATTTTGAGATTAGAGCAACCTATGCAAGAATGGTTTAATTACTGAATCTCTTGTCTCCCTCCAGGTGATCTATAAGAAGTTCCAGGTGAAATGTCCTTTTGAGGACTTTTCCCATAACCGGACGTTAGTGGGCTTTAACACAAGTATCGCGTCTGACCACGGAGGAGTGGAGATGACCCCTGAGGGTGACCCTGCCTGCACCCCTCACCTCTTTAACATGAACTCGCAGGTGTGTCATTGTGTAACTTAGAATACAAATGTGCTGAAATCATGCTGTGACATTCATTCAAGTCATGCTGAGTCATGCAGTGACATAAAATTTAAGTGTGACACACACTGTAGTTCCCAATAATCCGTTGCATATATGCACATCAGTCTGGATTATCAGCTTATGTTATGATGATATATGATGTTATGTAGTATATTATGATAATATATTCACATTCACAACTAAAGCACAGCTTTTGGAAGCTTTGACAGACTGTGCTTTTAAAGATTATTGCCGAGTGGTTTGCTAAATTGGGAAGATATGGGAAAGAACGGGCATTTTACCACCTCTCTTTTGCTCTCTAATTACAGGAAAGAAAAATTATAAACATTCACCAACATGAAACATTCCCAAATGAAAATTCTGTCAATGTAATCTTAGCTCGGTACAGACTTTGTAAGACGGTATCCATATTTATTCCAGTCTGTGGCCTATGGTCCTTTATTATTCATGTCTGGAGCATTAATGCATCTTCTGCACATACATAAGTGTCAACTCCCACATCGCCGTGTGCAGTTTCCCAACACGTCAGAGTGATACGCGTAAAAGTCTGTAGTCAGGAGTGTCAAGTTCATAGTCAGGAGTGTTAAGTTCAGTCTTTCTTGATGTGCACAGGACCAGCATTTTTAATGAGTCCAGGCCTGAGCTCTGTCCAAGTCTGACTTAATCACAGCTACAATTAGCTCCCTGAAATGCGCTACAGTGTTTAATGGGCTTTAAAGTGTGGACTTTGGGTTTTATGGTTGCTGCTGTTGTATCCATGGTGACGTGACGTGGTCTGGTCTGTGTTTTTTATTTTTTTTAGACGGCCTACACTGTTCCCATCCTGGCATTTGCGTTCGTGTGCCACCCTGAGGTGCTGCCAATTTACACGGAGCTACGCAAGTAGGTGGCAAGATCTTTCACAGTTCTGGAATCAGAGATGAGTCACGGTGTGCATATGGAGGCTATTGCGCTGTGCACCACTACCAATCTGCTTCGCTGTTCGGACGGAGAGCTGTGGTGTGCCAGTCTGGAATTAGCATATTTAAACAGACATTATAGGAATATTATGGGTTCAATACAAGTTAAGCCCAAGCGACAACACTAGTGGCATAGTTTTTTCCATCATTTTTGTATAAAAAAGCAAAAATCTGATTACAGTTAGGCTCTTTGTAAACTTTAAAATACTGACTTTACTAGAAATCAAGAAATTATTTTCTTGTGGTAAGCCACAGTATTCCTTCAAGTACATACAAGTACGTACTGTTCAACATTTTATTATAAATAGACATCAAAGTGGTAGAAATAGACCATTAGTATGAATATTTATGCATTACGACCACTTTTTTTGAGGAGACTGAAATGTGTCTGAAGTGTGTGTTGACTGTATAAACTTTATGAACTGATATTTTGAGGGGTTTTTTATCTTCTTGATATTTTTCTGATTTCAGCCCCACAAAGACAAAGATGCAACACGTACTCCAACATCTCCATTGCGGTCATGTACATCATGTACCTCCTGGCTGCTTTGTTTGGATATCTGACCTTCATCGGTGAGGCCTATTACCATGATTTCCTTTACTCAAGATAGTAGAGACTGAGTACTAAAGAGTGAAAATGTGTACCGCAATGACAAGAAGAAGTGACAATAAAAATATTAATCATATTTTAGTGGCAATTGGGGACATATTAAGTTTGTTCACCATTGCTCATCAAAATTTCAGACACAACAAAGCTTGACTCGATGTGACAAAATACGTTGAATGATATGGAAATGATTGCAAAAAGCAAAGCTGAAGATCTACAATAGAAGAGGTGCTCGGTTGCAAAGTTACAAATATCTGCCATCACAGGTCACTACCAAACCAAAAGTCTTGCTATTGGTTGGTGCTGGGAATTTGTGTTTAAGTTCATTACTGGAACAAGATCATCAGGCTTCTCATTGCATCAGCCAATTCTTCATTGCACTGATTCCCAATGAAATGACTGAAATTCCCATTTCACTCATGAAATTTCATAGAGCAAAGTAAATATGCATTGGAGGTGTGATTATATGCCTTGATTTAGCTGAGAGGCTGAGATTTAGCATCAGTGAGTGCTATACAGAGTTTAGGCCCGTTCACACCAAGGACGATAACTATTAATGATGATAATTATAGTTCTAAAAATCATTCTAAATATAAAAGAATAGCAGAGTCCACACCAGAACTATAACGATTACATATTTTTTTGTTGATATGCGATAAAAACATTGACAGCCAATCAGATTCCATCCTGCTTTAAAGAGCTTGAGCTTTTAAAGCGACAGACGAAAACGGCAGTGCGCTCTTATAATAAACAGAACGATATGGTCTGTTGGTGTAGATGCTAATATAGTTATCGTTCTTGGTGTGAAGGGCCTTTATTCTGTTGACAGAGTTGGATGTAGCAGAAATTAAGGGAATTAAATGCATTGGACTATTTAATACCAGACAGAGTATCTTAAAATATTTAAAATTAGTCAGAAGCATGTGTACACAAACCAAAAATGTAAAAAAAAACGCTGCAGATGGATGTAAAAACATGTCATGTGTGAACGTCCTCTAAGAATAACAATAGAAATGCAGATATTGTGTCAGTAAAGAGGCATTAAGCCTCTAACTGTTTCCAAATCTCCAAAGGTTAGATAACCAAAGCCGCTGTCGACTGTATTGTAGATAACATTCAGAGTCGGATGTGCTAGGATGGCTAATAGAGAATGAATCAAACATCTAGGGGTAGAGGTGAAGAGCAAGGCAAAATTGTCATATGTTACAGAGCATGAGGCAGCAGGGAGGGGTAGTTGCCACAATTATTACAGGTCATCCGGGACAACTCCCTACTTTTTACACACCAGGAGACAGCAGTGTGACTCAGATGAGATGGAGAGAGTGGAGGAGGTTTTGTTGACGAGAAAGAGGCGATGAGACCTGTCAAGATGGATGTGCTGAGTGGTCATTCAAGTTGAGATGTCAGAGTCTGTGTGAGATCGGTGTGACTGCAGTGGTAAAGAAGAAGAGTGTATTTACTTATTTTAGGCACAAAATATTCACCCTCATGTTCCAGAGCTTTTGAAGTTCAAGAGAAGATTGAGACCTGCTCAGCTACAGCATGTGCATGTGCTGATGTCACAGATTTGTTGAATCCAGATGATTTGATCTGTGTTCGATGCATGATCATGTCTGTAAAGTGTTAGCACTCCATCTAGTGGCCATTGTGCATTAATGAAAACCATTACCAATGTGAGCTGGAAAAGAGTATGGTCAGTAGGTGTGACAGTTGGTTTAGTGATTAAAAATTGACATAAACCATTTAATTTTACAGTTGGTATGATTTTTAAAATGTTTTTGTAAAAAAGTCTCATACTCACCAAGGCTGCATTTTTTCCATTCAAAAATACTGTAAAATACAGTACAATTGTAATATTGTGCGATATATTACAATTTTAAAACTGTTTTAATATATTTTATAATGTAATGTATTCCTGTGATGGCAAAGCTAAATCTTCAGCATCATTACTCCGGTCTTCAGTGTCACATGATTGCTGAAACATTTCAATGTTGAAAAAAAGTTGTGCTGCTTAATATTTTTGTAGAAACCGTGATACATTTTTTCAGGATTCTTTGATGAACAGCATCATATACATCAAAGTATTTTGATCAATTTAATGTATCCTTGCTGAATATAGTATTATTATATAAATGAAGTATTCATTTCTTTCCAAATAAATAACTTTCTGACCACAAGCTTTAGAAAATTACTGAAAATATATAAAATCATTTTAAAAGTCCCTAGATTGAATGAATCAACTAATTTATCAACAAATAATAATGAGTTAACTCATTGTATTAACATTCATTTGTGATTAAATGTTTCTGTTTTTCCATTCAGTAAGTCATTCAATTCGATCCAACTTCTTAGCTAGCAAATATTCGGTTAATTTAGGTTCAATTCCTATATATAGCAGTCTATTTAATTTCATTTTTTAGGAGCTTCACAATGTTTGTTTTACTGTTGAAATGGTCCGCCACCTGAAAAAGTTTAAGATCTACTGATCTAAAGCAGTGAGGAATGCAACATTTGAATTATTGTTGAATAAACCTTTTTAGATTTTTTATTTTAAATGATTTTATTTGTGTGTGCAGACAAAGTGGAAGCCGAGCTGTTGCACACCTACAGTCGAATTGACCCGTATGACACACTCATCCTGTGCGTTCGTCTAGCTGTGCTGACTGCCGTCACACTCACTGTACCCATCGTTCTGTTTCCTGTGAGTATTACACACTTACACACATAAACTTTACAATTTAAATAGACTTCATCTTATCCAGTTACAACTTTGTTGTGGTGTCAGGATTAGATGACAGGCAGTATTTCAGTATCTGATTTCAATGCTTTATTTCATGTCTTTTCTCAGGTAAGGAGAGCAATTCAGCAGCTGTTCTTCGCAAATAAAACCTTCTGGTGGCCACGTCACATTGCCATAGCTGTCTGCCTCCTCACCCTCATCAACTTACTGGTCATCTTCGCCCCAAACATCCTGGGCATCTTCGGGATCATCGGTAGGTGCTCTCGGCTCTTGAGTGATGTTGGATTCTAGATGGATTCTTTTGAAGTTCCATTAGTGTGAAAAGAGCGTGAGATTAGCGTTCTGTTCCATGGCAACCTCAAGGACCTCACATTCGCTTTTATCAGCACATGCATTAAAGTTTCAGACTATAATACTGTACGCACAGTGCCAGTCGTGCATAAATCCCCACCAGCATTATTAATCGCCTTTGGAATGTGTATATAATTATCAACAAAGTCCCATTATGCTTTCCTTTTATTACAGTACATGATAGTTTCTCCTGATCTTACACATAACTCGGTAACACCAATTGTTTCTCCACTTCTTGTGAGTTTTACCTACCTCAGAGAAGAATGGACACTATTGTTCTGTAACGGCCCGACCACCCTATTACCTGAGAAATCTGAGAAAGACTTGTATAACTTTAACTAAAGATTTTCTGACACAGTTATGACTTATTCCTGAGGGATGAATCATATTAGTGAAGGCTTTAGTTTTACATTTAGTATGCAACTGTCTACATGTGTTTATTTGTTCCACAGGTGCCACGTCCGCGCCGTGCCTCATCTTTATATTTCCTGCTGTGTTTTACATCCGCATTGTTCCCGAGGAAGATGAACCCATGCGCTCACCGCCGAAAATCCTCGTAAGTACTTGCAGACATACTGTATTCGGTTTCCCCCCATTCATCCATAGTGGGATCTGGTTTCTTGGCTCTTGTAGGAATGTAGATGCTTTGAAACCTTTCACACTTTTAGACTGAGATTCTCTGAAAACTAATCATTCTAAGTGCTTTGTAAATCCCTCGGGTAAATCTTTGGTGTGACCCAAACTATTGAAAACTAGTAAACTAGTTCACCTCAAATTACAGCAAGTTCCTGGAGAAATACTAAGAAATGTCCAGGTTATAATGAACCCCTTTAATCAGAAGAAAAACTGTATTCCAAATATATATTTAAAATGAAAGCCTTTTTTAGGGCCATTAAGAATTTTATATATATATATAAATATATATATATATAATATATATATATATATATATATATATATAATATATAATTTTTTTTTTTTTGCATTGTAAGATTTGTTTTTCATGACAATCAAGAACATTTCCCGCCTCAATTCTCATTGTTGTGTTTTTTGTTTTATTTAAATTTGCGGTGAAAGTATGCAATTTTTTCATTTATGCAAACACAAATGAGTCAATTTCTTCAAAGAGAGAAACATTTCTGATAAACTTTTAAATACATCATTAACAACTTTGTTTAGTTCGGTTCCGTAAAGACTGCGTAGAATTTTTGTAAATGCGGATTTTAGATTACATCGCAGTGTTAATAATCTTGCCTCTCTTCTTTTTTTTATAGGCTGCTTGCTTCGCCATTTTAGGAGTCTTATTTATGATAATGAGCCTGAGCTTCATCATCATTGATTGGACGTCAGGGAACAGCAAAGCAAACAGTGGTCATTAGACCTCATCCTCTAATGGTTTATGCTTTTTTATTTTATTTTCGGGTCAGTAGTTGGGGAGGATGCAGAATCTCTCACTAGATCAGTCAGTGATCAGTCACTAGATTCCTAGCTTTAGTTGCATTCAATCAATGCATTATTTGGCCTTGTGACCTGCATGTGCTGTAAATGGGGTGTTGAGCCATCTCAGGCAAGCATTAATTCCATTTAAGTCATGAAAGGGCATGGAAATATTAATTTGAAAGCTTGATATGTGGGGAGAAGATGACCAGAACTAGAAAATCAAAAGCCCATAATAGTCAGTATGTGCCATAGTAACGGCACATGCGGTATGCAGGGTTTGCAAACAAAAGGGATTTTGCATTCTAACCAAACGGACTCATCAGCTGATCCAACCTCCCATCCATCCCTCAATATCATGACCTTTCACCTTTACCCCTCGGCCACATTCACAAGAGATTAGAATCACAGTAAGTGCTCAGTTCTGATGGGAGGATTGGTGGTTATTAAAATGTTTATTTGATCATATCTCATGTTAGATATAGCAATACTCTGTGCAATAGCTGTGAGATATCTAGACGCTGAAGGCTGTTGAGAGGCAACACACAACCTCGTCCAGAATCCAGACTTGATTTGGCTGCAGTCTATTACACAATTTCAAATTTATGCAAATTGTACGTATAGAACAGATGTCACATTTTTATATGGATTTATAATGTTTATCCTTTCTACAATATTTAGAGATAAATTTATTAGCTGGTATATGAGCATAGATATATATGATATAGAAAATAGAAGAGTATTCCAATTCCATCTGGTCCTCTCAAGGATATCTATCACATCCCTTTACAATATTTAACTATTCAGCTCAAATGCCATCTTTAAAAGATTCAGATCTAAAAGATTATGGTGAAAGGCATGTTTTGAATAGTTTAATGAATACTGGTTGCAATGGGAAAGCACAGATTGGAAAGCACAGTTAATTATAGGGTCAGTTTGTAATGGTCCCATGAGTCCTACTGACTGACTGATTTTGAAAGACTCTGGATTTATTTGCAGAGAAAACCAAAAAAGAAAAAAAAAACATTCACAGGGTCTTCTCCTTGATTGGAGAAACAAATATTGTGCATTGGTGCACATAAACGTTTTAGTTCCAGGGCAAATGGCGTACATGTGGTAAATGTTGCTCAGTGGAAAGATGATCGTATTAAAGTTTTGCTTCTAGTTATGCTATTAACCGAACCAGGCGGATGATTTCGGAGATCGGTTCCCGATCACAGGGTCATTTGGCGAATATTGAAACCTTAAACTGTAGCACTTTCATTTGAAGCACAACTTCCGCTCAATCTCTTGACCTAGTGACCCAGTTACGACTTATGACATAATCATAGATTAATAATATATTTTGTAGACAGATATATGAACAAAGCATATGTACTACTAACTGTAAATTGTTTGAAGAAAAAAAAAAACAAGTAATGTGTGGATGTTTAACATGGTACATCATGAATATTTTAATCTTTGTAATTGAAACTCGTCATCCTAAAATACTATAAATCAAGCACTTACTGGCCCATAATGATCTAAGTGGTAACACTGTGGTGTTTTATTGTGTGTGAATGTGTGCGTTCTCTCCTCTTTATGCTTACGGAGAAAGAATATTTCAGTCAGTGAATGTACTGTAATGGACTCTAAATGAGATGTGCATTTAAATTGTGGTACTTTTTAATTCATTTTGTCTGTTTAATTAATGTTTTAATGGATAGGTCAGCCACACATATAAATAAATCATCATATCTGTGAACCAGTATCAGCATAATTACATATCTCGATATCTTCTTTCAGTGTTTTAAATGTCTCTGGTGCTGCATCAAGGGCCTGTCTGACAGCAAAGACACTGTAATATATTCCAAATTACGATCTGTACTTCCTTTTCCGAGCTGTTTAAAAAAAATACTTGTTTATCATGGCCAGATGCTTCATTTCCCTCTTTGTGGTGTTTTGGATATACAAAGAGAAATTAGTGATTTACTGATTAAATATGTGTGTGATTTCTGAAGTGCATCAGTGAAACAACCCATTGAGATCATGGTTAATTTTTTGGCAAAGAAGCGTTTAATTGTGTGTTCTGGTGACTTGTTGTAGTGGTGTAATGCCTCACACACCAATGTGGTTTCTCAAGCACAAAAGTGTCCCATTGTTTTTGTAGTGTATGTTAATGTGTGTTTACAAGCCTGAGAACTAAATGTGCCAGTTGTTAAAGAATTGCCAGTATCTGTCCTTATCTGATGCCTGATTGCTGAACATGAGTTTGAAACAAAAGATTGATTTTATGATGAAGGTAGTTAACCAGTTAGATCTTATTAACTTACTATCTTATAGCACAAAGTAGATTTTTTTAGCATCGATGATAAATCATGCATACATACGTTTCCCTTTAGAAGTACAATCCGTGATTGCTGCAACTATAACATTAGCAGCGGTGCAGCAGAAACTACCCTGACCAACAAGATCCCCCATAATGCTGTGCTTCCATCCCCAGACTTTCACACGCACTGCTTGTGTAGCGTCCGAGCTGCACCTGGGCTGACAGCAGCACTTTTTAAGCACCTGCAGATTGTATGATCTCCAAATCTGCAATGATTCACAAAGTAGCAGAAGGGGGAAGCATTTAATTGTCTTTTCAGCAGTTGTGTACTTGTGTCCAGTCAGCGTGATGTTTCCCTTGTGATGTAATGAAAGTGTCATCTGTTTGTAACAGTTTATATGAATTCATTACTTACATGGCAGCATTTATAAATAATGTACATAAATGTAAACCCTTTATATTATAAGCACATCTATAGTTTATATATTGTAAATAGTCAGATGATGTTTAGTCGATGATTAAAACGTAATAATTTTTAAAAATGCTTTTTAAAAAGCCAGTTTATGTCTTTATTTTCTTTATTCTCAGCATCGAGTACATTGCTGGCATTTAATGTACTGTAAACAATGTTAAAATAAAAAAAGAATAAATAATATTCATTCTTGGTTCAGTCTTCTCGTGTGTATTTCTCATATTCATGTGAGTGTTTATATGATGTCTCTGTGGCTCATTGAACGTGTACAATATGAATAAATGCTCTTTCGTTTAGCAGATCTAGATCTAAAACAACCTACATACACTAATTGCAGGTTGAGTCACAGTTCTCTGAAAGCAGATATGACATCTCAAGTTCCTGGGATCAAACCTGCAGATTTTTTTCTTCCACCACCACCACCACTCTTTTGTCTCTTCCTTCTTGCTGATTGTCCTCTTAAGTCTAAGTTGATGTCAAAACAGAATCTTGCCTTGAAGCAGCAGTTTCCTGAAAATGTGTTTCCTCCTCTCATGTGAGAAAATGGGCTGTACATTTGGTTTAAAAATTTGTTACAAAAACCCATCCAATCTGACACATAGAATTCCAAAAAGGTACTAAGTTTAAATGTATAATGTAATCACCTCAATAGTTTTGATCTCATTATTCCAATTTTGTGTTGGTACTTTTCCCACAAGGAAATTATACTATTTTACTTGAACTGTTTTGTTTATATGCTGAAGTTTAGCAGTAAAAGAAGCTAGGAGAAGCTAACATTAGCTTGGAGAAACGAGCAGTTCCAGCTTTAAAACTCAACAATCAAATAATCAATCGATCAATGATATAGGCTAGGCCTACTTTAACGGTTTAATTAAACGGAAATTACACAGGAAACTTAGAAAATTCGATGTTGGGCTGGTGTCTAATGTAGCCTACAATATAGTATGAATTTATATAATTTCAGACACATGGGGGCGGTATGAAACACAGAGACAGCTCTATCTCTCTGTCGTGATGCTGTTTGCTTTAGCCAAACGATGGAAACACACTCCATATGGAAAAATCATTGCGAGGCTGCGAGCATTTACTTTGAACAAGGTTTCATCTCCTGCCTAAGCACAAATCATTCAGAACAAATACTGTAATCAGTGCGTCAATATTGACATACGTCTCAACAAAAGAGATTTCTTACAGAGGCAAAGAATGTCATTTGTCATTTAACGGCAAACAAGAGAAAACCAGCTATAGCTACCCATCACATTTTTTTTTACCATCAGGCAATTTTGTCAAAAGAAACATCCGATAAATAGTTACTTGTAAATAATAATTTTGCTTATTTATTTAAAATTTGCACATTTGACAGATGCGCTTGTCCCAAGCAACTTAGCATATCGCCTACTTTATCAGTTAATTTATTCCCATTATTTCTTATATCTTCGATGTGTTATTTCACAATAAAAATGATGGTTCACCCAAAATGAAAATTCTGTCATTAAAGGGGTCATATAATGGTACTTGCACTTTTACAAGTTGATTGTACTGAAATGTGTGTTGGCAGTGCCTGTACACAGCCATCATATAATGATAAAAATCCATCCAGTGGTTTTGTTTTAATCTCCTTATATGTTTTCCCCTGCCTCAAATCAAGCCGTTCGATCCTGTGACGTCACAAGCTCGCACGCCCCTCCCACGACTGTTGATTGACAGCAGCGTTTCAACACAGACCCGCCCTCGCTCGTGAGTGAGATGTCAATCATAGTTTGTCATTGTTTACACTGGAGCAGAATGGCGGCCGTCTAAGCGATTGTGGTGTTCTGTTCTTGGGTGTAATAAGGAACACAGCAGTCATTTTAATGTTCCTAAATCCGAACCGCTGAAGACGCAGTGGCTGAGTTTTGTTTCTGAAGGAAATATTCACGACGAGCAACGTCAATGCGCTCATGTTTGCGCAAATCATTTCTCACCAGACTGCTTTATAAACGAGGCGAGGGTCAATATAAATCAGGTTTAGCTAAGAAGCTGCTACTGAAAAAGGAATCAGTACCAACTATTCGTGTTCCTGATGGACCTCCAGAAGAAGTGAGTGTAACGTTTTATTTATTAACCTTTATATGAATCTTTGCAAATCCCTTGCACGCTTCACGAATGTGGCTAATGTTTACACTCAGGGTGCATTATTACGGCATGTCTTCTATGTAACGTTACGACGTTCTCAATATAATTCATAATCCCACGTTTATAATGAAAAACGCGTTGGTGTTAACGTAACAGGAATATTAACAGGAATATCAATGCAGTTACAAAACTATAGATGTACTTAAAAGTTTTCTTAAAACATAAAACATTTTCGTACTGCACTAAACATAAACATACAGCAAATTCTTAGGTATCCTTCAACTACTGCTAGAATCATTACTGACATGACCTCATGTCAGTTTCAGTCACGAGTTGTACCTAACACTGAGATAATGTCACGCATCATTGACAAGCCTACATTTACAAAAAAAAAAAAAAGAAAAGTTTTTCAACATAAATCTGTCAACGAACTAACCTATAACTTACATTAGTAACGTTAAACACATAGCGTTTGTATCTCACAACTCTAACGTTACCCTGCCAGTACATACAAAAATAGATCAAAGTGACATTGTTAACCAACCATTCAGAAACGTCCTGTTCGAGCCTTATTGTCGAACTTCTTCGGGGCCGTCATCTTGTTTCGGGTCCGACTCTGGTTCAAACTGATACGGTTGCACAGATGCGTCCTCAGAGAGAATCCCGCTGCCATAATAAACCCTCAACTGTTGTCAAGTTAACACTCCACGTGCGTTGTGTTACAGCGCCCACAGAACAGAGGGGCGGAGTCAGCGAAGCTCATTATCATTTAAAGGCATATGCACTTAAACGGAGTGCTGAACACAGAGCTGTTTTTGAGCAGGTAAAATGAGTGTTTTCTTAAAAAACTAATGAGAATTTTTAATAAAAGTATATTACAAACTTTTCATTTAGACCCTAAAGATTCATATTAACTTGTACAAAAATGGCATTATATGACCCCTTTAATTACTCATCCTCATGTCGTTCACAAATGAAGATTTTTTTAAAAATGAAATCTGAGAGCTGTCACTCCTTTGACAGCTACAACTACCACTTTGATGCTTCAAAAAGTTCAAGTTCAAGATCGTAAAACTAATCGAGTGGATTATTTTCAATTTTCTGAAGAGATACAATCACTTTATATGATGAACAGATTGAAATTATGCTTTTATTCACATATATGCATTCATCAACATCAGATCTGGTAAATGGAAGCTGGAGCATGTTTGCTTGACGTGCGAAAACCAATGAGGTCTCGTGCACATTTGTGCACATTTGAGCTTCTGTACAATGAGGTTTGTTATACGCATCAAGCAGATTTGGTTGAGCTTCTGTACTGTTTATGTTTGCTGACCAATATTTAGAAATATGTTAATAATAGCCTACCTGTTCATCATATAAAGTGATCAAGTCTCTTCAGAAAATTTGGACTAAACTGCTCAGTTCATATGGTTGTTTTACAATCTCGTTATGGACCTTTTTAAGTATCAATGTGGAAGTTTTCGTAGCTGTCAATGGACAGAAAGCTCTCAGATTTCATTAAAAATATCTTCATTTGTGTTCAGAAGATGAACGAAAGTCTGACAGGTTTGGGAACGACACGAGGATGAGTAATTAATGACAGATTTTTTATTTTTGGGTGAACTATCCTTTTAATTGTGTAATTTACTAGCGGATTTTTTTTTTGTGAAACTACATTTCCCATGAGCACCCGCGGTGGGCGTATCCGCGAGGGGCTGGCTGGCAATGCGCGAGGAACCCAACAGTTCTAAACTGTCTGCTGTGTGGCAGAGAGCAACTTCTCAGCAGACTGGGGTGTGGCGGCTTTGAAAACACTGAACGAAATCAGAGACCGTTCAACGTTAGCTGCCAAACGGCGCATATTATTCAAAACCACCGGCGATCACTGAAAGGACTAACCGAGGAAAACAACCGAGGATTGTTGCATTTTCTGAGTCATTCATTATCGCCGAGTTGTCTCGTCGATCGGCTTCCTTTTATATACATGAGCACAAGGGGTTGATCTCAACTTTTTTTGCGAACTTTTTTTTTGATATGTGGATATAAGTTTCCCCCCTCCCTATTCGCGTGATGTAAAACTCCAGCGTCTGGCTAGCGCTACTTGGTTTCTCCTGGGAGCCTTAAACGTCAACAATTTCCAGGTGTTGTTCTGATCTATTTCTCCCAACCCCCCAGACGTCTTTTAAAAGATTATTCGGGCGCATAAAAACACCAGTTTTGGATCTACTAGTGTCTTAAAGGACATTTCCTTTCCCTGGCAGTTATTTTTTTTCAAAGCCAAAAGAGGAAGTTAGTCGCGGAAGACTGTTTAAAAAAACACAGTCGCTTTTAAAGGGTAATACCTTTAATTTTTTTTCTCTTAAATCTATCCTCATAAATCCGTAGCCCTGAAGCGCGCATTCGGAACCATGGGCTGTACCGTGAGCCAGGAAGATAAAGCCGCGGCGGAGCGATCCAAAATGATTGACAGGAATCTGCGCGAGGACGGCGAGAAAGCCGCCAAAGAAGTGAAGCTGCTGCTGTTGGGTGAGTGACGAATCGCAGATATAACGAATCAGCGACTCGTTGCTGTAACACAGTTCACATTTTAAGCACTTTGTCACATTAGTAAGTGTCAATGGGATTCAGAAAGGGAGATATTTTTGCAGAGTTTGAGGGCAGGTTTCTAGGTAATGTATGTCAAGTTTCCTCCTCAGGTGTGGCCTGAAAGAAACTGTCAACGGATTTGAAAAAAAAGTCACCTACGATAGAGCAAGCGTTTAACGTTACGTGTGTAGCAATTAAGAGGTTACAAACTTTAATTATTGTAAAATTATTATTGTTTTTTGTTGTCTTTTTTACCCATATTATGACCTGAGGCATGTAAGTTACATAATTTATTGAGGTAACGTTAAACTTGTCATTTGAAAAGCTTAGTTAACTGTTACCCAAGAAACTGTGGGATGAACATCATGAAGAAATGATGATGACGGTCGTTTTTGGCACTCAACAAATTGGTATTTCCTCACAAAATTACTCTACCAGTTAAAAGTTTATACACACACCTAGTCTTTCTGTAGTTATGTTTTTTTTATATTATTTCCCAAAACTTTAGAGTAATAGTAATAGGCATCAAAACTGTGTTTGACTGAAAAAAGAAAGTCATATACACCTAGGATAGCGTGAAGTTGAGAGCGAATAAATTATGGTGTAATTTTCATTTTTAGGTGTACTAACCCTTTAAATGCCACAAATGTTTCAATATTTGACCCACATCATTCAATGTAAGGATGAAATTTAGATCAAAAAGTTATAAAAGACCCTGAGAAACAAATTCACTATAGTTTTTCTAAAATTGTTGACTGCTAGTGTACATGTGGAACTTTCCCAATTACAGAAAAACAGAAGTACGTCAAAGATTTGGAAACTGGTTATTTCAGTGAGGGGAGAGGTTGAGGGAATGTTTTGACAGTGCCTGTGATCACTCTCAACATCCCTTGTGGTGCAGCATGGACACACACACACACACACACACACACACACACACACACACACACACACACACACAAAACACACACACACACACACACACACACACACACACACACACACACACACACACACACACACACACACACACACAGCATGCACTTTGGCCTGGTCCGAACTGTGTTTTGACAGAAATGCAGGAATTCTGTGGGGGGATGTTTTTGGAAGGCTTCAAGCCCAAACAGAAGCCTGGAACATGCACCCTGAACCAAAGAAAGTGTTGAAAGTACATTTTTGGCAGGGGTTGTGTATTGTACTGCTTTGGGTGTTTGCTAAGGACTCTTGCTGGGTATTGAAATGCTTGGTGTGAAGCTTTTTACTGTGCGTTCTAAAGCCTTTTGAATTTTACTTTATGAACTCAGAAAATTGCTTTGGCATACCACTGTGTTGACTCAAAAAAAATATGCAAGGGAGACAACGTTGTGAACAGCAGTTTTTGGATTTGCTCAGTCATGTTGTATGTTTTCTTCTCTCTCACATTACATATGTCAAACAAAACCTGTTAGTTATCTTTCATGATGGTGTTTGTCCCTCAAACACCAGCAAGTTGGATTTCAAGCAGTGTCCGAAATTAACTCCTTAGTGGAGGGTGAATTTAAAAAGTATGAAATACGAATATTTCTTACGTTTACGGGCATTGCCAAATATCTGAATCATTTTAGTGTATTTTTATCCCATCGAAAATTTAATTATTTTGTTATTCCTTTCGTATGATAAACAGCATCATATACAAGATGAGCCATTTCCCATGCCAGTCACAAAAACCTGAAAACTAATTTGCATTCTGTTCCTTAATTTTGTTTTTGATACTTAATTTTGTATCTTTATGTGAGAAATATTCCACAAAGGTGCTATGTAGACTCACATAGATAAAATGTATGATGGTAACATTCCCGCTGAGTTTTTCCAATTCAATTTTTAATTTGAGTAATACATTTGGACCCTAATTTTAAGCTTTCTATTCTAGTGAGTCAGTTTTCTTGTCAGTCTGTTTAATTAACCATGAACAATCCTAATAATGTTTCCCCTGTCAGTTACTACATGTAATTGTAGTTCTCAGTGGGCTGTGCTTTAATGGCAGATCTGGAGAGTAAACACTAGGTTAGGGATTTGAGTCACTGTCTGAGGAGGTTTAAATGACGCACGTATAGACAAGTTACTTCCCACTTTAAAAGTAACAAGTTACAACATCAAACAGAATTTTACATAACATTTTTTTAGGGCACATACAATCTTATTCCCTAGAATCACCACCAGTTTCTCAAAATGATTGTGTTTTAATCCCAGAACTACTTCTAATGCCAGGAAAAGACCTCTGGTTTGGAAAAGTTGGTTGAGTTTGGAAAAGATGTGGTCAGTCTCACACGGGCCGATGTCTCAACCTCTGTTCCACCCCTCTGGTCTTTCCAAAGTTAAACTTTTGGTTCAGAGGGGAGTGTTGCATGGCTTAGATGGATGATGGACTATTTTTAGCTTGAGGCAGATGTAGGGAAAATATGTATTTCCAGGCTCCCTGAGTTCTGAGTTAAAGCCTTTAACTTTACCTCCCCTGAACGTCTTTCTGAAACTCCGTTAACAATAAAATTGTGCAGACTTTTCTTTGTTTTTGTTCCTCTTAATCCAGGAATGATTCTTTAGCTGGGCTTACCCTTTAAGTTTTCTGAACTTTGATCAAATTTAATCTTCCACAGTGAATTCCAGCACATGGCTCTGTTTATTTATTCTATCCTGAATTGTTCTAACTGTACATTAAATATTCACTTCCGTTCTTATTGGGTTAAATGAATGAAAAGTCATGTAAAAGGAACAATATTTCATGTTTAAATTAATTTGGTGAATTATTTCTGGAGTCCCTGCGCTGTAATTTTACTCCTATCAATTTGCAAAAGAACATAGTCAAGCATGCTTCTGCATCTGTGATGCTTCCCTGATCCCATTTAAGAGGTTTGACAGAACCTGTTTAACTGATGCATGCTTTCGCCTCTTTGCTTTAGCCACCGGGCTTAATAGCGTTGATGGTGATAAATAGAGCGAGGATAACTCCCACAACACAATCGCTCATCCTGTTTTCTGTTTTGTTTTTACACTCTTACTGTACTGACAGATAAATGCAGACAGGCTTTTGGCAAAAGGCCCCAAAACAAACAAACAGACACAAAAAAACCCCATTAAACACTTTTGGGCTGGAAAGATGACTGCAAACTGGCACTGTAACTGTCTCCTTGTCAGCATGGCTGTAATTGTCCTTCACCTCATGGAAATCACGCTTTGCATTTACACACCTTATTTGCCTTCTCTGTTGAAAAAGCCGGCCGGTCTGTTTAGGGTTCCGCTGTAAAGCTGTCACGGGTCTAAATGCAGGTTAAATGCATCTGGCCCCAGATGATTATGCTTATAGTTAGTTGCAAGAATGAGCTGATTTATTATGTTTGGTGGTGTATAGTTATAATGTAGGTTTGAAGGCCTCTACTATATGATTATAGTCTGAGGTAATAGCAGGCTGTGTGGATATGTGTGTGTGTGATCTCTTACTGCTACTGACAAGGCTGTGTCTGGTTTTTATTCTGCATTTTTAGTAATGGTGCACGGAATGCCCTGCTTTTCCTCTTGGCAGAAGATATTGTTGTGAGGGGTATTGGGTTTTAGTAGGTTGTTTGTATTTAGTTTGGTCTCTAGCATTTGCTTTCAGGGTTTATATCCGTCTCTTCTGTGGTCTGCTGATAGGGTGACCAGATGATTATGATTTAAAAAAAAAAAAAAACATGACACATAAGGGGCGTGCCCTGGTCAGTAGAGCGCATACTCTTCTGGCAGTAGACCTGATTTTGAATCCTGCCTAGTGTGATTCAAACTAGTACTTTTAAAGAAACATAATTTTTTGAAAATGGCTTGATAGATCTGATCTTGACGTTGATATGCGTCCATTGTCTCGGCTCCTGAGCTTCTAACTTTTCTGCAAGAAAAGTTCACAACAAATGCATGACAAAATTAAAGATTTGTTGTTCTGAAATCATATTAAGATTTTTTCCATCAAAGATTAAGTATTTTGTTATAATAAAATGTGTGCAAATATGCACATGTTCACCAAGGAACAGATGTAGTTATTTATGTACATTAAGTAAGCGTTCATGTATTTTATTGGGGTCTGATATTTAATATTTGGTCTGGTCACTATCCACCAAAGACATGGAAGGAACACAGTTAGATCAAATCACTAGATTATACTTAGACTCAAGACAAACCATTTACAGAATTTGGAAAACTTTCCCTAACTGCTGTGCTCTTGTTAATTTTGGGTTTGGAAGTAGTTGATTATTAAGCTATTCTAATGTGAAAAATGGCCTTATAATGCCCTTCTTGCCAGTTTGCATGCTCTGATGAACAGTGCATTTCAGACTGATGAAATCAAACTGCATCTGTCCTCAAAAGATTTTTTATGTCAGGCAAGCTCAATGATCCGTCACGATGTTCTCAAGTATTTCCTCAAAGCAAGGTCAGATGCTCATTGAGTCCTTTGGCTCTAGAATTGTTTTTGCTCAGACACAGTGGCTGTGTACATACATTTTTTGTGTCAATCGGACTGAATTCATTCCGACTGATGAACCTGAATGTAGTGTTTACATGAACGCTAAACATGCGATCAGTTTGATGTGTTTATATGTCACAAGCTTCAAATCGGAATAGATTCGTACACTACATGAATACAGTTTCCTGCGGTTTGCGCATAATAAGCTTGTTCCGTGCATCATTACCCTATTTCTACGCCATTGCACAGTCCTTTCAGTTTCGGTTTTCAATCCGATCAAATGTTTACATGTTCTCTGGATCGGATTGGATAAGTAATAAAACCACCCCTTTCAATCCGATCGAAATTTCATTCTGATTGATTAAGGTGTTTACATGAAGGCTTTTCAGTCCGATTGATCCGTCAATCCAATTACTAATGGATTATTTGGTTGCATGTAAACAAAGCCATTGTTTTTGCTGCTTTTGCATTATTTTTGCTTTCAAAATTATCCTTTCAGTAACCTGGCTAGAGGACCAGCACTTTGTTGAACTTATTCAACATTAACTGTGGGGCAGTGAAGTATGACACTTACTTAGAAAGTCTTCTGGATTCCTAGAAGTTGTTCGTTGGTGAGGTCAAGAGTGATTTAATAGGCTATATTCCATATAAAGTGACTTAACTTTTTAAGTGATCAGTTTGGTATCAAAATATTACAGTATCTTCACAGAAAAAACATGACCAGTTTTCTATCACTAAAATACAGTGATATATGAATTAAAGAGGCTTTCCTCTGTGTTTTACTTGGCACTTGTGAATGTATAATTAATCAGTAATCCAAACTGCCTCAATATATGCTTTAAATAGTTTTTGCTTTATATCAGTTTTATTAATCTCAGCCACTAAATTACTGAATCTCATAGTGGTTATTACAATTTTCAAGTGCAAAAAGAGTAACTGCTCTTTTTCTCTGTAGGCTAATCTGCTGAATGCTTCATGGGATTTTATCATGCATTAACAGCTTTTATCATTTGTAACAGCTTTGTATGAAGATCAGACTGAAATTAAATGTATTCACTGATAGTCTTACTTTCCACCATAGCTCTCAAATCTCACTCACATTTGAGTCCATTCAAATACAGCAGCAAGTTTGACATCAGTGACTATTAAATAGCCTAGCTTTTGCTTTCTAAAGAAAACTAGTTTAATGGTAATATGTCATTGATGTCAAACTGCTATTCTACTCAAAGTGAGATATCAGAGTCATTAACATCAAACCAAAGATTTTCTATATTGTAATAATTAATCATTTTTGCATAAATGAATGCATGAATATTAGCTACCTTCATGATTTGTATTATTTAGAACTGTACATTTTTAAAATATCATGGATAAACTTTGACACAGTCACCTCTTATAATAGATCACTCTAAATTGTAATGTAGAAACATGCAGTGTCTGTGAAACTGCTATGAAATAGGCTTAGTATTGTGAAAAATTGACTTTAAACCTGGTGAACCGTTTTGACATGCTCTATTTGAATGGATTGCATAAGCAATGACGGAATCTGTGGTGTTTTGTAGCAAAACACTCAGGAATCGATGTTGATCAAATGCATTGTGTGCATGTATCATCTGTGTGTTCACATTTTGTTCCCTCACGCCCCAAAACAGACACATTCCTTTCACATCCATGATAGAAAACAATAGTGTTGATTATAATGACAAGTTTTAAAGACATGCAGACTCTCGCAAACCCTACTGGGATATCCTTACGGACCTTTTTTGTTCTCCTCTCAACTGATTTGATTTAACGTCTTTCTATTTGCTCTTTCTTTAGCAGCTTTCCTTGTAGGGTTTGAGAAGTGGAAACTGTCCCTCGTTGGATAATAATGTCCATCTGGCTCCATTTTACACCAGGACCAGAGCTTGCTCGCTTTGCTCACCTCTAAGTGGGAACACAGCACTCTGTCACACTGCTGTAAGAGCAACGAGAACGTTGGCATAGATGTGCGAGGTGCCCACAAATTAGGAGTTGGATCATGGACACTGGCCCGGCCATCTGTTTGTGTGGGACAAGGTGGTGTTGATGACATTGTGCAGACCTGCTCTTTGCTGGTTTGCTGACATGAAAAATGGCAAATGGTTGTGCAGCATATTTTACTATCCTTTGAATGCATGAAGTTAAAGCTGCATAAGAGGGCACTTGTTGTATATGTGATGGAATATATTGTATTTTTAAACTGACCAGATATGAGCCTGCCATTCTGTAAACGAACGTCTGCGTGAGTGCATCACTGAGCGCCTGTTCGCTTCACTGAAACGTCTCGTTTTGCTTGCGGAGAGAGAGAGCGAGAACTCTCTTTGTTTACTTCAATCTGACCCATAAGAACCAGCTACGACATGCAGCTTTTGTAAACGGCGACGACTGAGAAAGCACATGGTGGAAAAGCGGCTTTATCTAAATTCTTTGCTGGAGGTTGCTGAAATGGAAGGTGAAAGGTCACCTCTATAGTGGGTGGGTTTACATTTGTTTTACCTCGGGAAATGGCTGACAGATTGCATTTTATCTTATGTATCCACCTTCCTTTATTCATTGAACATTGGGGTTATGATGTGTATAACTAAGGTAGGCTGCTCATGTGCCTTGTGGGCAGAAGCCTCTCATTCATGGATTGTTACGCTGACAAGATGTCTCCTTTGGCTAGAACAAACATGATCTTTACAGAAGCATGAGCAGGGTTATTCTTATCTTGTGCATCTGGAGTAATATATTGTATATGTTTTATATTAATGCTTTTATTTACTGCATTGCTGTAGTTAAAGTAAACATGAAATGAAAATTGACACCATTTACTTACTAAATTACACATCTTTAGCCTTATTATAAATTAATCATCAGGCTATAGATAAAACGTCATACTACTTTATCAAAATGTCATCAAAACAATGGATAAAATAAAGCTGCTAGAATACCATTAAAAAAAAAAAGTATTTTATGATCACCAATACTTCATTTTTGATTAAAAAAAGAGTAATATTGTGAAATATTTTTTCTATTTTGGTTAACTGTTATCTAACTGTCATTACTCCAGTCTTCAGTGTCCCATGATTAGGGTTGGGTACCGATATGGAACTGGTACCTAAGTACTTGACTTGTAGGCCTAAATCTGACAGATACAACCCATTGTGCGTTATAGATCAACTAACATGAATCATGATAATAATAAAGGTTTGACTAATGCGCAATGCGCAAATGGAAATCTTATTGGATGGCACTCATCCCTGTTTTAATTTCAGCAAATCAGTTCGAGCGAACGCTGACAACGTGATTGACATTCATGAACCCAGCAGCTCATGTGTTCTATATTGTCATCATTAATAGTAGGATTATTATCTTTTAATAATAATTACTATATATAAAAATATATATAAAATAATATATATATATTCTATTGCCAAGTTGTGCGTAGAGGGTTGAATGTACGTCTTTACTGTCACTTTTGATCAATTCAATGCAACACATCCTTGAAACAAAATCTTACAAAAAATGTTACTTACCCAAAACTTTAGTTTTTCTCATTATAGGCTATATATTCCTTTTTTAAACCAGAAATACATTACAGTTACAGAAGTAAAATAGGTTGCGAATGAAATTTCATCTTGACATCAAGCTATTTTCCCTCATATTTGATGTTGCTGCCTTTTCTAAAAGTCAGACTGTAAAATCACAAGACTGATTGACGTCTACATATTTCAGTTTATTAAAAGAACAAGTTTTAATTTGATTTAAAAGTTAATCTAATACCGGAGATTTTATCAAGTAGCCTGTGATCTTTCATCACTAATACTGGATTGGGATGCTAAAGTATGAGATCATTTGATGTTTGCTTTTGTGTCTATTTCCATTAAATGTTAACATCAACATACATCGAACTACACATTGTAGCTTGTTAGGAACAACTGCTCTGTTTATTACATCTTGTAATTAGCCACGGATTCTCTTATTTCCGTAAGAGGCAGGTTTGTTAAACCTTGACACGAGAGTGAGATAGTGATGTGATGCAGCACAGATCTTTGTTCTTGGGACTGTGGGGCATAAAGAGATGCTGCCAGCCGCTTGGGAGAAGAAAGATCAGCCAACTCAGTCTAAGAGGTGCAGGGTGGAGGGAGTGAAAATGAAAAACACTGAAACTCCCATTTCCTTTTTAGTCTATTGCTCGTTCACGCTGGCCCGCTAATCTCTGTGTCTGTGCTTGCAGTGCAATGCACAAAAGCAAAACGTTAATTATGGAAAACACTTACGCTGTAGTCTTTCACAAATGCTCTCCCTCATTCCTGTGTTAGAAAGACTTGTCTAGAGGCTGACTATAGTTTATCTAGAATTTTTTTTAAGCTATTTTTTGTACTTTTGTCCTGTTCTGTCAATCTCCTCCTTCTTATGTAAACACTCCCTAAGCACGTGACCAATCTGTTTATGAATACGACCAGCATAATAAAACAGGGCTATGTATGGCTGACCTACCAGCTAGTCGATTATGAAATGATGTAGTTTTGCACATCCCTACTTTAGATGTATTTTGTGGCCAGTGGCCTCTGGCGTTCTGGTTTAGCATTGTGGTGGGATCCAGTTTCCAGGTCCATGCTGTGCCTGATTTCTTTTACACATTCAGTCCTCTCCCCATAGCTGATGTTCAGCCCTAATTGGTATAATGTCGTCTTTTCACTTTTGATTTAATGGCTGCTCAACAGGCACAACTTGTGCTTGTGCCTCTCGCTTGGCCCTTTTCCCTATATGGTCAATTCAGCTGTTCAAGTCACATTGGTTTTAATTATCATGGAGAGTCTGGAGAATGTAAATGGCCGTAAGGGCAACCAACAGTAGCCGGGCTTCCATAATGGTTATTTTTGATGGCATGGCAAAGTTAACGTTTGTTATACTGCACAAAACCAGCAGCCATAAATATATATATATTATATATTATATATATATATATATATAGTCTTTATGGCATTCTCAACCACAGAAGCTGTTTCTTTGCTGTATCTCAATCCCTGTTTTAGAAAGCGGGTGCTGGAGGAATGATGTCATTTCCTGCTCTGTCCCCCAAACCACTTCCTCTTTTGGCTTGTCTCTCAGTCAATGCTGAGACTGAGGTTGGTGCCATCCCTTTGTTCATTCGGTACAGGAAGCTTACACGCCCATCCTGTTTCACTAATTCAGGGGCAAACTGTCAAGCTCTTCCTTGCAAGTGGCCCAATTTTGAGTACCCCCCCCCCCCCACAATTTAAAGCCATTATGACAAATCCACAGCAAAAGTTTTTGAACACTCACTTACCATCTAAATCATTTACCATAAGTATAGACCATACATTGGTAACTTGCTATTTAATTTAGATCCAGATTAAGGCTGTCACGGTTCCTCGATTTAAATTTAAATAAATGCAGGTTAGTGCTGCACGATTAATCCTAAAGAAATCGCGGTGTGAAGCCTATCCGATTATGGTGTAAAATGCTGCGATTTTATGAAAAAAATAAATGCATGTGTGGATATTACAACCCATTCTCTCTGAGAGCTGTTTGCCCATTTCTACACCGCTAATACAAAGACCAGTCAGTTTTAGTTTAGGCAGTGGTGCGTGTGGTCACATTGTGACTTTCTTCGGTGTGCAGCGCGGAGAACAGGTGAAGATGGACGCTGAGCAGACGGACACTGAACTGGTGGCCAGAAAAAAAATCTACCTCTGTTATATGGTGATATTTTGGCTGTAAGATAACCGACACTGAGCAGAGAGAGCACAGGGGCCGGTTGCATAAACCTCTAAGACTAGTCTTACAAGTTAGACATCAAATTTGTTTCTTTTAGACTATTCATAGCTTTTTAAAATCAGTTACATAAAAACGTAGATTGGCCTAATTTGATACCATAAAGTAAGACTGACTGCCCCTGACTAACTGCTAATGGGTCATACTAGAACTTAAGACACTGTCTTAACGTAATGGCTATGTTTATGCAACCGGCCCCAGGACTGCCAACTCACTCATTCAGCGTGAGACTCACTCAATCGACACTTTTCACACGCTCTCACGCCACACATCTATTTTCTCACAAAGAGGAAAATCACGAAGCAAAGAGGGCACTGACACCGACAGACTAGACAGAGGAGATTACTTTTGATATTAAACAAAATTTCAGCTCTCAGATTCTGTCAATTTTATTAAGAAATTCAAACAATAGCGTTTTGGCGCTTGTAAATGTGACGTGACAGATCGTGGTCGTGAATAGGGCTGTCACTTTTGTGGAAAAAATCCTGTTCGATTTTTGAGACATAAGTGTTCATTGAATCGATTGTAAAATCGATTTTCCGTGTCTAAAGACGTTTCCATTTTCAACACCAAATATAGGCAAATCCACTGACAACTAACAGGCATTAGGACGAACGTGAAGAGGGTGCTTGAGACGCGCACAAGTCAGCAATATTCCTGATGATTTATTGGCGTGAAGTTTCGTGCACAATGACAAACAGGAGTGCAGCATTCAGGGATTGAAATTAACACCCTCAACTCGCCAAATGCGGGTAAAAATTAACGTTGGCGGCTAACGCTGTCAAATCAAGAGGCGTGCGTCTATGTTTACTCACTTTCTTTGCTGTGGAAGTTCGTGTAAGCCAAATCTGTGTGGATTCAGCGCAAATACACAACTCGTGAGTCCTCGTCATAGAGATATACACATCTATGAGTCCTCGTGATATATTAAATACAGCGTATTGCGCAGAATCTGCGCATTTCTGGCTTACTTGAACACACACGTCACTAAGCAACGGCTCTGGCAACAAATAACGGCGCGCTTGTTCACTTGCCTTGAAGTAATAGCGAATATTAAAAAGCATTTGGTTAACAGAAAAGACATTATTATTTTCCAACATCCTACATGTTCTACTGATCTGTCCACCTAAAACGCATTTTTGGTAAAAAAAAATATATATATATAAAAAAAAGGCCGTTAAAATCGATTCCCTATTTTCGTTTCGATACTTGTTGTTGGTTGGTCCGATCGATTGTGCAATCGATTTTCGAACGTAAAGTGACAGCCCTAGTTGTGAACCAAACATCTCTTACTCTTTACTAGATAATAGTAAATAAACACAATTGAACAATAGGTGTGTTGAAAGATACAGTACAGTATATTCTCAACTACTTGGGCGGAGTGATTAGCGCAACACTCTGAGCGGACTCTCTGCTTCTCATCACGGGGCTTCTCAGGTGCTGTGAGCAAATCACTCCGCCCAAGTAGCAGTGCTTCGCCTTCTGAGAATATAGTTCCCAGTATGTATACGGTTAGAAGATGCCGGTCTCATATGACCTTGTTATTTGTACACACTGTGACTATACAAATCACAACATATAAATAGGAAAATGTTGGTGTTATTTTGTTATACTAGCTGGAGCCATTTACTTCCAGTCTTTGTGCTAAGCTAGGCTAGTGGTGGGTGCGTCAGACAGTGTTACAGCACGCACGGATATGAAAAGGGTATGTATGGACTTATCTAACTCTGGGGGATACGGTGAATATGCTAAAGTGATTTTATTAGAATTTCAATCCTTCTGTATATATATATATATATATATATATATATATATATATATATATATATATTATATATATATATATATATATATATATATTATATATATAATAACACACCACACACACACACACACACACACACACACACACACACACACACACACACACACACACACACACACACACACACACACACACACACACACACACACACACACACACACACACACAAACACACAAACAAACAAACAAACACAAGATATGTTATCAGGAAGTTAGTTTTCTTGTTGTATTGATGTTCTGAACAGCTTAAAGTTGAGATCACTTCTCCCTTCTGTCAGTTTTCATGCACATCACAGAAGATCTGCTCAGATATCATGACTCAAGCTACCTCCTCCTCCTTAAAATCAGATTTTACTGTCAGGTTCTGGTTCAATTAATATTTAATTTCATCATCGCATAGAAAGTTATAAAGTTGTGCAACAGACCGGAAGTCAAAACCATATTTGCCGAAAGTGTCATTATATTCAGATTATCTTGTCTTCACTTTTTAGTGAGGTAATGTTTATCCAATAGAGCTAGGTATTAACTTCTTCACAATGCAATAAACGTCACGATTTAACACGCATTTCCAATTGAAAGTCAGCCAAATGCTAAGAGAGACTTGACGTGTCCGCAAAAAAAGAGTGAAACTGTGGTAACAGTTTCAATCTCTATCGTGTGCCTCGCTTCACTTTTGTCCAGTACAGCGTCTCATGGAAACAGCACCGAAAAATTCGTGTTTTAGAGTTTGAGCTTAATAATTACATATAGAAGGAAGATGTCTCAATGGTGTATACCACTTAAAATATAGATAATGATGTGTTCATGGACTACAGCTTTGTTTGAAGTCGTATATTCATGCTCTGGTATCGGATGATGGTTTTGCAAGTAGACAAGAAAAGAGGAAGTACATTGAAGTACATTATGTGACTGTCATGTGCAGTCTTTTTTGCATGTGAAAAACTTTTCACTTCCATCATGCTTCTCGTATCTGAATACACACACACGCACACAAAGTGAAGTAGCTAGTGTTAATCATAGTATGCCAAGATCAGGGTCGTTTCTGACACCTCTAATTATAACTGTGATTGTAACTTTTAGTTCTGTGATGGAGCTTTGCTGACGTACTGCTCGCGTAGATCCGTTCTGCCAGAGGATTAGATGAGCTACAGGAAGCCTTTCATAAAAGCTGGCAATTCTGTGTCTCTACAGCTGATAAGATGGAGCGGGCAGGGCATGGTGCCCGGAAATGCACTATAGAACCGTTACACACACATTTACATGTGCCACGCTGCACTCCCTGGAATTGTGATGTGCTACAAATGTGCAGTCCCTCCTTCTGCTCTCATGCGAGAGTCTCAGCAGAAGATAGAAGATGTTTTTTTTGTGTGTGTGTGTGTCCGTTGTAAGTCATAAACACTCTTGACCTTTTCCCAAAACATCCATGTGATCATCTGAGATGAATCTGAGCTGGTCATTGGCAAGTAACATTAGCTATAAACACACCGAGCCTTACTGTTGTTAATTAGTTTGATAAGCAATGCTATTACTGTTGCTCATAGTTGGGGTTAGTGATTTGTCCAAATTAAAGTATTGTATAACCCAAACTGATTATGCTACGACTTGAATGATATCTTAAAGCATATGGCTTGTTTAGGAAAGGTTTGCAATTACTTTTCTAAAACGCAATTAGATGTATTCATTTTATTTTTGTTTTTATTGTTATTTTAGTACATATTTTTCAGTTACCCTTTATTTTATTTCAAGTAACAATGTTTTTTAGACAATAATAACCTTGCATTGTAGTTTTACACAGGCAAGCATCACTCACATTTACAGAGGTTTGACAACACCGGTAATTCCCGTATCACTGGGGGGAGGACGTTGGAGTTTTTCCCTCTTTTTCATCTTGCTTTTAAATTTCTTATGGTGCGTGTCCACTGGCACGGAGCAGAGCGTGCCTTTTCAGTTCATTCCGCTCAACTTTCATAGGAATTAAGTAAAAACGTTGGCTCTGCTCTGCTCCGTGCAGCGAACACGCACCGTTATGAATGCCTGTGTGCCCGTGCACATCTTACTTTCGCTTTGGCTGCAATTCAGGGGTAGCATTTTCTTGAATGGTGGGTGCATTATTATTCTTAATGAAAAACACAACAACAAAACAATTGACAAACTCACTTGTATTAAACATAGTAATTTAATTAACAAAATGAATAAGTACGGCTTTATTAACAAAAACGAATTTGCGCCGCATACACCATGTTGATAAATGAAAACTGATTCCCGCTGCTGATCTGTGCTGCTACTATTGTTGGTTGCATAATTCACTTTAATTATGCAGTGGAATTTAAAATTCAGACTTGATGATGATAATACAGCTGTCATGATTCCAATCCAAGCATGTGAAATGAACGTAGAACTCGTTCTTTAACTAGAATGATTGAAAGACTCCCTTTTAAAAGCGCTTCTTGGATGGGTATGAATGCTGCTATAACAGCCACTGTGGTGCCGAGCTGGGGTAATTAAGCATTGAATGTGTAATGAAGTGTACACCACTGATCCGCTCTGTCTGGGTGGGAGAGCTTGCGTACATATCCGTCCCGACATTTAATTTCAAGATGCTGGAATAGAATTGGCTTTTTCCATAATTAGCCTGTGTCTTTTATATCATACCTGTCCTCTTTTGGTCCAGGGCATGAGGAAACAGGAAATAATTTTACTGGGGGAAACACCGTTTGAAGACGTGACTTGCAATCCCGCCTCAGGCCTCTTAACCAGCTCTCTGAGACTGCTGAGAGCCACTTCATTGACATTTTTCCCAAAACGGTCAATCCAAAATGATGTTAAACGCAGAAGTTGCATCTTGCAGTTATACCTTATTTGTTTCAAAATGACACCACTTCCTGCTTTCAACTTCTTGCTTTAATCCAAGACGTGTGGCAGGTGCAGCATCAGTCTGACTCACACCGCTACAAGCTCTGACGGTCAATTTTTTTTCAAGATAACCCAATGTTATTTCAGAATGTGTGTAGGTGGCGGATGGTGTGCATGTACGCTGCCTGAATCTGTGCCCTCTTATCTCGGACAACCACGGCTGTCATCAGCCTGCTGCTGAAAGGACGATTAGAAGTTGGATTAAGTAAGACCTTCATCTCAATGAAGAGAAAATCCCTCGATGTTTGATTAGACAGGGACTCATGAGGAAAGATGATAAAACAGCGCTTCCTAAGTACTTATAACAAATGACTCATGCAGGGGAATGAATTGCAAAATTTGGAAAGTTTGAGAGTGGAGTGATTTGAGTCTTTTTTTTGACTGCCGCTTATACCTGGATGGACTTATCTCCTCATAATAAGGCCGTTTCACATTAGAGCATATTTTTGTGGACTCTAGATTCGAGATTGGCATACCAGTTTTTTATTTTTTTTAAGTTGATATTTAACTGTGCATGCTTGTTTCCTTTATTCTTACATTAAGATTACCTTTGCCGTTAAAGTAAATATTTAAACGATAATAATTGAATTGATACTATTATAAAGCCTATTTAATTAGATTTAATAAAAATATCGAATAATTTAATAACACTGTTAAATGTAATCTTTAGCAAATCTTAAAACTAATATCCATTTTTCATGCTACACATTGTAATGCTGTGATGCCTAAATTCACTTTTTAAAATAACACTATGTAGTTTTTCAACCTTCATAATTAGGGGTGTAACGAGACGCTTATCTCACGAGACGAGACAGACACGAGATTGGGTTCACGAGAACGAGACGAGATTTTTGCACAATTCATGACTGGAAAAGTATGCAGGTGCATTTTGCAATGTTTAACTAATAATCTTATTAAGTAGACCTGAAATGACATGCATTAGGAGTATGAATTATCAAATGCATTGAAAGAAAACAACATACAACAATATAACCTTTTAATAATAAAAGGTTTTTATTGACTGGCTTTTCTCCTGTATGATTTCACATTAGTCTCTTCAGACCTTACTGTACATTTAAGAGGTTTAAGAACTTCTGATTGAGGCTGTGTGACCTCCTAACTGAACTCTAGAAGTCTTATTAAGTGCAAACAATAAGTGCAAGTGCAACCATAATCAAAGTTAGCGCACAGACTCTTTATAATTGTTTTGAAATTGCTGTTTAATTTTGCACCGGCAGTTATAGGGTTAATGCGGTGAGTTCGGGAAAGGCCGGTTCTTGCGTTCCGATTATAAGTTCAGAAACAGAGCCTCCCTTGTCTGTTGTCTTTAAGACATTACAGTACTCTCTCAATATTCGAAGTGCAAACTGAGACGATAGCCGCAAATAAACAGTCCAGTGATGGGTATTGGGAGACGGACGATTGTATGTTCGCGGCCTAATTTGTGCGCAATGCACATCAGCGAGCTTGTGTTTTACTTTCACTTTTGTGAACGCGCGTACTCTCTGTGTATAGCAGCGGTGCTGAGCGTGCATTATACAACATAAGATCAGACGTTTAGTCTATGTTGCGCAACGAATCCTCCGCCATCCTCACGCGATCAGTGATTCGTGCTGCACTGATTGCAACGGCAACTCGTGCTGGATGAGCAGAGCAGACTTTTAAATTAGTTTATAATGGTTTTTAATTATTTTTATAAAAACAGCAAAACGATAGTTTAGGCGAATGTGAGTGTAGCGGTGGAATTTTCTATGGTAATAGAAATCGCGAGACAGCTTTTCACTCGACGGGAAATCTCGTCATGTTTTAGTCTCGCGAGATCTCGTGGCACGAGATCTCGTTACACCCCTATTCATAATATATTTCCAAGACCCTTGTGATGGTACATCGACTTAAAATAAGTTAAATGACTCGTCTGCCATAGCCTGACGTGGTCTGTATCGCTTTTACTGGCACTATGTAACTTCGGGGTTCGGGTAGGAACCCGTGCACAAAAAGAACTACAGAATTCGACTGCTTTACGTCAAGCGCTACAATAGTCATTATTTCGTTTTTCTTCGTTTCTGATGCATAATCCTTTCATGAAATCAGGTAACATACTTTACCTTGTCTGTGGACATCGTTCATTTTAAAGCCGGTGCTGGGTAAACAGCGAGCGTGCGTTCGACGGTAGGCTAAATTATTTACGACAGCGGCAATGGACAATTTCGTTTCTAACCAGTAGGGCGACCGAAATGGAAAAGTTGCTTGGTGTTACTTTAAACTTTTGTTTTGAATTTATTTACACTTTCTTTTAATGGATTATCTGTATTATCCAGACTTTTAATATGGGTGCATCCCTATACTAGCCTGGTTAAAACCAGACCATTCTCAGTAGTAACTGAGTTATGGTCTGGCAAAGCTTCATAGACAAATCATTTCCAAAGGGCGTCACCAACGGACGTCGCTCAAATGCCTCTGGGTGCAATTGGATAGACCTAAAACCAATCAGAGCGATGAAGGAGATGACGTATGCAGAGCGACGGAAAAACATCTCCGAGTGTTGTTGTTTGCTCTGGTTTTAACAAAAAGAAAATGCTCAAATTGCAAAAAATTGCAAAAAAACAGACGCTATAGCTGATTCGAACGAGTGATGTTTGAACCACGGCGAGATCCATCTTTGTAATGTAGGCTACAAAATCTGCTTCACCGTCGCTGTGCTGTCGTCGTCGTGTAAAGCCCTCCGCAACGTTTCTGATTGGTGCCTCGATTTCGATGGATTGGAAATGGCCTTGAATGAGCTCTTTGCCAGACTTACTTGCAGGGAAAATTTGCCGGAAGTTGTCTGGGTTTTCCCAGGCTATCCCTATGCAGCAGTTCAGAGCCAGATAATATCTAAAAAAAAAACCTGTAGGGGGCTCTGGTCCTGACTAAGCAATAGAAACAAGTGTTGAAACGTGTGTTTGTTTGACCTAACTGATCCTTGAAGTCCTTCATGCATGATTTAGGAAGATAGTGAGACCTGGTTTCTACTGGGAAGCGAAAGCGTGTTGTAAAACAGAAAATAGGAGGGATTTCAGTAGGGTTGGGTATCGTTTGAATTTTAACGATTCCGATTCCAATTCCGATTCCTTGTTTCGATTCCGGTTCCTAACGATTCTCGATTCCGATTCTTTTAATAGGCAGGGTCAAAAAAGTTTAGGATATTTTAAAGCTAGCTAACCAACGGTCTTTCTGAAGGAAATAGTTTGACCTTCTCCATCAATTTTAATTTATCTTTTAACCTTTTACTTTTTATGAACTTATATGAATTTCTCACAGGGCTGTTTTCAACTACAATATAAATATCAAATCTATGAACGTGAATATAAATATTATGGTAACACTTTACAATAAGGTTCATTAGTTAACATTAGTTAATGTATTTACTAACATGAACTAACCATGAGCAATACATTTGTTACTGCATTTGTTCATCTTTGTTAATGTTAGTTCATAAAAATACAGCTGTTCATTGTTTGTTCATGTTAGTTCACGGTGCATTAACTAATGTTAACAAGATTTTAATAAAGTATTAGTAAATGTTGAAATTAACATTAACAAAGATCAATAAATGCTGTATATGTGCAGTTCATTATTAGTTCATATTAACTAATGTAGTTAACTAATTTTAACTAACGAACCTTATTGTAAAGTGTTACCAATATTATAAATTATGAATATATTTTCACAGGGGTACACTTTCCTCAAGAGAGCTTTATTTTTGAAAACCTCATGAAAGCACATTTACACATGATGTATGATGCTGCAGGTACTTAAACATGTTACTGTGCTTCCACTGATGGGCTAACCTGGTGCAGAATAGCAAATAAACAATAAGAAACAACTTGTCAAACCTTTGTCATCTGGCGAGGAGAGAGCAACCAGCGAAATAACCTGTGCTCTGAACGGCGTCGAGAGCACTTCTGGAACATATCCATGCCTTGGTTTGATGCTGCGTTCACAGATGCGAATAGTGCGTCTGGCCCGAGTGATTTCAATGTTAAGTCAATGCAAAGACGTGTTACGAATGGGGTAAGGCCTGCTTTTCAGTTTATAATGTCCGTTTAGAGACGCGAATACTCCTTTTTTACGCACGTCATTTCGCTCTTGACGCGCGAATGGATTCAAAGTGTTCAAGCGTATAACTAGACGCGGTAGGCGCGAATTTGACGCGCTATTCGCGTCTGGAGGAACGCAGCATAGGACGACTCTCGAGGTACTTCGCTCGGTTATGCCAACACTTCTGGTGGACGCTTCTTCATTGGTGTTCAGCGGTTTCTTCTTCCGGTCGGCGGAATCGAAACTAGGAATCGAAATTTAAACTTTTGAACGATTCCGGGAAAATCGCAAAGCACGTCCCGGTTCCAATCGATACTCGATACTCGATACCCAAGCCTAGATTTCAGTCAGTCGAGAGAGGAATGGCAGGAGAGTGTGTTTGGGGTTTGGAAAGGGTGCAGAATGCAGCTGGGGCTGGCCTGCAGTACTGAGGGCTTTGTGATTTGTAATTATGTCGTGCTCCGGAGGCCTGTAGTTTTGTGCCCTGCCACAGAAAGACTCTTTGTGGGGCAGCATAACGTGAGCAGACTGTGAAAAACCTCAGAGAGAGAGAGAGGAATACGTTTACAGCCCTCAAAGATCCACCCACATAATGAAAGGGAAAGTGAGTGAAAGGTAATTCAGTGGAGAGCTTCCCCCTCAAGTTATTTGGGACTTTACGACCATTTCAACCCGGTTGTGTGACTCTTCAGCCTTAACATTTTGATCTTGTTTCATGCTCTTCAGATCCAGTGAATTCTGACATTCTGTCACACAGTATTTATGACGTTGTTTATAAAGGATTTCCTAAGTATAGCTAGTGCCTCTTAGTTCTCCTGTACCTTTGAACAGTCGGTGTCAGGGCTGTTTCCCCACCACTGGGCTAATCATTAGCTTGGGACAGCTGTGTTTCACACCACTCCAGTAGCAGGAGATGGGACACTGAGATCAATAATGGCAGGATACACAGCTACCTGATTGTGAGAAGTGCATGTGTCTATAGAGAAGAAAGTGGTTAGAAGGGAAAATATAGGATATAAAACTATTATAAATGCTTTAAGGTGTCATGTTCACCGATGACAGTGAGCCACAATCATAGAGTTGCATACATTAAAGTAAGAGAAACTCATCACGGAAAGCATATTGAAAGAATAGTTCAGGTCTTATGTTCTTTTCTGAAATAACTGGATTTAAATTTTTGGGTGAACAAAAAAACAGCACTTATTCCTTCAGGATCTTGCATCCATTGAATACCAACCCTTGAGTGCAAAGGTTCTTTAAACAAGAAAGAAATGCAGGAAACTGTCGGCAAGGGCAAGAAAACCATGTGATTACACACAGTACGTAAGAGGAGAGCTGAAATGTTCACCTGTTTGGCAAGTGTTTGTCATGATATGTTCTGACAATAAAGAGTAGGACCTAGTTTAAAACCACAATTAACGCTCTGGTTTCTACAACTTATACTTAGGAGCAAAAATCTGCCTTTAAACTTGAAAGAAATAAAGATTTGACATTTATCGTGATAATTATCGATATCGACTGATATAAAAAAAATATCGTGATATTTTTTTTGGGCCATATCGCCCAGCCCTAGACAGGTCTACTGTAAGCTACAATGTTGTTAATTGATGTTATGCTTTTGTTGAAGTCATCAGTTTGCTTTATTTCAACTTATTTTTATATAATCATGTTTTTTAGTTTATTAGTGGAATTCTTGTTGAAAAACAAAATGAATTTTTCTACATTCATTACGAAAAACCAATGATTCTGCTTGAAATCTCCACCAATCAGAGAATCGTGACAAGCAAATCCTGCCGAAAGATTTAGTGTTCCCAATCCATGAAGCACTGCGAATGATGTAGTCAATCTCTCTACACTTTCAAATTCTGAAATATTTGTGCATGCTTTGCAATAAACCTATAATATGTTGCTTCTGTATTTATCATCGTCTTTAAATCAATAGGTGTGTTTTTTACAATGTCATGACATTGTAGCCTGTAACTGTCCGATTTTCAAGTAGCCTACTTGTTTGCTTTTAAATCAAAGTTTGTAATGTTTTTATTCACCTTGTAGCTGGTTAATTTGGTTCATGGCTTATAATTCTTTAACAAAGATTTTTTAAAAGCCCTATGAGAGAAAATGAATGGGAGAAATACTTCCAGAACAAAGGCCGCTGAAAAAGTGGCCGAGAGCACTCTTGTACTCTAAAGGCTTTTTTAGATTGGGGTTTCTTACTCCTCCTTTTTCTTATACATATTTGTCATTGTTGTTGCTGTATTACTGTAATTTAGTTGATACCCTTGTACAACTTTGCCACCCTGAATGACTCTGAGGAGCTCTTTTATTCCCCAAACACAAAAACTCCTTTTAGTCTTTCCCTTTGAAGACTCTGTCTCACACAGAGACTCACACCTCAAACTCACAGAACTCCCTCCTGAAATGACTTTTCCTTGCTTTGCTTTAGTAACCATGGATATGGCTACAGGAAAGCTGGCTTGAAGGGGCTGTCGACACAGAACTTCCATTAAATTAAATTAATTAACAGCTGAAAACTTAAAACGAGATTGCTTATGCTAATAAAACGTGCCTCTGATTCATAAAACATGGCCTTTTTTCCCTTCTTTTTTACGTCAACTGTCTAAGTCACTATCATCTGTAAGTTATGCTGTGAATTCTTCAGGATGTTAATAGGAAGCTGTACTGCAAGGGAATTCTGCTTTCATCGTTTTCTCTATCCCTTAGGTCATAGAGGTAGTGACCTGACCATATTTCCTGTCACTTTTTTGCTTATTTCGATGCAGTTTTTGTGATGTTACATGCATGTACACCCTCAGTATGAATGCTAGGAGTGACAAGAGTGCCAGTAAAGCAACTTTAAATGTCTATTTGTCCATTTGAAAAGTGATGTAGCCTATGTATTTTCATTTAAATGTATTTATTATTTAATAAATTGATATTGTTTCCTTCATTTTATGCGCCACTTCTAGTCCTAGTTGAGATTCTGTTACTAACCCAAGTGCAATGATTATAAAACTTGTTTGTATGCAAAATATTCACATTCATAAAAGTCCCTTTCCAAGAAACTCTCTGACAAAGCAATAAATATGTATTTTCCTGTAGCGTTTTGAGCATTCTTGGAGCGAAAGGCTGAGGAGACTTTAAATTAAAGAAATCTGGGCGCTTTGCCTCAAACTCCTTGAAACAATGGAGTCTGTCTGTTTCTCTTTGTCGTCTTCACTTTGTCCTTCAGTCAGGCGCTCTCAGGTTGCTCAATGTTTTGCTTGAGGTTGAGTAAAGGTGGCCGTCCACATTTATCATGGCACTGTGCTTGGGGCAATCGCTTCTCTCAAGTGAGTTTGCCAAAGCTGACTGAAATATGTGGTCCAATTGTATTCTGTAAGAGCAGAGAAAGCAGCCATGACCTATGTTCAAGTTTACTGTTGAGTCAGGGGTGCATAAAACGCTAACTTGTGTTGCAAGGAGGTACAATAGGGTGCAGAGGTGACCGTTTTTAGCATTATCTGTGGAGAGTGCTGTGGAAACACTAATGTAGGGCGGATATTCTGTGCTACGCTAACTGGCATCCAGAACAGGAAGGGTTGGGGCGGAACCTTCACGCTAGCTTCCTGTTAGGCAGGAAGTATCTTTGAGTAGTGACACGGTTTCCCCCTAGCAGTGATCCAAAGCAAATAGCTCTCCACAAGCATCAACTGTGATGAATGAATAACAGACACCAAACCACATGCTCAGTATTTCCCCTATCCTTTCAGAGAACTCTGTTGGCTAACTCTGGAAAGATAGTTCCTTTTAGTTTATACCCTAAGAAGATTTGTCTTCTGCCTTTCAAACACATTGTAATTTATTGTATAGTAGGACTATGCAGCCCTCCAAAAAGTTTTAACACAAAACCAACTCTGTGCCTGATGGAAAAACATTTCTCATTTGAATCTTGAATCTCATTTTTGATTTTTGAGGAACTTGACTGCAAAGTCATGACACCATCTTTCACCCTGAAAAGCGGTAATGAAACATGCAAGTCTGGAGTTTTGCCTCTGTATAAATCAGTGTTGCACTTGTCGACAGGAAGTGATTTAGTTTGGCAACGTTTTAGGATGTCTGCAAGATTTGGAAAGTCATATTTGGAAACATTAGGACCAGAATGGAGAAAAATTATCATAAAAAGGGCATGGGAATGAAATTTATATGGAAACTGGTTTAAAAAAATACATATAAAGTGGTTTGCTTCATTAGAATTCATTGCCAAACTGGTTTTAAAAAAATACATATAAAGTGGTTTGCTTCATTAGAATTCATTGCCAAATAGTACCGAGAGGAATAGTCGTAAGAGGAATATTTATATTTATTTTAGTTCTTTGGTTAGGACCTTGGTTATACTCTTCTCTAATGACTACAGAACATTTGTCTGAGGCTCAGACCAAGTTTCGTCTCTCAGATGTAATTAAGATGGAAAGTCATTGTTTTTGTTCTGTGCATCATCTTCTGCTCTCTCGATTTATTAACTATTTGGATTCTGGTTATTGTCTTCCTTTCATTAAGCTTGTTTCGTCCAATGAATAAATGTGCGATTTGTTGAAGAGGGCTGGGTGAAGATGGAGTGGGTGGCATTTAAAAGCGCTTTGCTGGTCACAGTGTATGACTCTGTAAAGGTTATCGATGTCTGTAGGTGACCCTCATGATGGAAGAAGACAACGCAATGGAGTCTTTTGTCATTGATGCCAATTTCTTGTTGACTCGGCCGGAGAGGGATTTGCAAGTAGGAGAATTTGTGTATTGCGGCCTTCCCTTTCTTCTCTTCCTAATAGCGAAAATACTTATTCCTTTTTTAAATAATTTTAAATTTCGGTAGCATGAGGTCTTTAATCTTGTCTCCTAAGTGGAGAGTTTACACAAAGATGAAAATTGTCATTTACGCACTCTGTTGTTCTTCCAAACATAGGCTATGTCTTTATTTCTACTGTGGAACACTGAAGATCTTTTAATAAAAGGTCTTTTTTTTAATGTAGTGAGCCAACGGTGTCCAATTCACTGTTATTTTAGTATTATATAAATATGATTATAATATTTTTTATTAGTTTGATTTAACTTTTATTTTTAAAACTTGTTTTCATTTAAATTATGTTATGGGCTTCTGACTTTTTTTCGCTTTGATTTCTTTCTTTTTTTTAGCACTTCAAATTAAACTTGTATCATTTATTTGCCAAGGCAACATAGTTTTTTAAGTTTAAGATTATCTAATTTTTTTTTCTTTTATTTCACCTTTATTTCAGTTCAATTAAATATTAGATTTTTTTTTAAATTATAGTTTGTTGCTATTAACAACACTGGTCCAATGTTGTTTGACTTTCGTTGTATGGATCTAAAGAGCCAAATCAAAATTCAAAATATCTTCTTTTGTGTTCCACAGAAGAAAGTGACATCGTGTCTACACTTTACGTGACAAAGCAAGCGCTCCATTTTTTCTTTGTGTCAGGAATGGCACGAGTGCTTGGAATACATCCCAAATAGAACTGGCATAAGTTAACTGTCGAGGATTTGTCGTGCCGAATTTTGCCGCATCCAGTGTAAACCGTGTCACTGATTATAATGCCTTCTGTTGTCTTTTGACATTTCTAGCAGCTTGCGTCCAGAGTTCCATACAGGTTGGGTGTTCTTTGACTCATCTTAACTTCTCTACATCTCCCGCTCACGTTGAAACGCACCTCTTCCTCTTCCTGTGCGGACTTTCCTCAATCCATGTTGTAGATCTTTAATATTAAGTCACTTCAGTGACTCACTTCACTTTTTGTTGCTCAACAAGTCGATGTCCTCCATCACTCTTATATCATGTCAGAGATTTAACTTGTTAGCGGTAAATGACCGTATCCATTCCTCTGTTTGTTGTGCCCTCAGACAAAGGCACGTAGATGTGTTTTCACAACGAAGGAGGACAGCGATAGCGATCGTACAATGCAGTAACCGCTGAGGATTGTGAGACCCTGAGAACTTATCTACAATCCGACTCATTGCGCATATTATATTTTACATGCAGGGCATCTTTCTCAAGGTTGGTTGGGAATTAGACTTTTGTGATGCCACTGTCAGATAATAGTTTCACTAAATTCATCAGAGTTTTTTGACGCATGTTTTAAAATGTAATTGTTACTGTACTTGTTTTTGTACACATGACTCGGGCAGGGCAAGCTAGGCCAAGCTGCAGTGTTTGTTTCCATGAAACCGCAGTGACGTTTGTTTTAAAAGCAAACAGGCCTGTTTAGGCGGGTGAAAGAGAGGGAGAAAGGCAGAAAATTGAAGTGCTAAGCATGGAGTGCTGGAAAAAAGGGAGTTTGCAATAATACAGCCATTCACTAAAGTGTTCACTGCGGCCAGCTGTTTGCACATTCAGCGTGGTGAAATTCTTTCAGACTTCAAGCAGTGTTGTGTTTTGTGGAGTTTTTGAACCACTTTGTGCCTTTCTTGCAAGCTGTTATTTCACTGCACAAGAAACAAGACCACACAAATCCTTCCCAGACACATTCTTTGTATTATTAATAGCCCGTGTATGATGTAATATACAGCTGTGCTGCTTTTTAACAGAAGTTGGTTGCAACCAAAATCCGTTTTACATTTCTGTAGCATGACAGAACTTCTGATGAATGATTGCAAGAGAGATAGTTTAACCTATGAGACCAGTTTGTTTTTTGCAATCCCCCCCTCCCCTCCCAATTTCTTTCTTTCGTTCTTTTTTTCTCCATCCATCTCCCTTGTTTCTCAAGAGTCCAAATCGTGGCAGTCGTCAACTACATTTTAGAGAGAGGGAGAAACCTTGAAAGGAAACCGAATTGGTCGCATTTTGCTACCATTTTTCCTGCTGGTGCGATCAAATTTTTATTTAGGTCGCGCTGGTGCGACCACAACATTGCTGAGCAGCAAATGCAAACAAAATGAAAGCAGAACGAAAATGTGCTACTCATTTATGCTTCACGGACTGTTTATTAGTTCGGACCAATAATAGACAGCGCAGCGCCCCGAACTTGCCAGTCGCAGGCCAATCTCGATCACGCGACACGGTTACTAGGATATACAGACTCTGGAGATCCAGTGAAGAAATCTATTGAATTCGCCTTCGAATTAATAACATCATCGCTGCGAGATCCAGTGAGAAACATTCCGATTCGGCGCAGAGTTCTGTTTATAAACCAAAGATATCAGATCAAACAGCGCTGGCGTGGAAACCAGGAGAAACACTTATAGAAGGCTTTCAGTCCACAAATCAGCAACATTCAGCATGGATTTAGGCTACTATATAATCTAACATATGTGGTTTGGACAGAAATAGTCAAACGCTTAAGTACTACACGTTTTTTTTCAGCACTTCAAAACTATAATACATATATAAATGTTATTTTTAATGTGATGACCAACACATTTTTTGTTCATCCTTTAAAGATTGTCCTAAAGCTAAACATTTTAAGATGTAGGAAAACTCTTATTTAAAAAAATAAGAAATACATTAAATTACCATTGTAAACAGGCTATTTTCACTCCCTAATATAATTTGTTTTGTTAATTTCATCTTTATTGTCAGCCCTAGTGCTACCAGATATTTTTTGTAGAACTCAGTGGCTCCAGTGCTGCTGCCCTCAAATGTTAGTCTGGAGCCCTGTGAACTTAACGTACAGATATTACAATGTGCAGTTCTATTTTAAGTCTATTTATTATTAAAGAAATTTGGAAATTTGAATAATTGCATTGCAAGCTGATTAAGTTGTGCCCCTAAATTTTCTGCTTGCGTTCCTAAAATATTCAGTCAGGGGCTACAGCGCTCCTAGTAAAAAAAGTTAGTCTGGAGCCCTGATAAGTAAAAGAAGAGGAAAAAAAATAAAGCAGTAGCAGGGTTGAGGGCCGTGTGAGGTTCAGGGGAAGGTGGTCTCGAACAGTGCCATCTCTGTTAGAGCAGCGGGAGGAAAATCTCTCTGTATTCCTGTTGCATACTGCCAGGCCTCTCCAGCAAACTATTCGGCAGGTGCTGCTGCATGTTCCCATCACTGATCTGAGCTCAGTTATATCGTTTTGTTTCATAGCAGCAAGTAGCAGTTCCAAGGGTGCATGTGCCACTAAATACACTCACCGGCCACTTTATTAGGTACCCCATGCTAGTAACGGGTTGGACCCCCTTTTGCCTTCAGAACTGCCTCAATTCTTCGTGGCATAGATTCAACAAGGTGCTGGAAGCATTCCTCAGGGAGTTTGGTCCATATTGACATGATGGCATCACACAGTTGCCGCAGATTTGTCGGCTGCACATCCATGATGCGAATCTCCCGTTCCACCACATCCCAAAGATGCTCTATTGAGATCTGGTGACTGTGGAGGCCATTTGAGTACAGCGAACTCATTGTCATGTTCAAGAAACCAGTCTGAGATGATTCCAGCTTTATGACATGGCGCATTATCCTGCTGAAAGTAGCCATCAGAAGTTGGGTACATTGTGGTCATAAAGGGATGGACATGGTCAGCAACAATACTCAGGTAGGCTGTGGCGTTGCAACGATGGTCAATTGGTACCAAGGGGCCCAAAGAGTGCCAAGAAAATATTCCCCACACCATGACACCACCACCACCAGCCAGAACCGTTGATACAAGGCAGGATGGATCCATGCTTTCATGTTGTAGACGCCAAATTCTGACCCTACCATCCGAATGTCGCAGCAGAAATCGAGACTCATCAGACCAGGCAACGTTTTTCCAATCTTCTATTGTCCAATTTCGATGAGCTTGTGCAAATTGTAGCCTCAGTTTCCTGTTCTTAGCTGAAAGGAGTGGCACCCGGTGGGGTCTTCTGCTGCTGTAGCCCATCTGCCTCAAAGTTCGATGTACTGTGCGTTCAGAGATGCTCTTCTGCCCACCTTGGTTGTAACGGGTGGTTATTTGAGTCACTGTTGCCCTTCTATCAGCTCGAACCAGTCTGGCCATTCTCCTCTGACCTCTGGCATCAACAAGGCATTTCCGCCCACAGAACTGCCGCTCACTGGATGTTTTTTCTTTTTCGGACCATTCTCTGTAAACCCTAGAGATGGTTGTGCGTGAAAATCCCAGTAGATTAGCAGTTTCTGAAATACTCAGACCAGCCCTTCTGGCACCAACAATAATGCCACGTTCAAAGTCACTCAAATCACCTTTCTTCCCCATACTGATGCTCGGTTTGAACTGCAGGAGATTGTCTTGACCATGTCTACATGCCTAAATGCACTGAGTTGCCGCCATGTGATTGGCTGCTTAGAAATTAAGTGTTAACGAGCAGTTGGACAGGTGTACCTAATAAAGTGGCCGGTGAGTGTATATATGTGGCTTGAAAGTAGGCATGGGCTGGTTACCTATTTCAGAGTGTATTGCGGTTTGAAGAAGTCACAGCTTCAAAACCACAAAGATTTCTGTTATTTCTGTGGTATGAGCTGTTTTTTGTTATGTCTTGTCAAATATGGAAAGTGCAGGAATCCCTCAGGCGGTGTGCAGCGTAGAGTGTAACACGACCCCTTCCTCTGTATTCGGTGCGAGCAGTCAGTCACCAAGTGTTCAGGTAAATACAGTCAGTTTTGGAGCGTAAATAGTTGAGAGAAAACGTATGTGATGTAACAGTATATTGGATCTGTGCATAAACTCTTATAGTGACAGCAGCCTAATAAACCAGCTGATGCGGTCTGTCATGTTAATCAAAGAACTAGTGTTGTCACGATACCAAAATTATTGTTTCGATACCGATACCAAGTCAAGTATTGCGATTTCGATACTTTTTCGATACTTTTCCTGAAAAGGGAGAAACACTCTCAAATATCATTGCTGTGCTTTATTTTAAAACCGGGACAACATTCTAATCATACACACCACACTAATAAATGAACATATGAACAGCAGATATGTTAAACATTTGAACAAAATATAAAAAATAAATTAGAGCAATGACATTCAAGGTAAAAAAATAATAAATTTAGCACCATTATCTCAGTTATCATAAGCAACATAAGAGTTAACAGGAACTGATAAGATTTTATCAATATCCATGCCACTGAAGATTCTGCTAATCGATCCGATTCTTTAACGATTCTCTTATCGATTCCTGATAGCAGTGTGTGGAAAAAAGTAGTCTCATGCTAACAAGTGGTTTTATTTGTTTTAAAGCTTACACTTGAGTAAGCAAACTGTATTTTTATGTAATTTATGTAATAAATGAAACCTTATTGTAAAGTGTTACCAATTAGTTATAAACCGATTCAGATGTCTCGTGAGTTCAGTGTTGGACAGATCAGTTGTTTAAACCATTCATTAAAACGAATCGGTTCAAATGAGTCATTAGTTCGCGAATTGGGCGTTTCATTATCGGACGTGTGCGCGTTGTGTGATTATCCCCGCAGTTTAGGACATCCCACAAGATTTGTGTCATCACAGAAAACATCATCACTGGATAGGTTTGTTTTCGTTTATTTAAAGTGTGGTTTATATCAGCTGAATGTGCTGAACGCTTTTCAGAGAAGATAATTAAGGCAACATATTTTAGCACAATTCACACCCAGCGGTAATTCAGGAAAACAAATCTCCGAATGCTCCACATGAAAATTTAGTTTTCAGACCATACCATCGTGTCGATTTATTTTGATTAATATGTGGGAGAGAGCAAGACAGCGCTTAGTTTTGAGACGGAAGCCTTGTTTACTTTCGCCTGGCTCCGCTCTCTCTCTCTCTCTCTCTCAGTTAGACATGCGCCCTGTCACACGCGCATCTAAGTTACATTACTCGCCCTGTCACACGCGCAAGTAAGTTACATTACTCACCGATCAAATAAGACTTTGGCGGGACAAAAATTCGCTGTAGTGTTTGTCACATGAGAGCTGCAGCTTCTTCTGCTGCGTGCGTGAGGAGAAAAAAGTATCGATACTAATAAATTTAGGTATCGTGACGTTTTTAATTTCCGAGTATCGCGATACTTTTGAAGTATCGGTACACCGTGCAACACTACAAAGAACAAAAGACACAGAGACCGAATCACTTTTGTAACTTTAATTGTAAGCATTTAAATAAAGCATTAATCTGTATTAATTTTTTTTTACAATGAAAACGATCCAGTGTTATTTTACATTTGATTACTTTCATTTCAGTAGTTTTTTTAGCTGAATATACTACTGCGAGGCCCACCTGAAAAAATTATAGCCATGTTTATTTCATTTGTCTCTTTATTCTATTGTATTTATTTGTGCTATCGCAATTTGTTTATTTGTTCTTATTTTATAATCCAATTATTTAACCTGACATACATGTTTACTACTGATCCAAATATTCTGTATGTTGCTTAAAAAAAATAAAAAAAAAATAAATATATATATATATATATATATATATATATATATATATATATATATATATAAGTTAAAAAAAAAACGTTTTAGAGCTGTAATCGCGATACCATGAAACCGTGATATTTTTGCTTAGGTTGTCATAACGTCAAAATCCCATAATGTCCAATGACTACTTGAAAGTCTTGGGAATGTAGTGATTTTGAAGACTGTAGGCCAGCAGCCATATCACCCTGTAGCCCAAGACTGGTTGCCCACTGAAGCGAAGCAGGGTTGAGCCTGGTCAGTACCTGGATGAGAGACCTCCTGGGAAAAACCAGGTTGCTGCTGGAGGAGGTGTTAGTGAGGGCAGCAGGGGGCGTTCACCCTGTGGTCTGTGTGGGTCCTAACGCCCCAGTTTAGTGACAGGGACACTACTGTCAAAGAGCATCGTCCTTCGGATGAGACGTTAAACCAAGGTCCTGACTCTCTGTGGTCAAAACAAAATCCACTTTCAAAGGAGAAGGGGTGTAACCCCCGGTATCCTGGCCAAATTTGCCCAGTGGCCCCTGTCCATCATGGCCTCCTAATCATCCCCATATACTGATAGGCTTCATCACTCTCTGTCTCCTCTCCACCAATAAGCTAGTGTGTGCTGGGTGTTCTGGTGCAATATGGCCGCCGTCACATCACCCAGGTGGATGCTGCACATTGATGGTGGTTGAGGAGATTACCCCTTCTATGTAAAGCGCTTTGAGTGCTGAGGAAAGCCCTATATAAATGTAATGAATTATTATTATTATTATTATTATTATTATTATATGTGTGTTTTATAGCAGTGGTTTACTCTGCATGGGTCCTTCAACAATCACAAACAGTAAAATGCAGCTGTAGCTTCTCTTGGGCTTTCTTATACTGTCATTTGTTTTAAAAGTACTGGACTCAATAGCTTTTTATGTTATTGAGTTTTATCACATCTTAAAGGTACTTTTATGCAATTTAAGTAATCGGCTGGGCCTCTCATGGTGGTAAGAGAAGACGTCAAATGGATAATTAAATGTATAAATTCAGTACCGAATAGTACATGACATTAGATTGCTCAGCCACAGATGAGTTGATTTGGATGGGTAAAACCATCAGTTTTCCCTTAAGACTCCATTTTTATTTTTTTATTGTATTGTAAGATGGCTGATCAATCAAATATCAATCATATAGTGCCTCTATGAGTATGTACTTTTTCTTCACAAAGACAGTACTTTTAGGGCATAGTATAAGTAGGTGAATTTGGACGCCACGCTGGTCTAAAACAGGTTTCTGAAAAGCTGCCCTAATCAGAGATGGAACTAATAAATCTCCTCTTCAGGGGCGTCTTATCTCTCTCCCTTCATGGCCTGAGGGGTCCTATTACGAATAATGATCCTGATTTGTCAGTGCTCTTGGTTTCTGAACACGGCCCAAACAACGGATTTCAGGGCCGGTGGGAGAAAAGGTCTTTCAGTTGGCTTGTCATTGCAGGGTCCACAGTTTACGCATGGTCATAACTTTTAAGCCGGATTCAATATCATAAGCCTTTTAGCTATACTTTTAAAGGTAGATGGTGTATTAGTACTTGGCATTAACATGCGACCTGTATCCGGATGTTGTCCAAATAAACATTGAAAAGACAAGTGTAAATGCGCTTCTGATTGGAATGTTATCCGATCCAGGTTCAGAGTTAGTCGAGGACGCATTGTGATCGGATCTCAGTGTAACGCAATCCAGCCATCGTGTCTGCATTCACAGGTGGACGTCACACAAAATCCCGCTCATTGTCATAATTCCCCCTCCTTTCTCCAGGAATTGTTGCACGTAACTGTGTGGTTTTGTGATAGTCGAGTGCGAAGTACATTAAAAATATACTGAAATGTTTGCCGTCAAACCGGAAAGTTGCAGAACCATACATTTTCTGTAAAGAACTCGCATTTTTCCCAACACAGCTGGCAACGTTCTCAGACCCATACGTTTCTCTGTAGCGTTTCCATTACAGCATCTATCCACATTATTAGTACTTGCAGCCAATTCGTCAAGAAAAAAAAAAAAATCAGTCGGGGTACATTTTACAAATCTCACAAAATGCACCCCGACTGAAAAGGTTTTTTTTTTTTTTTTTTTTTTCGAGATGCGATTTGATTATCCAGATACAGAAACCACTTGATGTGGACAGGTTTAAAAACACCGTGTCCTGATTGGCTTATGATCTGATCTTCTTGATCGGATCACAGTGATCACATGTTAATGCCAAGAGTAAACGCAGCCTTAGTTGCCATGTGATATGGCATCTGAGTCAAAGCTTAGTCTATATTTCAAATTTAATTAAAGTAATGATGCTTCAAGAGTACGCCACAAGTAATAAATGAACACCGTAGGTCTGGCATAAGACCTTTAGCCCTAATATAAATATTTTAACTGTAACCATACCTCTTTCCTCCTGTTCTCTTTACATTTCCTGTGTTTTTTTGTGAATTTTGCTGGGTAGTAATTACAATAGCAATGCAAATGGGACTAAACTTCCTGTATAAGTCCTGTGGTCAGATATGTTTTCTTTCTGAGAATCCTGCTCTAATATAAAACCGTTAGTCCAGCAAAGCATCACTACATGTTTACCATTCTCACTAAGGAAATTAAAACTTGAATGACAGGAACAATTAAGAAATATTGACGGGCTTGCCTTTGCTTGTTTGTCACAACATATTGTTACTGTAAGGCTGCAAACTTGCTTGTGCTTCTAGGGACGTGGCAATTAAGCTTTTGAGAAGCTAGCTTGATGCTATTTGAGATACCAACATTTCTCCTCAAAGCCCCTGGTTCCCAGTACCCATTGAGTAGACACTCGAGAGAGGGTAGACCTGTACCCAAATCATTGCTTTCCAATTTTCAGTGTGACGCAGGAGCCATTAGAGTGGATTTCTAGGCAGAATGTTTTCAAAAGCATCACTGAGGACTAGGGGTGGTTAATTGGTCTGATTTCCCGATTCGATTCGATTACGATTATTGAAGTCCCGATTCGATTACAGACGATTTTCGATTATTAACGATTCTCGATTCTCGATTAGCGATTATTGATTTTCCATTTCACAACAGTAAATGAAAATACACTACAAAGTGACAAAATGCAACACACTATCTTGTGAGTAATCAAGTTGTACTGAGAGGGAGAGAGTGAGAGAGACGCGAGCGCGATCAAACTCGTTGTGTGTGTGTGAGAGAGAGAGGGAGCGCGATCTAGCGCCAGAGGGAGCGCCTAGTTTCGAGCTAGAGACCTGCGCGGGACTGATTTTTCCGTCCCGCTCCCGCCCGCTCCCGCAAGATTTTGTCCCGCTCCCGCAAAAATATATGTTATTTTCTCCCGCTCCCGCCCGCGACAATCAAGTTTCGTCCCGCTCCCGCCCGCAAAATCCCGCCTAGTTTTTTATTTTTAGGAATAGCATGTCGTTCACTGATGAGGGCTTCAGATTAATCCGTCTCTGCTCCAGTATGCGAGCGACCGCAAATACTGAAAGCCCTCTCCGATGCTGTGCTGGAACTTGGAAGCTTGCACATTTTTCTGTTACATCTTTTAGTGCACTTGACACTTTCGACTGACTTGCCGTAAACGTCAGGGAAGTTTGCCTTTCAAAACGGTGCACACATGACACTTCAGACCTGAAGTTACAGACTTACGTGAGTATTTTGTTGCATTTGTAACAGCTCGCAAAAGGACGGTGCTTTCCATTGCTGTCGCATTGGCCTACTAGGCTACTAAAACATTTCCAAATATCAGACTTTTTCTTTGTTTGGTTTTGTAGTTTTGCATGTTCCTTTCTTTAATAATTATATCTGTAGCACTAAACAATCCACCTGTCATGTGGTGCAGACATTGCCTCTGTGTGGTAGGTTTGGCTGTTCTGCTGCGCCTATGAATGAACCACGCGAGAGTTAGCTTCCGACCTTGCGCCAGTAAATCGTTTTCATTTTAGTTATCCTTGTTGCTTGTGCATTAGATAAATAACGGTTTATTTGTTTCTAGTTGTTTTATTTCCCGCGGTAGTCCCGCGGGAGTGCAGGTCTCAGCTTTACACTCATATTTAATTTGCGGGAGTGCAGCGAATCCTCCCTCCCGCCCGCACCCGCAAGTGCACCTCATCATCCCGCCCGCTCCCGCAATGACCTTTCAAAATTTGTCCCGCGCCGCACTGTTTTGCGTCGCGACCCGCGGGACTCCCGCGGGAGTGCAGACCTCTATTTCGAGCGATCAAACTGTATGTGTGTGTGTGTGAGAGAGAGGGAGACGCGAGCGCGATCAAACTCTTTGTGTGTGAGAGAGTGAGAGTGAGAGCGAGTCGCGGGCGTGGTCAAACAAACTGTGTGTGTGTGTGTGTGTGTCTGTGTGTGTGTGTGTGAGAGAGAGAGAGAGAGAGAGAGAGGGAGAGAGAGCGAGCTGGAACTGGAACTGGGCGCGTTCGTGACGTTCAACTTTCGGTATAACATTTTTTACAAAAAAAAAAAATCGATTTTTGAAAATTTAATAATCGATTCATAATCGTCCATTACATAATCGCGATTAATCAATAATCGATTTTTTTCACCACCCTACTGAGGACTGGACCTAATGGGTACCTCGTCTGTCAATACTGAGCTGGCTGTTTAAACCTGAGGCATAAATAATGAATCATATGAGGCAGATAACAGGTGCTGGAGTTTTTAAATTGCTCATGGTTGCATTGCATTTAAAACGGGCTGTCTGAAATTGTAGCATATGGATGTTTCAATAGCGGCTGCTGTTAACTAGAAAGAAGGTTGGCAGATGGCCTAGGTAGGCAGCTGCCTTTTGAGGTAGTTAGTCTAGTGACTGATTTGGAACTTTGGTAGCATACAAATTGAGCTCACATGGGACACTACACTCATAATCTATTGCAATTAATCATCATTTTTATATTTATAATAAACATTTCTCTCATTTTGTCGCATTAGAAGATTAGTGTGTAGAAAGTGTACCTGCTAGAAGACCGTTAATTCCTTCAGAGCTTTGTACTTTTGCTTTTAAACACATCGTGTTTGGCTACAGGACTTGTATTAGTGAATTTAAAGTTTGATTTCTGAAGCAGTTAAACTTCATATTTAATGTGAGAGGAGAAAACCGATGCAGTAGTGTTATGATATTTTGGTATCAATGCTTAATTATAATAATAGTAATTTAGTTTTTAAAGTTTATGTTTTAATAACATTTTAATTATCGGCATTAGTTTGGCACAAATACACAATTCAAATTCAGACTGACTGTGGATCAATGTTGGACTTAACAGCATTGCAGAGGAAAACGAGTTTGATATGATTCATGGTACTTCCAAGTGATTTCATGAAGTCAATCTTGGTGCATTTTCATTAATGAAATATGCCGTGCTTCAATATTTTGCAACACACGGTATGTGTATTGCGTTAACATCAGTCACAAGCTCATAACACGGATTGCTGATATTAATCACTTTTCATTTGACCTACATTTGTGAAAACAGAACATTGATTGAAAGATGGCCTTTAAAGGGTACCTATTATGGATTTTTGAAAATTGCCCTTCATGTAGTGTGTAACATAGATCTAAGTGAACGAAAACATCCTGCAAAGTTTTAAACATGAAAGTTCACAGTATACAAAGTTATTGTCTCTCAAAAGTAAGAGTCGACTCTGAGTCGCTGATATGAATCGATAGATGAACGATGCTTTTCCTTTGTCTAGTTGACGTCAATTTGACAAGTTATTTGAATAAGATACGCCCACTCATTGCGTTCGGAGACCAGTGTTGCCAGGTCCGTATGCCTGCACGGTTTCCGCGGGTTGTTTGTGTAGTGCACGGGTTGACGCGATTGTTTTACCCACTGGAGCATGATTGTTATTGGGGAAACACCCGGGAACGCTATTTGACTATTTTTGGCCATGATTGGGTTAGTTTTGATGAGCAATTGGGCTGGGTTTGTTGTGCAGACCTGGCAACCAGGTCGGAGACGCCAGGGAAAACTAACATCATGTCGAGACGCTGTTTTGAAGTGCGATGCAAAAGCAAACTTTTTTCATCTGCCCAGTGAGGAGCATTTGAAGACTAAGTGGCTACAGTTCATATATACAACTATACCACAGATATAGCCTTGTTCTGTGTTCGCGTAATTTTGAAGATGATTGCTTCACAAACCTAAATGCTATAAGTATGGATTTGCGAGACGGCTGATACTGAAGGTTCAGTACCGAGTTTATTTGGATCAGCTTCCTTCTCCGAATCACAAACTGTAAGTATTATTAATATTAAATGTTGCTTTTATGTTTTATGTATCATGCTCAATAATTTGTGTGTGTGTTGTGTACGCACAGCGCATAGGTCGTCAGCTGTATTGAAATATGTGAAGTGTTTGTCGTTGTTAATGGAGTTGTCATAAAGAATATAGCTATAACGTTGCCTCTTAGTACTGCATTATCGATATGTTTATGCGTTGGGCTAACGCAAACAAAGACTGAATGTGCTTTAACCACTAAACTTTTGGCTATGGTAGCTAATATATCACCACAGATTAGCGTCACGCAAAGGCGGGGTTTGGAAAAATGACTCGCTAAACGATTCATATGGGAGTCGGTGAGCAAATCAAGTAAAAATAAATGCATATTATAAGACAACAAAAGTGTTTTTTTGTCATGGCATGCTCGTAAAACTGTTGTTGGGGACTCCCAGAACAATATTAGGAACATTTTAAATGCCATAATAGGTACCCTTTAACATTGATTCGACACTTTAATATATTCCGTCCATCAGTGTAATTTTGATATTACTTGCATAGTTACTTGGATAGCTCTTGATAAAAGTAGATCAGACAAAACCCTCCTTTCCAATTTAGACCTAATCTCACCTTTAAATGAGAGAAATATACCAGTTTCCTCAGAAACACTCCTGAACCTTGCTCTCTTTCATCTTAAATCCAGCTTCCTGCTTCCACACATCTGTGACTTGAACTTGAATAGAAGAAAGGTGCAAATAAGTGACTGTCGATAAAATGTGTTATTAGCATCCTTTTAAGGGACGTTGAATTTGCATAAGTAGAAAACTTGCTATTGAGAAAAATACACAGTAGTAACTCAAGTTTACAAAGGAATTGTTCTTACCTGAAAATAAAAAAATGAAAAGTACTCATGAACATTTTGGCCTTCAGTATATTATTAGTTGTATGACGGTTTGTCTTCTGGAAATTGAATGTGTTTCCTACAGTGCCCAGGCCTTGTAAATGACTGGCCACCATCCATCTGTATCTAACCTCTGACAAGCCTCAGCCTGCACTCAGGGTCTGGAGATCGTCAGCTTTGAGCCACACATTTCTTTTGAACTTTGATTTCATTTGAAGAGATGAAAAGCAGATATTTTCACCCCTGCTTGCTCCCTGTTTCAGATGTAAAAGAGCAGCATTGGTACTTTTCTACAAACAGAATTGGACCAAAGGTTAGAGGCAACAGTGCCAAATTTCTTCTCCACCGCGGCTGGAAGATGATCAGGGGTCGTTTGTCGGGCGTAGTTTGATATGATGAAAGCTACCAGGTTGGCTTTGGAACAGGTTCAGTTGAATGTCACTTTTGAATGAAATTGGCTCCAATCGGGATCGTTAAGGGCATTTTGGTTTGTGTGTGGCTGTCCGGAGTCTTCCTCTTCTTTCTTCTCTTTGGGCTTCAAGGCAACCTAGAGCGTTAGGCAGACTTCTTCCTTTGATAGAAGACCTTTCTGCCAGAATTAATTAATCAAGCATGTCGCTTGTGTGTGCCGTCCCTTGTGCAAGTGTGTGAATGAACAGGCATCTGTCAACACACCTCCTCGGTTGCCTTCTTCCTCGTCTCTGCCAAAACAGCACAACAGCGAGTCTGGCATGCTACACTTTTAATGTAAAATTTCCCTTGTATCTATTCGTCTCATGGCTTAAGCGTCTGCCTCCGTCTGTAGTGCCTTTGTTTACAAAATCCACAATTTTTTGGTCTAACTTTGAGCTGAACCAGTTGTAGGGCTGTTCGCTGTTGAAGGGCATATCTGTGCCCCCTGCCGAGCATTAATGATGTTTTAGTAATGTATTGCCTGGCAGGGGGTAGTGGCGTGGCTTTATTAAACTCTTCTCTGTGCCTAGAGGAGGAATCAAACACAGGACTGTCAGAGTGCTGGAGACTTCACTAACGTGGCTGTGTAATAAAAGCTAGAAATTATATGAGTATGTCATTGAATTCTCAAAGAAATATCTCATTTTGTCAGCTTTTACAGACTCTGGATTTTCAGTGTATTGTACTTTCACTGATTAGATCATCTTTGGAAGTGCCCATACCTGATACCTTATAGAAATTAGGCATTGGTCACAATGGTCAAATAGTCAAAACGTTTTATTATTTTATACATTGCCAATTGCTAACCTGTTCTTTGTATCTGTTTTTCTTGCCTAACCTTAGACACACAAGTGCAGTTCAAATGGGAAATCAGGGAGATGTCCCTCAGTACCAGCAGGATGAAAATCAGTCTCTCTTTTTCGTTCAGTCTCTCACTTGCAATTCTTTTTTTTTCTTACGCAGGGTTTTTCCTGGCTCAAAATGAGGCGGAGGTGGTAAAATTGTAACACTAGGGGGGTCCGGGGGCATGCACCCCCGTGAGAAAATTTTGTACATTTTAAAGATAAATTCATTAATCTGGTGCACTTTGAGTCACTCGAATCTGTTGTTAAAAATAAATAATAATCCACCCGCCAACCACCCATATTCTTTGATTTAGATATCTGCATCTGATCATCACATTACAATTATTCAATTTTGAATATTCAATTATTCAATTAAGCATGATAATATGGTAACATATCACACAATTAACATTTATTTAAATTAAAAGTTCTTCTTTTGGCAAAATTACATTTTCTTTATAGCCTAAACAGAGGCTTTACTCCCTTTAAACTTATTGTGAATGTTTCATTTTTGAAAACACTCTTATCGGAATAATTTTTTGTACCTTTATAAAGGGCATTTTCCCCCTAATTTTATTTAATGTATGCTCTAAATTTCATTTAAAATTCTTACATTATATCAATAAATTAAAATAATAAGACACTAGGCAGTTACCAATCAAATTAAATAATTTACATTGAAAAATTATAACTGTATTAAATGTATATGAATATACAAGGAATGTTGAAAAGAATGATACTTTGAAACTAAACCGCCAGTAGGAGGGGGCAGGCGGCCGTCTTAATGAGCGAGTCATTGAGACATTAATGTAAACGATTCGTTCAAACGGCTGATTGATTCAGAATGAGGCGGTTTAATAATGGGCAATTGAATCTTTGACTAAAGCGATTAGTTCAAAACGCTGAATGATTCAGTAATGAATCATGGATGAGTGTTGCTGTGAGACGCGATATGGTTCTGTTGTTTGGAACTATTTTCGCTGCTAAAACAGAACAAAAACAGTCTAAAAATGTAAGTAACTTAATTTTTAACTATTTATTTATTGAACTGTTATGAAATTAATGTCTCGGTTTCAATCGTGATGGCATTCAGTAAAACAGCACTCTGGTCGTGTGTAGCCTATTGTTTCTTAACTATAATTAATGTTATAAATAACTGCGCGAGACTCAACAGCGCAACTTTGTTACCGTCCGTACATTAGGTACCATGATGGGAGTTCCGTGTCTTTATTACACTCATTTAGCTGTCATCCACCCTCGATTGAATGGAATGTTTTTAACGCTCGCTCGACCCGCGGATTATGATCCGTGCAGCACTATCGGCAAACTACACGGTTAGAGAATGGACACAAGCGGGAATCGCGACAGAACGGTCACGGTGGATATATGAGCACGTGACTGTCTGTCCGAGTTTTGTCGAGAGGCGGAGGCGGCACGAAATTTGACGGAGGCGGCCGCCTCATAATTGTCTATGCAGGAAAAACCCTGTTACGTATGCTTTGTTGAAATTATCCATAATTTATATGTGTGTGTTCAGGAAGCCAGCTCGCTAATGGAGGTATGCATAATGTATTCGTCGTGCTTTTATCGGAGCCTCTGGCCCAGTTCTAGATTGAGGCGAGTACTGTTCCATGATATAGCCTACTAAAGTCTGGGAATAACCATGGATTCCACAATTTGACATATCAATATCAATATCATTATGAAACAAGGTATTTTATTGTTGTCCTAATGCTCTTAGTATTGCACTTAGCCATTTAAGTCTCACAAATCTTCTTTTATAATGTGAGCAATCAATGTCCAAATTCATAATTATCATAAAATATAAATTTTTTGCTAAGCCAGAAATAAAAACACCATACCTTGGTAGTAAATTACAAAAAAACAACAACAACGAATTAACGTTGCTGTAATGGTGTTTCCAATTCAACGGCTTAGGGAAACAATCTTCCTCTCTTCTTGTTCTGACTGATATTTTTTCGCTCACCCTAAATATAATAATATATTCCTGTGATGGCCAAGCTGTATTTTCAGCATCATTACCCCAGTCTTCTTCAGCATCACGAAATCCTTCAGGAAACGTTCGTTAGTGTAAAAAACGGTAATAGATATTTTTAGGATTTTTGTATGAAAAGAAAGTTCTAAAGAACAGCTTTTATTATTTTAAACGATGTGAAAGTTTTTACTATCACATTTGATCAATTTAATGTCTCTTTGCTCAATAAAAGTATTGATTTTAATTTGTATTAATTAATAATTCAATGAATTTCTTTCTAGTGCATATAATATAAATTAATTAATAAATAAGTAAATATGCATATAACATTTTATGTTTTATGCACAGTTTATGTAAGAGTTTTGCTGTAATGTATTGATTAGACTCAACATCGCTAGTAACTAGTATACATCCACTATTCAGTGTCTGAGGAACACTCGTTGAGTACAAAGGACGTCCAGCTGTACAGATTTTCATATTAAGCTTTGTTTCAGCACCTTTCTGTTCTGAAGTGGATGTCGGGTTTCCCCCTCTTAAACAATAGCAGCTTAAGTGTCAGGAAGTACCTTAAGTGTCTCTTCACATTCCTGCTTTTCTTGTCTCATAAAAGCTTCTGAGTGTGTATGTTGATGTCTATAGTTGGTGTATTCTATTGTATATGTGTGTGTGTGTGTGTGTGTGTGTATTACATGGTTTAATACTATATTGTCTCCGGACTGTCACATGCTCTTGTTCGTTTGTCTGCTGTTTGTGGCAACTGTGGAATTAAAGAGGATTTTCTGTTTGTAGAGTTAATCAAAGCATCCTTCTTAATCTGTGCGTCAACCCGATCTCAGATGGAAGAAACCGTCACCTCGGATAAGAGTTCACATGGCTAATTGATTTTCAGATGCTTAAAACATCAGCCGTGCACATACTGTTCTCTCTCTGTCTCTCTCTTGAATAAATGCACGCACACTCTCGAACTGGCCCATCGCCCGGTTCTGCTCAGTCAGATCTGCAGCAAGATTGCGTCGAACACACACTCTCCTCACGCACATTAATTCTAGCTCATTCATCCCAGGACTATTAAACTCTGGGATGAGAGTCTTGGTGAAAATAGGATGGGCTGGTTTTGAAAAGTCACATGACTATAAGAACTACTTTTGAAACTGAGATCTGCATACTCTGCAGAGAGACCTAAAACATTTATTCTACACTGATCTGACACTATGCCTATTCTAATGGCAACTCTTTCCGACCCCTCTGCCAGTGGACGGGATGCAGTCTCCAACCTTTTACTGTCACTTACGTATCGATCAGCACAAACAGCACTGCCGCTTATATGGTTGCTAAGCGGATGAGAGCTGACACTGAGGGTAGTGTCGCATAACCAGCATTTTAACAGGAACAACTGATCAACCAACATATAAACTGACAGTTTGACAACCTCAGTTTTCTTTTCAAATGCCATTTACGGGTCATCCATCCAATTTTTTATATATAATCTCATTATGATTTTGAAATTTGAATGCAATTATGGTAGGTTTAAATTTTATGTTTTGTATTTTGTAGTTTCTGAATGTTTTTACTTTGTTATACCCATAGTTTTGAGAAAGCACTTTCTTTTTGATGCAATGAACAGTCTGAACTAGGGGTGTGCACAAATATTCGAATTTTCTAATATTCGATCTGTAATAAGTATTTGAAAAATAAAATACTATTTGAATTTTACTACGTTGCTTTGCTGGCCATGCAGTGAATCCATGATAAATCCCAAGCACTAACTCAGTTATAATTAAATGCACTGGGTGGCGCTGTGCGGCGTGTTTAAAGCTACACTGTGTAACTTTTTTAGTTTATTCTTAGCTAAAAACACTTAGTTCTTTCAAAAATATATTCTCGTAAATGTATTATATGTAGGGATGAGTCGCGATCTTCGAATAGTCGAATAGTCGAACTGCGTTCGAAATTCGATCATAAAATTGCTTTTTCGAATATCGTTATATTTTCGCGCAATTCCAATGTGACATAATTGACGGCGCGCCTACTGTCACAGATCGCGCAGCAGGGTATTTTCCTGTCGGGGACACAATGTGTTACTAACATGAATGAAACCCCCTCCTGCGCGATCTAGGATACCAGCGTTTTATACATAGTGTAAACAAACAACAGAAGGAGAGCTGTCGTGACCGTTACTCTGCGCCCAACAGAGGTAGGTTGTAGACTAACCTTTACTCTATGGTAGTAACCGTCTATGTAACAAAGTAGGCTACATTTACTTCACTACGTTGGGCGACGTTCCTCTCGTTACTTTATTTTAATGCAATACATGTTGTTAAATGTGTAGTTTGTTTATTCCAAGCGCGCTGTATCTTTTTTATGGGCATGAGCGATGCTCCATTCACAAATGAATCACTCTTTTGAGTCGATTCTGTTCAAAGACTTCATCAAACAAGTTGGCAGCTCTGTCTAAATCGGTTCGAATCAGTTGATCTGTTCAATTCCTCGCGCACTGAATCGTCTGAAGCGCTTTATATTCACACTCGACACTGAGTCGTAACAGGAAGATTTAAGAACATCAAGAGCGTTGGATGAAGTGGCCGAGGACCTACAGTTTAGTCTAGTGAAAGCAAATCTGCAAATGCATTATATTTTGCCAGCGATGAAGATCTAGTTGAACATCTTCGTATGCTGTCTGTGAATGAATGATTCCACAGGACGATACATTCGAGTTCATTTCATTCAGGTAATACATTTTACAACCAAACGGATTATTACGCGACGATAGCACTACAAGTATGATGACATTATCCGTTTTTTGGACATATACATTAATTTATAGGCTACATTAAATAAGCTACCATTGTCCACAGTTTATGAAATGAACACCCGCCATCCGCAGTAGCAGCAGTGGCATCACATGAATAGTTATGATTGTTTAAAAATTAGGCTTTTGCAACAAGGGAGGTTTGCATAAAATCATTATGATGACATTATTTTTTTTATCGAACGAGCATCTGGTTTGGCGATGCAAAAACGGACTGTCGCGCTTATTGTTTTTTTCTTCTATGTTATAACTACCGGTATGTAAAAAAAAACAAAACAACGAAAACATGTTAATTGTTCAATTAATAACAGTTTGTTTGATGACAAATCGCTAAAGATGAAATTGGCCTCCTTTCTGTCATTGTGAGTGTGCGTTTTTTTTTTCTTTTTTTTTTTCGATCTTCGAACGATAATCGACTTTTGCTCCTCGATTTTCGAATGGCATTTTTGGCAGAAATTCACATCCCTAATAATATGCCATTGAAAATACATACGGGGAAGGGGTTCTAATGTCGGTTGCCATGTTTCCCCTCCATCTTGAAAGTACATTAGCCAAAGAAGGACATCAAGCTTTGCCTTTCGCGTTTTAACACGATTGCACCGTGTCGAGGTACGTTCTGTACGATAACTGGCGCAGTCTGCTTTATTAGCTTTTTTTCCGTTTGCGCTTTTTGAGCTTAAATGCTTTTGTTCTTTATATTTTGAATGTTATATTTTAAATACTTTTTTCAACTCAAAGAAAACCTCAAGATATATTGTAAGCTTGTTGTGTATATTGCCTAATCATAAGTTTTTAAAAAAACTTAAACCTAAAAAATAAAAAGATTTCGTTAAAGCTACACTTTGTGATTTTTACCCCCATCTAGCGGTGAAAAGGTATATGACCATCCAGTGAATATTAGTTTCTGTTCCTCTCAATTCCAGTTTCGTTTTAACTCCTACGGTGGCCAATGTAGTCCAAGATTAACATGGCTTTCAGTTCGACCTCCTCGACACGGTGCCATCGAGTGTTAAAACGTGAAAGGCGAAGCTTGAATTAACGGAATGTCCCTCTTTGGCTAATGTACTTTCAAGATGGAGGGGCAACATGGCGACCGACATTAGAACCCCTTCCCCGTATGTATTTTCAATGGCATATTATACACTCACGAGAATACTTTATTACTTGAACGAAGTAAATACATTAATGAGCACATATATTTTTGAAAGAACTGTGTTTTTAGCTAAGAATAAACTAAAAAAGTTACACAGTGTAGCTTTAAACGTCTTTTAAATAAACGAATATTCGATTTTTATGAGCCCGAATATATATTTTTGAAAAATGCCCATCCCTAGTCTGAACGATTTGTGGGCATGTGGCTGAACCTATAGGTACCAAAAGTGGGAGGAGGAGAACAACGTGTGTTTGTTTGTGACAGTTTCGTTGTCAGTAAGTTTTGCTCTTTGCTGATGGATATAAAGCTTTTAGATGCGGCTGATGTGTTTTTTTTTATGTGATGAGAGGGTTTCTCATTAGAGGGTTAGATGAGTTCGACTGGCGAGCTCAGGGGAGATCTGCCGTCTGCTAGGAGACTTCAAGGCCTCTGGGCTACTGCTTGCTTGCTTTGAGACTGACACACACACACACACACACACACACACACACACACACACACACACACACACACACACACACACACACACACACACACACACACAACACCACACACACACACACACACACACACACACACACACACACCACACACACACACACACACAATGCTCCGTCCTTCTGCTGCCTTCCTAGATTAATGAGACCAGTGTCATACTTTGCTCAGTTAAACACACATACACACTGTCTTATTCACAAGGGCCTAAAGGCAGGTGTTTAATAGATATTACTCCATGCATAACCTCTAACCAAGCACTTTATTTACATCAACACGCCTCTCAGTGGACCTGTTAGAGTCATTAGACAACACTGCGGTTCTTTAATTAAACATCTCATGGGCTGGAATAAAATGCAGATGTTCCAGCTGGAGAATAATCTGATTTTTCAGTTTTTTTTTAGTGTTTATCCCTCATTGTTTTGATTTGATTGTCAAGGGCACATGTGATGTGGGTTTCTGAAAGTGCACGTGGTGAAGTGTATACATGGTCATAGGTCATGAGAATGACCGTCATGCTTCTAAATGAAACCGATCTAAGGTCATTAGTGTTGTGTAACTCGCACACATGGTAGTTCGGGCTTTTCTTTCCTTAGTTGTCTCTTGAAGTGTGTGTGAGGCCTCAGTTTGAACCTTTATCTCACTACTCATGGTAGACACTGCCTGGGGTCTTATTGATTTCTCGCTGATTTATTGACTTCAGCTTTAGTACTGTATTTTTAACAAATTTGTGTAGAACAAACCATTAACTCCTATTCAGCTTTGGCCAATAACTTGTTTTGCACCATTTTTTTGCTATGGACATGATACCTCAAATCATGTGGTTTGTTTGAGGAGAGGTATGCTATTACTTTTCTAAGTAGGCTGTCTACAATTTTCACCTTGTGGACACTAAAAATTCTTTCATTGTGGCTTGCATAGACTTTCATGAAAGGAGGAACGTGAGACCAGAAACTGACTTAGTGTTTCTTTAACAAAGACAGCCTCATTATGCTAGTGTTTTCATGTAACAGCATTTCTTCTTTATTTCTCTATGGCATCTCCATCCAGCGGTGTAAGCTGTATTCTTAGTAAATGTGTTTTCATCTCTTTGTCTCTCTCGTGTGACCTCTGTGTGCTTGAAGAATGGAAAATGAATTCATCCAACATCTTTTCTTTAAATGTCAAACTTCTGGACATTGATTTTATATTCTGGATGAATTTCTGAATTATTAATAATAATAATAATAATTATTATTATTAGGCTGGTAAAGTTATAATCAATAATAGGAGTGTGATGACAGTTAGCTCACGAGACGAGACACGAGATGAGATTATTTCCTCAATGACGAAAACCTCAATGACGAAATACATGACTAGAAAAATGTTTTGACTAATCATCTTGTAATGAATGTCTTTTTAGTTCTACTTTTTGAGTATGAATTATCATATGCAGTAAAAGACAACAATACTCAAGCACTGTAAAAGGTTTTGCCACAAACTCAACTGACTGGCTTCTCTCCTGTACATGTACATGTAGATTTATGAGCTACACAGCCCAGCCTAAGATAGCGTTTATATTGGCAGATATTTGCATGCATCAGACAGCCGTTTTCAAAATGTGTTTTATTGAAATCGTGTTTGAAATAGAAAGTAAAACGCGAGCGCGCATTCAAACAAGATTTCAATATGCTGTGTGCGCATTCTACAAGATAAGACATTTTACAGATGCTTAGGCTCTGTTGTGCAACTAATCCTCTGCCATGGTCTTGTCAGTTATTTCATCACTTACTCTCATCACGTGATCAGTAAACTCTGATTCCTGCTGCATTACGTACAAATCTGCAGCTCGTCTTGGATGAGCTGGATGGAATTGAAGCAACCGTTATCCAACTGAATTAAATGGTTTTTATTTCTATAAAAAGCAAAACGACATTGGAGGCCAATTTCACCCTCACACTCCTCATGGCAATATCGCGAGACGGCTTTTCACCTCAACGACAAATCTAGTCACATTTTAATCTTGTCACACCTCTAATCAATAATTACTATTTCTTACTAGGGACATTTTTTCAGTGTTTGGACCTCCTGCATCCTGGCTCTGTTCGACCACAGACGTGGAAGTGCTAGAGGCAGGAGGAACTCTTGGAGGATCTCGCTTTCTTTCTTTCTTTCTTTCTTTCTTTCTTCTTTCTTTCTTTCTTTCTTTCTTTCTTTCTTTCTTCTCTTCTCTCTCTCTCTCTCTCTCTCTCTCTCTCTCTCTCTCTCTCTCTCTCTCTCTCTCTCTCTCTCTCTCTCTCTCCTCTCCTCTTCTCTCTCTCTCTCTCTCTTTCCTTGTGGGATTTGGAGGAAATGCTTTCTGCTCAGACCCTTTGTTCCGTTATTCCCTAAACTAGGACCTGCTTCCTCCCCACCCACATCTAACCTTAACCGTCTCACCACAACGGGTCAAAACACGTCATCTTTTGGTATTTCTCTGCACTAGGGAATTTTTTTTATTTCGGCTCTTCCCCACAAGGGTGAATCCAAAAAAAACAGTCAAGAACAAAATAAGAGGCATTATCAAAAAATACATTTATGAAGAAAATTAAGCTTATTTTTAGGACCATTAAGATAGATTTATTTTTCTCGTTACTTTAAAAGAATTATAAAAAATCTCATTTTCTGTACTGTAGGTTATGAAAAGGTTATAGAAATGTTAACGTTTATACATCATGTATTTGTTTTACTGAATTTAATTTTAGCAGCTTTTCATTTAAAAATAATTTTCATTATTAAAGTATTATGAATGTAGTTTTAATTGTCCTAAAAATGGAAAAATATAATTTGAATGAATAATTTAGTTATAATATAATGAATTTAATGATTTTGTTAATTATTAAAATTCAATTATTCTGTTGATTTTGGAGTCAAGTAGGACCTGGTCATTTCTTCATGAGGTTCACCCTCTAACTCTTCTCTCTCTCTCTCTCTCTCTCCCTCCTTATGGGATTTGGAGGAAATGATTTCTGCTTTTCTGCTTTCTGTTGATTTTGGAGTAGGACCTGGTAATTTCTTCATGAGATTCACCCTCTAACCTGTCACGGGTAGGTTCAAGCAACGAGGAAGCAGGAGATGGTCGAAGCAGTATTTAATAACAAAACTCAAAGATCTCCAAAAGGAACAAAGAAACATGGATAGAGATAACCACCATAAATGCAACGTTCACGACAGACAAGGGATAGACTAAAACCCAGGGCTTAAATACACACAGAGAACAGATCAGTGAAACCAACAGACACGGCTGGGACAAATTAACTCATAATGACTAATTAACAGGACAGCAGGTGACAGGGATAACATAGAAACACACATGGGCAAACACTAAACGTGACATAACCATTGCAGGTATTATAATATTTGTGGTCATGGCAGCATTGGCGAGATGCCACAGGCTAAACTTCTTCATTCCTCCTGTGGTTTTGACATTGCGTAGTCATGTAAGGTAATACTGTTCACCTCACAAACAGAAAACAGGACTGGAGAAAGTCAGTCAGTATAAAAGCCTGTAGAAAAAACAATTGGAATATTAAAACATCACACCATCTGAACAGCCTGTCATATCAGACCAGACCAGACTGGTTGGTGCGGCCCAAGATAGCCAAGGCTAGGAATAAAGAACCAATACAACTTAATGGCGATTATCTCAGTCACATGAAAACAGCCCGATTAGGAGTTCATTACTGCTGCTGCTGAGCTTGTAAAATCTGACACAGCACTTTGTTGAACTTTTAGAGCTGTACTTTTTAAAGGACCCAAAGTGATTGATGCAGCTGTGGACTAGAGGCTGTTAACGCCTCTGTTTGATGACAATCACGATAAGCCTAATAGTGCAGTGGGCCCATGCAAGCACTATTATATTCTGTCCATGTTTGCTGCTTCCTTTCTGTCTGAATGAAGAGTTTTGCGGTGCTGATGGAGGCCTGGGGTGTTGAGGCTCTAACGTGTGTGTGTGTGTGTGTGTGTGTGTGTGTGGTGTGTGTGTGTGTGTGTGTGTGTGTGTGTGTGTTTGTGAGGCTGGTTCAGCTGTAATTGTTGTGACCTAAATGATGGTAAACAGTGGCATTGCTGTCCACACAACCAGAGCCACATTGACACTGGCCTCTTTGTCTTTCTCTTTCCACCCCCTCCGATATATACACACCACACACACACACACACACACCAACAAACAGCATTTGTAGTTCCATAAGGGCTATAGGGAGCTGGATGGCCCCAAGCAGACAGGACTGGCATGGATTTCCCTCCCTGGGTGGAAACTAAGAAACAGTGGACTCTGGGACAATGGCCACGTGACTTCTTTGGCATCTTAGGAGCCAAGCGTGGAAAGTCTTTTGCTTCTATTCTGCGTTTCCCAACGCGTTACATCACACTTCCACTAATACACATGTGCGAGATGTTGTGGAAGCTGTTTAGATGTGATTTAGGTGCACACTAATGTGGTTTCCAGAGATCCTAAATTATTTTCCTTCTGGATTTCCTATTAGGTTTAGGGATGTTTCTTTGGGGGCTTTCACACTGGGCACGTTTGGGGACACAAAGTCTTTGACGGTTTTCAGAACAGCTCTGTCATTGCCGATGAATTATCCAGCGGTTGTTTTAGCAATGAAACGGTTAACTAACATTGAGTGCAAGCAGTGTTCACAACTCATTTTTAGTAAGACTATTGTTCAGTGGCATTAGTACTCAGTAGCCAGTCTCTGTTAAAAAAACAGCATTTATTTGAAATATAATTTTTTTTAAGAATGTAAAAGTCTTTACGGTATTTTTGTTAAAAAAAATCAACTTGATCAGTATTATTAACAAGTATCATTAACAATTCCAATGATTGAGTGCTATACATTTCGTGCTGGGCAGCGATTAATCCGATCCAAAATAAAAGTTTGTGTTTACATAATATATGTGTGTGTACTGTGTATAATTATTTTTATATATATAATTATTATATTTAAAATATACAGTATGCATTTATATATTTTAGAAACATTTGCATGTATATATTATATATATATATTTTATATATATAATATAATATTTTTTATAAATATACATATTCTTATATATATATAATCATATATATATATATATATATATATATAATATATATATATATATAATATATATATAATATATTATATATATATATATATATATTTTATATATATAAAAATATATACAGTACACACACATATATTATGTAAACACAAACTTTTATTTTGGATGCGATTTAATCGCGATTAATCGTTGCCCAGCACTAACTTACCGTTCTTATCCTACTTAGAGTATAGACGGTTTTAACGGCAACAACATAACGTTTGTGGCCCAAACTTAACTTCCGGTTGAATCAATAACAACAGAGTTCATCTGTAGAAACACGCAAATTACATTAGTTAGCAAGTATGTCTAGTCAGTATTATTTGGGACTAATAGAAGAAAACAGACGTTACTTGGCCAAACTTAAATGTGACACACTAATGCGTGAACACAAGGGGGAGGCGTTCAAGGCAAATGCAGCTTGGATGCCTATAAATATTTTTATTCCGGAAAAGTAAAAAAAAATCTAACACACACGGATGGAAATACCTGTGTCGTTTATGGGGAAATCGAGGCGGGTCAGATGCTTTCACTCCGCCTGGATCATTGCGATGAAGTTTAACTGCGTTTGTAGTCGGCGCCACATTACAAATACAGACCGGAAGTTAACTTCGGGCCAGCTCGTAACTCTGGTTACGCGCGTGCGTCCGATGAAACCGTCTATTATGTTCTATGCAACAGATTCACATCAAACTCCACCGAAATCAGCCACGTGTGTTAAAGATATTAGGGTGCTGTCTTTGCTGTCTGCCATCTAAGGTAGCACACTAGGTTTTTGACAGAGCTAGTGTGTGTTAGTTGACCAGCAGGTGCGGCCGTTTTGAAGGTGTCTCACCCACAGACCAATAAAAGCTTGTTTACTGAACACACAAACTTCCCACTACGTCACCAAAGAATGGTGTGTGTGTGTGTGTTGACGTTTCAGGTATTACGAATGTGTGCAATAGCCTGTGAAACCACCAAACAAATGTGCGACGACACTTTTGAACTTTTGTTCTCAGTCTTGTTAAGAACAACTCTATCGATATAACCACTGGGCGATAAACCAACCTTGGGAAAACAAAAGAAGGCTATCAAATAAGCAGGCAAATACATTTTTTCAGACAGCCCAATAAACAGCTGACAGTTTTATCCATTTACTTGATATAAACAGAGCATAAAAACAATCAGACTCGCCCATCTGCGGGGCATCATCAGTCTGCGGTCTAGTTTCCGGTGCATTGATCAGGGCCAACCACACCAGAAGTGTTTGACTGGTTTCAGAACAGCTCTGTCATTGCCGATTCATTATCCAGCGGTTGTTTTAGCAGGCGTGTAACATTTCAGATGGCCCAAGAGACACTGCAATGATGTTCAGCACTTTAAACCATCGCTTCATTAATCCAAAGTATTCGGTTTGTGAGTGTGTATGTGCATTTGTCAGGGTGTTCTTATATTTTGTTAAATGGTACATAACTCAAAAATAGTAATTTTTTTTATTGATAATCACAGGCCTCCTACGTTGAGCGTGTTGTTTTTTTAGTAAGACTTTTTGTTCATTTAACTCACTCTGCACAGAGAACCCTCATGGAAATGGCTTGTTTTGTGTTTCAGCACTCACGCTTTTAGTTCAGTCATTCAAGTCTTGTTTAATGGATCCTCAGACTATATTACAAAGGGAACTGCATGTGACTTCATGTAAAAATAAAAAGGTAAAATGTGTAAAAGTTAAAATGACATTTAATTGGTTAAGGCAAGTTGGCCTCCTGCGGAGTGACATGCTATACTTTTATATATATTTTTTTAATAATATTTTTTCCAGTGCATATGCACGGTCCATTGCACCACAGCTCTGACACATTCATATTTATTAAAACCTAATTTCTTAATGCTTGTTTATTGGGGGGAAAAAAGCACATGGATCGGTTTTTTGTCAACTACCCATCATTTTTTTGTGTATTTTGTATAAAGGCTCCCTTCAGATTATTATTCCAGCATTGTTACCAGAGAGCTGAAGAGAACGGTGAAGAGTGAGATGAATTTATTAAGTGAACAGTCAGAGAGATCACGCTCTGCTTGTGAAGGCCTGGAGATTCCCAGAATTTGAGCAGAAAGGAGCTAATGCCTAGCAACCGCGCCACAAAGAGCGGAGAACTGAGTTTCTAGAGCATTGAATGCAAAAACCCAAAGGACAAATGAAGTAAGAGCGAGAGAGCAAGAACTTAAGTCTGTTTGATCACACATGATCTTAGCATTATAAATTGGATTTCATAAGTTGAGAGCTGCAGAGAGACCGTAAAACTGGTTCGGCGAAGACCAGCCAAAACGAGGAGAGTGGACAGACGGAGACCGATGTGTGCTGCTGTAACCTGGGTCGCAGCTGCAGCAACAAAACCAAATTATTCTCGTCTCCAGTGTGAACCTGTGTGCCTCAGACCATAATGACCATAAAAACTCAGCCAGACACACTGGCCCCAGATCAAGAGTGGACACCTGAGCTCACTGGCACATTGCTGTACTGTATTGGTGCATCTCTCTCATTAGCATAGCCTATGCTGTCATTCACACGCCCACGCTTTCCCTCAGATCCGAGGGACCGCAACCATGTGATACGTTGAGGTGTTAGGACAGCATAAACAACACCTGATACCAGGCTATTTGCGCACATGTGGAGGTCTTGAGTCAACATGAAATGGCCAATATGAGTTTTATTATTATTAATTGATTTAATTGTGCCTCTCTTTTTGCATCTTTGTTTTGATTATCACTTAAAGTTAATCTTTAAAAGCACTAATAATTTGATAATTGTTTTATGCTGTACATTGATGTTGTGATGCCTACATTCACTTGTAGCCTTTAAAATAATTGATTTTAGTTTTTGATTAAATTTAAAAAAAAATGTTTTTAATTTATTGGAATCACCATAATGTGAAATTATTATCGTGTATTCCTGAAAAATGCAAATCCCGCTGTTTTTTTTCTGATATTTATTTTTAAGTTATGTTGATACTGTTAAATTGTGGATATTAATTTTCTTTACCACTTTGGATTTTTTTTATTATTATTATTCTAAAGGAAAAACTACTGCAAGTGATTATTCTGACCAAGATGTGCATATTGCTTTGGACGTTAGCTCATAAAGTGAAAAGTTTTGGTTATGATAGTGTGCTGAAAATCCAGGTCATATAATAAATACTCTTAGAAACGGGATAAACACTATTACTGTCCCAGTGGAATCGCTGGTAATGTTTAAAATTAGTTATGTGGGAGATGGCACACGAATTTCAGTTCTGAGACCCTACTAAGGATCTATAACCATAATTGGACAAATTGGAGAGATGTAGCATGCTTCAGTGTGTAGTTCATTTAAGAGAGTTTCGCAGGTAATCCATCACACAACTTCTGTTCGGTTGAGTGCTGCTCATGCAACGGCCATTGTCTTTTGTTATGGTTTAAAACGTATTCGTGGAAGTGTCGTCAATGCCTGATGTTTAACATACACTGCCACATCCTGCAGGTGCACAACAGTGTGTGAATACTAATACACAATAGATGGGGTGATTCATACAGGCACTAATTTCCCCATGCGGGCTGTCCCGTCTCCTGTCTGTCCTCTATGGGATTGAGCACAATAGGAGTTCACAGCTTGCTTTTGTGTTTGGTGGTATAATTAAAACCTTTTAAATACTCATGATTGAATACTCATTCTCTTGAATACTCATCAAAAGTCAGAGGAAGAAATTTGGAATCTTTTTTTTTTTAAAGTTAACAAGAATCATAACTATTTAGATAATTATAACGATAACTATATCCATCCACACCAATGCACGATCACTTCAGTTGGCATGTATAATAAACAAAGTTATGTCGCCTGCCTCTTTAAATGCTTGAGCTCTATAAAGCCGTGGGTTCTGATTGGTTGTCTGTTGTTATTTGTCGATATTATTCCTCTATGTCATTATCGTTCCCTATTGTTATAGAATTAGAACAATTATTAAATCTTTCTTGTTATAGTAGGCACCTATCTAAAATATTACTATTATGCAGTAGGATATCTACAGGGAATATCACAATTTCTTTCATTTTTTAATTTTAACAATAAACCTCTGTTGTGCAGCAGTTTGTTTGGAATAATTTGAGTTCTCTCCTGTAATGTGATCTCATGAGTAATACAGCACTGTGATTGGACTGAAAGAGTTCATTCTCATGTATTTGAACATGTATATCTCATATAATTTGTAGAAAAGCTCAGAAACTGATGCGTGCCAGTCACCACTCCGAAACGAAAAGCTTAAATTGTTTGTGACGTTCAAGAGTTGGTTCAATTTTGCTTTTTAAACCAGAAAAATGGTTTCAAAAAACAACACAGATATGTACAGTTTTGCACATCACTGAAAATAATGAAAAACACTCATATTGATGATTTTTGATACATTTAAAAAAAAAAAACATTTTAGGGTTTCATGACCCTTCAATGCTAACATTCTAAACATGCAGTAGCAGCACACTGATGCATGACTAAGTTTGGGAGATCTGATTTAGTATGTTTTAGCTGTTGACACCAGCTGCTCAAGTGTGAAGTTGTCTCTTCACATTGAAAAAGTGGGTGTGAAAGTGTGACATGTTGACAGGTGAAGTGTACTAACACCAGGATTTTGAACTCAGTATCTTTTGAGATCCTACCACACACACTCATGTCTTTATTACCCTGTGATACTGTTTCACTGGAGTTTGAGGGCAGTATTTCATGGTTTCAGTTTAGAGCGTAAGCTGGGTTTAGAGTTGTGTAAGAGGGTCTCAGACTGACGGCCGGGGGCAGCACTCTATCTCGGAGCTGCATGTCATGTGACACAAACATGTTTCCCTGAGTGCAAATGTGCCAGTCTGCATCTGATGTGTCGCTCTGACGTGTGCATGTTAGTTTTTTAGATGTTAGTAGGTGCTTGTGGGAGCTTTTTGATTCTTGTATATGGCCGTTATGTTTTGTGTGTTTATATAATGTTCAAATGAGGGAGTTAGATGCCAAATGAGTAGCATGCCCCCACAGGCCTGTGGAAATTACATTTGATAAGACCTCGTTTCCTGTTTGTGAAGCACTCAGACATCTCCATTAAAGGCCAAACTTGATAAACACCAGGTCTGGCAGAGAATGGAATGCTGAAGATCGACAGCTAAGTCAGCAAGACTTGAGTTACTGGAAGTATAACACACACACACACACAACACAGCAGGGTGGGCATTAGCACTAAGACTCCGACTAGACGGAGGAAAAAACATTGACTGTGTGCTTGCTTTCCTGTCAGAAGATGAAATGGGTGCATGAGTGAGTTTTTTAACCCTGTTTGTTTTGTGTTTCTGTCACAGGTGCTGGAGAGTCGGGGAAGAGCACCATCGTAAAACAGATGAAGTGAGTGAATCGACAATCTTCTCTCCTCAAATTCTCTTACTCTCAGACAGCTGTTAATGCTGGTGTGGATGATATGAGAGGGAGCAGCTGCAACTCTACAATTAGAAAATGTGAAAAAGAAAACAACTACAATACGCACACCACATTCGTTCACATGGCACATTGGGAGTTTTTTTTTTGCCTCTGATTAATGAACTCAAAGTGCACATACTCATACACAAACCCCTGAGCTCAAAGTCTAGTTTAGAATCATTCATTTTATTTTCACAGCTTCAATGAATCAGTTCTAAGCCGCTAGCTAGTCAATTGAATAGAATAGAATAGAAATTCAACGTACATCACCAGAGAGAACTCTGTTGTTTAACTGAAGGATCGAGTTGTGACATTTTGATGTTTTTAAAAATAATAATTAAATACAGGCATGGATGAATCGCTAACAGTAAGATCAGTAACATGCCTTTTGAAAATATATGGGGTGAATTTCTTTTTCATGCCGACTGTAATTAGTGCATGTTGTTCAGCAAGTTTATTTCACCATAACAGAAAAGCAATCATGGAAGACAGTTTAAATTAATTCTTGCTATAGCACCCCTTGTGACAATAATACATGAAATCGTGTTTGCCTTGTTGGCGTACTTGAGAAGAGTGTTTTCAGGTCTTACAGACAGATGGTATGTCTCAAAAGAGCAAGTCTCCTACCTAGACAGAATTTTTTAACATTAGGATTGTTGCAACCTTAACACTAAAGTCTAAAAATGCTGTTAACTTGCATGTCGTCTTAGCTCAAGCTCCCATAAACAGCTGTGGCTGTGGGAGTGTGTGTGTGTAGTCAGGCCCCTGGAAGCAGATAATAATGTTTATCTGACCTTGACCTCTGCTGCTCTTCTTGCACCTCTGTTTCCCAGAGTAGTTTTACACTCTAATCACTCTGATGGAAAATGTTTACTACTCCATCTCATTACTGAATGCATCCCGACATGCACGCACTCTGATCTGGGGCACAATAGCAACATTTATTCTGTTATAATAGAATTACATTATTTTTTAAAAAATTACTCTAGAAACTAGTTGTGCTTAGTTAAACCCGAGAGAATCCCCTCAGGTGATTTGTATGCCAAGAGTGACCGTGAAATGGCTCCCTTACATCTCCATGAGCCAGAGCTGACCATTTGAAAGAAATCTCTATAGATTTGCAGTCTGACAAGATCCATAAGATTATTCCCATCAGCAATTTCAAATCAATTAGTGACTATTCATTTCTGTCCAATGCAAAGGCTTGTCGATATGAAAAGAATTCATATTACATCCAAATCTAAATCTAATGTTTTCAACTCTTCCTCTTTTGTGCCATCCTGACATTTCAATTTTTTTTTAATTTTTATCGTTTGCTTTTTATGAAATTTAAAATAATATTTAACATTATATTTACATTTATTATAACATGTACACACATACACTTATGTTTAAAGTTTGGGTTGGTACGATTTTTTTTTAATATTGTGAATATTTGTGTAACTGTGAAATATTATTACAATTCGAAATAACGTGTCTATTTTAATAGCCTATATATTATGTAATTTATGTCTGTGATGCAAAGCTGAATTTTCAGCATCATTACTCTACATTAGTCTTCAGTGTCACATGATCCTTCAGAAATCATTCTAATATGCTGCTTTGCTGTGTTTTTATTGTTATTATTAATGTTGAAAATGCTTTATCTTTGTGTAAACCATGATGCATTTTTTCAGAATTATTTTATAAATAGAAAGTTAAAAAGAACAGCATTTATTTTGAATAGGTTTTTATTACTTTTTACCAATTGAAAGTGTGTGTGTGCGTGTGTGTGTGTATAATACCACAAAACAATGATGGCTAAATATCCTGTACAACACTGATCGTCTGGGTGTCCGTTTTGCAGGATTATCCATGAGGATGGCTACTCGGAGGAAGAGTGCAAGCAGTATCGAGCGGTGGTCTACAGTAACACCATCCAGTCCATCATGGCCATCATTAAAGCCATGAGCAACCTCAAGATTGAATATGACGACAGTGGCAGAGCGGTGAGAATGCACAGCATTACCTCAGCAAATAAATCACACACCTGCCCTGAGATAGATCTGAGCCTGTGTGTAACACTGTAAAGAAAGAGAACAAGCAAGTGAGAGTGCTAGCTTGCTATCTAGGATGTCGAGAGAACAGCCTGAAGGCAGCAGTATGTTCAGTGCATCTGATTCACCTGAGGCTTTGGAGAAACACTGATCTTGATTAGCTCAGATTTATCCTCACTATATTTTAGAATCAATGATAGTCTAGAATGGACATTCACTGAATCTACAGGGTTAACACTGTCTGAATATAAGGAAGTAGGATGCAGGAGTCTCCAGACGTGATTTTTAAAAGCCAAACTTCTTTTAACTCGTCACAGCATCTTAAAAAAACAGCACTCATGATGCAGAAAATGAAGTGAAGAATATGGCTGCTTTAAAACAATACAGATTCTTTCTCTTTTTTTGTAGCAGCAGTGTGTAGTTTAATTAAACGGGTGAAGGGAGAGATGGATTGTGTCTTCGCTCTGGGATTAGAGCTGTAAAGTTCTGTGAGAGAAGCTAACAACATCTCTCCATCACATTTAATTAGTAAGAGAGGGAGATCTATTGGAGACATTCCTCAAGTGTGACTCTTTCTTGTTTATGGTGTGTTGGATAAGATGTGCTAAACTATGTATTTTAAACTCGATAAGTCAGTGGGTTGTCTGAAAGACTTGATTAGTCTGTTAAGGAAACCCTGTAAGCTAGTTCAAGAGTCTTGTCCACCAGACAGTAATCAGATGCATTTCTGTGCGATTTATCAGGGGTGGTCGAGGGCTGGATTGGGAGAAACATGATCTTGTGGAGGCTAAATCGTTTTTGACACTCTTTAATGTGGCGTGAAAGATTGCATGGAGTGCAGTTGAACCAATCATCTCTTCCGCTTTACTACTAATTACAGTACAAACTAAAGATGAATGAACATCAGAAGGTATGTTAAAAAAGATACAATACAACTTACTAGGGCTGGGCGGTATATCAAGTTTGTACTATATATTGATATATTTTTCAGAAACGATATGGAATGAGACAATACCGTTTATATCAATACAGTAGTTTAATACAAGCACATCTGAAAAATAGCGGGGGATGCAGTGTGAGCTGCTGCAGTGAAAGTACATAGTACAATTGGTCCTAAACATGACACAAGCTTGTATTAAGGGCTTCAAAATAGATAGTTAACAAGTTTAAAGCAGCTTGCCCTATCAGATGCTCTGACTGATAAATACTTGCGCTGTTTAATGCGTTTTAGATGTGGTGCTTTCCTCAGTGCTTAACTTACATTTAACAGGTATATTCTCCATCTGTAAATGTTAGAAAGTCAAACAAATATGCCCATTTCACTGTCAGGAGAGGATTAGCCTTCTGAAAGTGAATCTCCTAAAATTCAAGGTTCCGTGAATGAGCACCGCGAGTGTAAAACAGACCGGAGAGCACAATAGAATAGTAGCGCAATAATTCTGACTGAAATATACATATTGCTAAAATATTTGTTGTTGGAGACAAGAAATGTGTCATATGTGGAATTTTAAACCTACAAGTAAGTATATTTTTATGAAAGTGACTATTGTAATGGGGTAATCAAATGCAGGCTAAATTAGTTTGTGCTTTTTGTTTTTATTTTAATTTTAATTTTAGCCTTTAGGCAATTAAAAAAACACACATTATTTTTGTTTTTAGATTGTAATGTTACAATGTTATCTTTTTGCACATAATATATTGCATAGCCTACATTACTTCCCTGTATAGTTTACTGCAGTGTTCCTCAAATCCTGCCCTGCAGAGTCTAAACCACCTCAAACCATGATTGAACCCACTTACCTGCAATTTTCACGTAACTTTCTAGAAGACCTTGACTAGCTTGTTCTGGTGTGCTTGACTTGCAGTGGCCCTCCAGGACCGGATTTGAGGAACCCTAGTTTACAGCATTAATTGAGAGATTTTTTTTTTCTTAGAGTAAATTTTCCATGCACTGTACCTGATGGGCCCCAAATAAATCAATATATGGTAATCTAATCAGAATCGAATTGAATTGATTGCTTGTGAAACCAAATTGAATTTTGAATTGTGAAATTTGTCAATACCCGGCCCTAGTAAATGTTTTTATTTACTTGAATCAAATGTTGTATTTTCCCGTTATTTTCTTGTCAGAGTGCACTAGAATGCTTTGTTTACATTATTTCTGGGTGAGGATGCCCCCAGGCCCTGTTTACACCTGGTATTTAGATGCTTTTTAGTCGATCGGATTTCAAGTTGTCGAGGCAAACACATACTCGTTTACACCTGGTGTTTTAATCCATCTCTTTTGTCCAGTTTCAACCACTTCTGTCCTGACTTCTTCAAGGGGAGGGTCTCTGGGCGGATAAATGTTTGGGTTTTTTTCAGATGTTTCGATCTACTGGACAAAATAACAGTTCTCTAACAATTTTGGTACCATAGCAAAAATCTCTTTATTTAACCATGTCAAAAAAAAATTTAAAGGAGTTAATAATTAATGCTAGTAATTAGGGCTGCATGATTTGGGGAAAATGTCATTGTGATTATTGAGGTCAGTAATGCAATTTGCGATATAATAAACAAATGATTTCATGAGTCAACTTGCTTAGTTCACGGAAAATGCACACACAGATAAGTGATAATGCTGAAATGTGTATTTCTCACCTCAGTGTTTTCAAATTAAAATATTTTTTATAAAATTAAATAATAACATCTTTGCATTACTGCAAACTTGTTATTGTCTTAATAGTACAATAGTATAAAATAAATAGAACAATAAATAAGAACATTTGTATGCTCATGAAAATAAGATATTTTGAACATTCCGTCCAGATAAACAGGGACATTTAAGCAGGATGTGTATTGAGATTGTCAAAACATTTGGTAACTAAACAGAATTTTTTTTAAGTTTAGTGAAAATATGTTACAATGTTTACATGATACAATGACTAGTAGGTTACTGTTTTATTATTGCTTGATCTTGTGATTTGATACCGATCTTGATTCATTCATTTGGATACATATTAGGTACAGTAGATACTTCACAAGAAAAAAAAATCTCATGGTAATATTATTAATGATAGAAGTAAAAATAAAATAAACATTTCTTATAGTGCACATATTTAGCAAAATAATACTCTCTATATATAATTTGTCTAGCCAACTACTGTGCTATCAAATGGCTTTTCTGAGGTAAATGTAACGTTGTGACATAGCCTATTGTTTTATTGACCTCTTTCCGCGGTTGAAAAACACTGATTGATCGATATTATGTATGAGGAATAAACATTTGGGTAAGTTAACTAGCAAAGAGTAAGAGATGTTCGGTTCACGACTACGATCTGTCTCGCACGTCACATTTACAAGCGCCAAAACGCTATTGTTTGAATTTCTTAATAAAATTTACAGAATCTGAGAGCTGAGATTTTGTTTAATATCAAAAGTAATCTCCTCTGTCTAGTCTGTCGGTGTCAGTGTCCTCTTTGCTTCGTGATTTTCCTCTGCGTGAGAAAATGGATGTGTGGCGTGAGAGCGTGTGAAGTGTCGATTGCGTGAGTCTCACGCTGAATGAGTGAGTTGGCAGCCCTGCTCTCTCTGCTCACTGTCGGTTATCTTATAGCCAAAATATCGCCATAAGAGGTAGATTTTTTTTTTTTTTTAGCATTGTAGCCTATTAGTCTCCATGAATAACTGCAAGATTTAATGCACAGATCTCTTTTGGCATATTTTTTCCCATGTCTCAAAGCAGTTCAGTTAACAGTAAATGCTGCTCCACATGAACTCATTTTTGCATCCACTCTGAGTTTGGGTCGCTCATAATGAGCATTTGGGAAAGCAACATGTGCCAACCATCTTCTCAAACTTGTAATCGGAAGCACTTATAAACTGACTGTTTGCTTCCTGCAGTTCTCTGCCAAAATAACAGTTTTACTGTAATATAAAAATATTATTTATTGCAATTTAAATCTGTTTTTATCAGAAAAAAAAAATGCAATTATATATTTTTCCCTGAATCATGCAGCCCTGCTCTTTATAGATTGAGTGATTTCTGACAGGTAAGAGAGATCCAATTTTTTCCACTAGTGGACCTTACAAATCACCATCTTGATCCATCCCTATGTTTGATTTGACTCTGTTATTACTTAACTTTAAAAACCCTGAGTATGCAGAGCTGTGTGGAAAACAGGAAGTGAAACGTCGGCCAGTGTACCTTTTAAACCATATGAGTGAGTGCATGTGTTAACCATATGTCACAGTTTGAGCAGTGTGCTTTAGACACGTGGAAAACAGCATCCCATGGGGCTGATCACTGTAACTCCTCATTTTTTCTCTCTCTTTTGCTCTTCTCTTCTCTTGAGGCTGTAAATCTTTTAAAAGGCCTGTAACCATTCTGTCCTCTCTCTATTCATATCTATTGGCTCCCCCCCAACACCTAGTAAAATAACTTATAGTATTCCTGTTGTGAAATAGATATTCAAACAGTCCTTGAATTTACAAGCTACTTAACTTCTGAATTGTGAAACACTGTGCTTTTTCACTTTTACAATGTCTGTAATCTACAGTAGCACACAGTTTAAGAATTCATCACGTTCCCTAGAAGTGCAGGGTCGGTCGTGTCACACGTCTCTCAGCCCATCACTTCTGCTCATGGCTCCCATGTTCCGCCCCAAGGCTGACTTCCTGTGACCTAGTTCATCTCAATGATGGGAGGGGTTTTGGCATGAGATTCCTTCAACATGCAGTCTGGGAGGAGAGAGAGAGACAGATATGTAGGTAGACGGTTATTTTTATAGTTCTGAGAGAACCGCAGAGGAAAGCGTGTGGGAGACTGACAGACTGACAGGCAGGCTCTTCAAATGGATCGAGACTCAGACATGATAGTAGAATCTAGAGGTAAGAGCTAACTCAGGAAACTGGTTCATAGGCTCCTTCTCTCAGGGGATGCATAGCTCACATTTGTATACTGCACTTTTGACCTGCCTGGCAAATAAATCTTTAAATCATCAAGTAACCCCCCCAAAGCACATACACACACGTGCACACACAGCAAAAACGCCTCTCCTTCCAGAATGCCACCAGGCAACTGGTCTGTCCTCATGATAATGGTCGTCTAGGAAAACCAAATATCCGATATTTTTTAAACAATATTTTTTTTTTTTCACAGTCTTAAATGTGTTAAAAAGTGTTAAATAAACAAAGAGTTGTGAGAAAATAGAAACTGTCGGATCCACGTCATGTGTGTCAGGTCTTAAAGTGACGACAGCCTAATAAACCTGCTGCTGTCATTAATTTAAATCAAACAACAAAAGACAAAGAAAAACCTTAACCTTTACCTTTTAAATCTACCTGCTAATCTTAAAGCACTGTTTACAAGGTTACATGGGTCAAAAAAAAGAAAACATTAACTTTTTGTGCATTTTTGCAAGACAGGTAAAAATGGAACAGACCTGACTGGACCAGTAGAAAAAACCCTTAGCAATGAGATCTTATATATTAAAGGCACAGCGCTTATTTCAATGAGTTAATGTGAAGATTGTTTTAAGTTCACTTACATTAAAAATTGTTTGTTATATATTTTATAAAGCCTATTAAATGTTAAAATTGATAGCTTTCAATTATACTGTAATGTTGAATGGCTATAATTAATTGCTAAAATTGAGAAATAAAATCCATGTAATAGAGACATCATCATCTGCATTTATAGTGCTTTGTTAAAAGATGTCATTAAACAAATATTTAAAATATACCATTTCTACATTACTTTGGAGATTCAGTGTAAAAGTATTACTATATATAATATATATGTGTATATGTGTGCTAGTTTATGTATATTGGTGTTTATGTGCATTATTTTTGAGGAACATTTTTATTTGTTTGTTTTATAGGATGATGCCCGTCAGTTGTTTGCCCTGTCCGGGGCGGCAGAGGAACAGGGCATTCTGCCTGACGACCTGGCAAATGTCATCACCAGACTGTGGGCTGATGGAGGAGTACAGAGCTGCTTCACCCGCGCCAGAGAGTACCAGCTCAACGACTCCGCTGCATAGTGAGTTCTCTCTCCGTTATTGATCTGAAAAGATATTGACCTTTGACCATTCTTCAATATTCATGGCAAACAAATCTCATAGCACATAATGCTCAGCCTGTCAGATGATAAATATGCATTTACAGATGAACAGGGTGGTGCACTATAGCATTGTGGGTATTTTTCTTGGAATATAAAAATAATCAAAAGTTTTACATAGACACCATAATCATTCTGCTATTGGTCAAAATAAAAAATATATAAAAACTTTTTAAATGACCAGCTAAACTAAAACTGACACCATCCCAAGAGTCCCTTTAAATTCAAAATGGATAGAAAGATGAAATTGTGTGATGAGAAGCGGGTAGGATCAGATCGATACGTCAAAGCGAGCAGAAACTCTGGCATTAACAGTTAACGGTCCGTTGAGAAACCAATTGCTATTAAATGGAGGGTTGGCCTGGGTCAGGATTTCCAAGAATTTTCCCATGCTTGATAAACTCAGAATCAATCAGGGGTAGGCGGAGCGTTCCTTCACTGGGGGATCATAGTCGATTTGGCCTTGAATTGGGAAATTAATCGTGATGTAGTTTGTTGGTGGGAAAAGAGATTGCGGAAGGATATAGGGAGTTCTAATCTTAGTTTTCATAATATTTAGTTGTGTTAGCTAGGTTCAGCAGATGTTTATGTGAGAGGTTTTACAGCCTGTGTGTGGGTGGGTGGGTGGAGAGAAGTGTGGTTTTAGAGGCAGCCACTCCTTCCGCACCCTCAGAACAAAGGCTAAAATGTCTGTCAAAAAGAAAACCTTATTTTAGAGAGTCTATAGAAATTATAATTAGCTTATATAAAAAGCAACAAATAAAAATAAAAACCCATACACTCTAGTATTCAAAGGTTTGGAATCAGTACTTTGAAAAAACTTTTTTTTTTTTATCAAGGATGCATTAAATTGATTAAAAGTGACAGTAAAGACTTACATTGTTACAAATGTAATGGTATTTTCATGAAAGAATACTAATTTTTTTAGTTTTTATCAGTTGCCACAAACTGTTTTAAACATTGAGATATTAAATATACACACAATTAGAGTTTGAGCTTAAATTGGCATAATCTATAGAAAATCTGTCATTATTGCTAAATGAATCCTGACATGATATTTAGAACCCCGATGCATACTAATTTTACATCTACTAAATAAATAAATAAATAAATGCCAAATAAATGCCAAATAAATAAATGGTAATGAAATATAGATTTTGAGTTTAAATCATTTTATAATGTGAGAAGAAAGAGATTGCAGAGTGACATGAGACAACTGGATGACACTGGGCGATGGCTCAGAATCGGAATTCAAATTTTTCCCAAGAGTGTCTAATTGAGTATAGGTTGGCGCTTTGTGAAGACTAGTGGAGTTCATGTACGATCCATCTTTGTTAGAAACCTGCCCTCCCAAAACTAAGTTAGAAGCACACAGTTCTCTAGAAAACCAACGTATGCTGTAGCATTAAGATTTTCACTGGAATTGGAACATATTTTTCTTCTCTGAAATCTTCCCAGCCTCTGAATCAGAGCCAGGCGTCCAGCACAGCTCCTGTTCCAGTAAAAAAAACAAGATAAACTTCCTGTGCATCAAAGACCATGTTTTTTGTCTGTTTGCACAGAGTTGCCATACACACTTACTAGTGTTCAGATTCAGAATAACAGTCCTAGTAGTGCCTACATCAGTAAATAGCATGCACTGAAGCCCATCAGATGTTTTATAACTGGTGTATTATTTTGAACAGCCACTGTATTAAGTGCCTTGTGTATTGTTCTCATTAGAGATCCACAGCTACAGTGTCAGACTGTACTCTTGGCTTTGATAAACTCTAGCTGTGTTTATCAGAGACATGACTTTAATTCCCCGAACCTTAAATGATAGCATGTGGTCATTAATCTCTCTCTACACACAGTCAGCACACCCCTTGTCCTGCACCCTACAGGCTAGATCTTTCATTGCATAAATCACTGCACACCATGCACTTAAGTGTGAATAATAGAATAAATAAGTCTCCAAGAGAACCCTCCTCCAAATTTCACTCAAGCCAAAATGTGAAACTAAATGTTTTTAAATGTCGTTTTTTTCTGTTTTTGGGAGAGGGTGGGGTGGTGGGGGGTTTGATTTAGGTAAGAACTACAAAGGCAGCTCTAAACCATGCTTTGTGAAGAGGGATTATCAGCACTTTTCAATTTGATTTAGGCTGTGCTTGATTGTTTTAATGCCTGAGGATTCCAGTGGAGTGCGAGTGTCTGCGGGGATCCACACAATATTGAGAGACCGCTCTCAGGACTGATAAACGTATAACATCTGCTATATCGAACAGCCTCCACCAATCCTGTTTACACCTAGTATTAAAATGCGTTTTGGTCGATCGGATCACAAGTGGACGACACTAAATGACAGGTGTAAACGGGGTCTAAAACATTTTGAGCTCGTCAATTTTAGACCAATTCCAGAGGTTGACGAAAACACATTTGATCGGATTGCTTATGTAGTGTACACTCTAATGTGTTCGAACAGCCGCAAAATATGACGAATTATGTACCAAGCACAATGTTCTCTCACCATTCCTGATTTTTAACACTCACAGCGTTCTGCTGGTCTTTTGTGATATTGAAAACTTGGATTCTTGGTTCGTCATGGAACTGTACATTTGAGCTGTAGTGGGATTGTAAGGGCTTAAGGTGGAGCAATAACATTCAGTGTTTCTGGCAGGAGTTCTTGCCTACGCAGCTTATCCAAGCTGTTACTGTGAGTCTTTATCAGCCTTTGATTGGCAGCTGAATGAAGATCTGCATTGTCACTCTCGCAGCCTCCGAGACTAATGCGGTTCGTCTGCTCTCTCTGTGCAATTGTCTAATCAGATTTCCAAACAGTGTTTTGCATAAGAACATCTACAAGGCCTGTTCAAACCAATGCTGATACAACTGAAAGACAGAAGTGCTCAATACTTTGCATTATATGTACATATTTGACTTGTGTATATTTAGAGAGAATTTTTAGTATTTTATGGCAGAGGTTTTCAGAGTAAAGTTGGGTGCTTGCTTGCGTGTCTGCACTGAAAAATAATGCACACCAGAGGTGGTAATGCGTCCATATTGCGAAGCGGAGTCCCAAGCCTCCGTGGCTAATTCAAAAACGTTATTTTAGAGCTAGTAACTGAGGCTTCAGCCAGTGATAGCAGACTAATGCAGGTAGAGTTAGAGAGAGAGAGACGTGTGAATTACCTGAATGAGTCTGTTCATCACTCAACAGTGTTCATCAGCAGTGTCTCTACTAATAGCGAAGCTGTAAGTTAATCTGCTCCAAGAACAGCACCGTTATTACCTCACCAGTGAGAAATGTCATGTAACTTTTAAGTTGCTAAATATTTGACTGATAAAATCGTCGAGCTGATAACACTTTTCTGTGCGAGTGCGTGTCCGTACTGTATGTGTTGTGCGTTTGAGTGGAGAGCGAGAGAAAGAGAGTATGTGCATTCCGTACATAATAAAACTTAAAGAGCATATTGCAGGTAAAAAAACCTTGTATGAAAATACCAAATGAAAAGGTAATGCAGGATTTAAAATGTTTTTAAAACGACATAAGGGCACAAATTTAGTAGATAAAGCGAGCGTTTCTTTGACTGCTTGTAAAAAACGCTTTTTTTTTCAACATCGCGTCATTTTACGTCACGAGAGGAAGGGAGCCTCAGCAGCGCAGATAGGTTTGTATTCAGTAACATCAGGTAAATGTGCTTTTTATACTCAGAATGACAATTTGGAATGTAAAGAACAACATATTATACAGTTATTTGTTTTATTAGGAAAATACCATATACATAAAAAGAATTGGGCTTTTTTCACATTTTATAAATGACTTTACATTATATGTGCATCTTTTGGAACAAACTAAAAACAAAAAAGCAATGAAAACATGTAATGATTTGAAAGCACTGGATTTTATGTAAAACTTTTTTGTATTTTTTATTTCCTGGCAGCGAATGTTAATGTGATATTGTGTATGTAAAACCTCTTGTTCTCGTGGCATTGAATTAAAACAGTCAGTAAGAGCCGTCGTGAATCAGTGTTTTCGGTAGTTTTTGTATTTTAATTTATCATCGTCATGGTAAATTATTGTGTTTGTGGAGGTTGCAAAAACTCCGGGCTGTCAGGACATCGAGTCCACAGGTTTCTAACAGGAAAAACGACAGTGCTATCTATCGTGTCTGTGTGCGGTTTGTGCAGCTGAAAAGACGGGATCTCTCTTCCGCATCGGCTTCGAGAAACGCGATCGTGTGTAGTGTACACCAGATCGGAGGAACAAGTATATCAGGATTTAAAATATCTCTGTCTCTCGATGAGAAACCGCTATATCACGTAATTGGTATGGATATTAACGAGCATGACATACGCGCCTGATCAAAGCTTATAGTTTCTGTTATTGGTAAATTCCTCAGATGGGACCAATAGGCCTAATAGCTTTGCTATTAACTGATATACGACGGTAATAATCTGTACAATATTGTGAGCACAATGTATAGAACAACGACATTACCGAACGATATACACCTCACATTTTACAGAATAGAACAGAATGAACGATGCACTATAACTCTATTACACTATTAATTAAAACTCACAGTGAACAGTATTAAATAAAAACAGATATGCCTTACCTTTTTGTTGCAGTGCAGTTTTTATTGCATAGGTCTAATGTTTTGCCGACAGCATACAGTCCTCATGCATTTTTTTATTGCTGCTTCTATTATTTATGCTGCTATTATTTAATTTCTTCGTTAAAAAACATCCAGGGAAGACTGAATAGGCTGTTTCTTTTAATGTTTAACTCAGTATCTGACAGCTAGGCTATCAAAAGACACGCGATTAAGTGATGCAATAAACTGCGGCTGCGCACACTCACTCCACACACGTTTTTTTTATAATAATACTTCTGCAATAATGTGTGTCTCCTCTGACCGTTGTTCTGTCTAACATTAATCCTGGCCTGTCCCTGCTCTCTCGGCAGCATAGCAGGCTCATAATTGTATGGCTGTGGTCCGTCATAAGAGTAAGTCCGAAATGTCTTTGCGATCCATTGTTTTCCTGTTATTTGAATGGTTTGAATCGACCGCTCTCCCGCCCATTACGTCGCGCCCGTCACGCCCATTTTCAGATGTGGAAGTAAAATTCTCTCACAAAAACAACTCCAGAAGCCAATGTAGCATATTTATAAGTATATTTTAAAGAAAATCTAGTTACTACATTGTTTTTCTATACATTGACTCGTTGGGTCCTCTAACCTGCAATATGCCCTTTAAGGTTTTTTAGGCCAAATTTTTTTTAACATACAGCAAACATCTCCTCACTATCCGCTAGCTGCCTGTCCCCTGAACACACTGCAAAAAAACGCAGTCTCTGCAGACACCCCAGGCTCCACAAACCGCAACAAAAACAAACTGGGCTAACCCGCGCCACGAAACATAACAAACCGCTCCAGCCAATAACCGACAAGAAGGATTTGGGGTGGGGTTTGGGGGGTTAGTGCGCGGATGAGGAGGAGGGAGGGTCTAGCTAGCCTCAGTTTTGTTTGACAATACTTTAAACGTTCAACAAGATGTGATGTCACCTGACATCGTTTAGAGCACCTTTCATTTTGTGGCTAAAACATGGAAATAATTTGTCATTTTTATCAAATTTTTACTATATTTGCTTGGTCAGTATCGTTGTGGGTTTTGGTTCTTTTGCTGTTGTAGGCTGTAGGGAACTTTGAAATAACTGAAATCATTTGGCAAAGTGATGTGGAACTTTAATGCGGTCAAGACCTGCCTGGAACCACTTTAGCCGTGCGTTTCCCTGAATGCATACCTCAGAACATTAGTCAACCAGTCAGATTCAAGCATTCAAGAGCCCTGTGGTATAACACTATATATGTGGCTGTTATACCTCGGGTATACACACAAGTATACATACATGCATGCATGCACACACACACACACACACACACACACACACATATATATATATATATGGTGGCAAAAATTCTTAGAATGGTAAGATTTTTTTTAATGTTTTAAAAGAAGTCTCTTCTGCTCGACAAGGTTTCCTTTGTTTGTTCCAAAATACAGCAAAAATAGTAATATTGTGAAATATTTTTACAATTTAAAATGGCTGTTTTCTATTTGAATAGAATAGAATGAGGCATTTGGAATATATTTTAATATTTAAAAATGCAAATTATTTCTGTGTTGGTAAAGCTGAATTTTCAGCATCATTACTCCAGTCTTCAGTGTCACATGATCCTTCAGAAATCATTCTAATATGATGATTTGATGCTCAAGAAACATTTATCATAATCAATGTTGAAACCAGTTGTGTACAATTTTTTTTTTACAGGATTATTTGATGAATAGAAAGTTAAATAGAAAAAATAACATTATCTTTTGTAAAATTATCACTACAGTTCAAAAGTTTGAGGTCAGTACGTGTTTTGTTTTTGGAAAGAAAAAATAAAGAAAAAAATTATTCAGCAAGGATGCATTAAATTGATTCAAAAGTGACAGTATTGACATTTATTATGTTGCAAAAGCTTTCTATTTCAAATAAAGGCTGTTCTTTTGAACTTTCTAATCATCAAAGAAACCTGAAAAGAAACCCTCAACATTGATTAATAATAATAAATGTTTCTTGAGCATCAAATCATTCTATTAGAATGATTTCTGAAGGATCATGTGACACTGAAGACTGGAGTAATGATGCTGAAAATTCAGCTTTGATCACTGGAATAAATTAAATTTTAAAAAATATTCAAATAGAAAAGTTATTTTAAATTGTAAAAATATTTCACAATATTACTATTTTTGCTGTATTTTAGATAAAATAAATGAAGCCTTGGTGAGCAAAGAGACTTTTTTAAAACATTAAATAAAATCTTACCGTTCTAATAATTTTGGTCACCACTCTATATAGTAATTTTATACAGTAGTGAACATTCAAAGGGTCTAGTTATAAGGAAATGCTATTATTTAAAAAACCTAATTGTTACATGTACCATCCTGTGTGTGTTTTGCAGTTATCTGAATGACATGGAGAGGATAGGCAAAGCAGACTACATCCCAACCCAGCAGGACGTGCTGAGGACCAGGGTGAAGACCACTGGCATCGTAGAGACACATTTCACCTTCAAAGACCTACACTTCAAGTGAGAAACCTCTACGCACATGGATGTCTATTTCGCTCTGATTTTAACCGATTTTTTTATTCACACTCTCTAGTAGCCGCACTAACATGTGTTCACACACATTCGCATCGCACTTCAAACAACTCATCTGCCATATCGGAACAGCCTCCACTATTTCCGTTAGCTAGCAACACCCTCTTTAACCCTCAATGGAATCAAGGAATTAATTCCATGCCATCCATGTGTTCTGGCCTGAGGTTTTGGGATTAATTTCTCTTAAAACTGTTGAGGGCATTTGGTTTTAGGAGTTTATGGGATTTAGCAAGGCTGGAATGATTCTCTTTGAATGAGTCGGCTTTAATCTACAGAAGAAATGTCAGCCCAACCTTTAGAAAGATCAAACACAAGCCAGCTGTACAAGATGGTCTATTACTTTATTTAATGACTTGTAAATCATATTATGTATCGTGTGTGTAAACCCACACAAGAGGGAGGCTGATTATGGAATTTCCTAGAAATGAAAATGACGTCTTTTCCAGGTCCACACGGTTAAAGAGACGAATGTGTGACAGACAGAAATAAATGACTCCTGCAACAGACAGGAAGTCCCAGCTCTTCCATCCTCCCTCCCAGTCTCATCCATTCTGCTTTCAACCCCTCCATTACCATAGAAACAAAGCCCAGACTCAAATGTCAACAAATGTCAGTGACACATGTGAACGTCCGGACCTAAAGAAGAGGAAAGGACATAATAGACCTCTCTAAGGGCATCAGAGTACTGAGTCAGCAAACTCAATATTCTGCTGACAAAACATTGAACATTTCCCACAAATTTCCAGTAGACAAAAACAAGCTCTGGGAACATATGGTTTGTGGAAACTAGAATGAGGAATATTGTCATAATTTTCTTGCCCTCAGGTCATTTCTATTTTGTCAAATAGGACAAAATAACATCATAAAACATAATAAAAACAGCCCATACCATGTGTACCTTAGTTCAAGTCTATTAAGCCAATACAAAAACTAATGATATTGGTTAAGACATGGTTAGAGGAGCTTTATGGGATGTTTTGATTGTTTATGAAAATTATGACAAAACTATTCCTTTAGGACAGTATGACATGACATTCTGCCCATTACATCTTTCTTACAGTTTCATCAAATTAAATATGTCTGCTCATTTGGATGATTGTATGTTCTGTCTTGCTTTATTGGTTGTTCAGGGCATTTTTGTCATTGATTACATGTGCATTTGTCTGTATATACTGCTGGCCCTTTACGCATGTCTCCTCTCTCTCTCTATAGGATGTTTGATGTTGGCGGTCAGCGTTCAGAGAGAAAGAAGTGGATCCACTGTTTCGAAGGTGTGACGGCCATTATCTTCTGTGTGGCCATGAGTGCGTACGACCTGGTGCTGGCTGAGGATGAAGAAATGGTGAGATTTTATAATTCATCAAACTATTAAGAATCAAAGAGGCTGCACTTGTACACTTCTGCACAATTTGTTTTTGTTAGTCGAGGTTTAATTTAGTTCTACGTGACCATGTTTCACCGTCTCTACTGTTAGAATTAAATATGCTGCTTTTCTACCGCACCTTTAAGACTTCATGTATGATACGGCATAGACTGCCATTCAAACGTTTGTGTTTGGTAAGATTTTTTTATCAAAAGTAGTCAAAACAGTAATATTGAAAAATATTATAACTGATTGCAAATCATTACTCCAGTCGTCAGTGTCACATCCTTTAGAAATCATTCTAATATGCTGGTTTGCTTCTCAAGAAACATTTCTTCTTATCGATGTTGAAAACTGCTTAATATTATTAGTGAATTCATTGTTTTTCATGATTCTTTGACGAATAGAAAGTTCAAAAGAACAGCATTTTTTTAATTACACATTTTTAGTAAAATTATTAATGTATTTACTGTCACTTTTGATCTATTTAATACAAAAGTACTAATTTCTTTCTTCAAAAAAAAAAAAAAAAAAAAAAAAATTCTCTCTGACCCAAGCTTTGGAATGGTAGTGTAGTTGTGTCATATTTCAGGGTTTCATTCATCAATACAGGCCTGAATAATGACCCGGTTCTTAATTCCACCACAGAATCGAATGCACGAGAGCATGAAGCTCTTCGACAGCATCTGCAACAACAAGTGGTTCACCGAGACCTCCATCATTCTCTTCCTCAACAAGAAAGATCTGTTTGAGCAGAAGATCATACACAGCCCCTTGACCATCTGCTTCCCTGAGTATGCAGGTACTATAAAACAGCCAACTTCCCAATAAATCATCTAAATCAAGTGCTCCAGAAGTGCTTTGGAGTGCTTCAGTTCAATAAAATGCAAGCTCATTGCTTTACCTATGCATTAAAGAAAACATTAAAGCAACACCATGGAACTTTTCCTCTTCGGTCGGTTGGAAACGAAATTGTCCATTACCGCTGTCGTAAATAATTTAGCCTACCGTCGCACGAACGCTCGCTGTTTATCCAGCACCGGCTTTAGAATGAACGATGTCCACAGACAAGGTAGAGTATGTTACATGATTTCATGAAAGGATGATGTATTGCGACATCAGAAACGAAGAAAAACGAAATAATGACTATTGTAGCGCTTGGCGTAAAGCAGTCGAATTTTGTAGTTCTTTTTGTGGTCGGGTTACTACCCGAAACCCGAAGTTACATAGTGCCAGTAAAAGCGACACAGACCCCGTCAGGCTATGGCCGAAGTGCCTTTCACCCTGTTACGACTTGATGAACCACTGATAAGATTTTGGAAACATTATTTTAAGGTAAAAAATGTTACATAGTGTTGCTTTAAATCAATACAGACCTTTTTAGTTTCTTAATAATTGTACCTGGTCTTTTTGTGCAATAGAAATAAAATCCATTAATCATATTAATGTATTATCATTTATATTAGATTATTGTAGGATTAATATTAATAAAATGTATATTAAATGGACTATATGCAACTTTTTCCCCAAAATAAACGTAACAATAGCCTTTTTATTTTACCATTTATGACTCAAACATCTCCTGTTGAGCATACTGACACCTTGTCCGCTCACAGTGAGTGCACCTATAAGCCTGTATCCTATTTTTCCTATTTTCTGTCGGGTCGGATTTTTCCCGCGCTGTCTGCGGATGTGACGTCAAGCGCGTTCATGTTAAATGTTTCAGATCACTCTGCCACCACCGCTAGTCAGCACTTATCTCAAACAATATATATATTTGACTGTTATTACCTCTGTAAACAATGTTGACCTCCTTGCAGCAGATGACTTGTGAAGTGTGCACGTACGAGCACGCACTGCGAGAGCGAGCAGAAAGGAAGTGCAGTTCTGTTTTTTGGCCACAGGTGTCAGTCGCGAGTTTAAATTTCAGAAAAACGCATACAGTTTCTTTAATAATTGGATACAAAAAAAAAATTTGGGGGGGGAACTATCCCTTCAATCAATACTATCATTGCCTACTGTTAACGATCCAATCAAATGCTCATAAATCTGTCCTACATTATTTCAGGCTGAAATGTTCGTTTCCACCTTGAAATGCATCACATTAAAAAAGTTAAAATGTGTTGCTAATGCCATATTTATGTTGTCTTTGAAGAATGCACATGTGAAAAACAGACCAATCCAAACCAGTTTAATTCAGGCATTTCCAGCCTTTTGTGAGGCTGTTCACTTCAAGTGCTCATCAAGGGGTTTATTCAAATGAGGTCCACTTTGGGTGTCCGTCAATGTTGATATCCAAAAGGCCAGCAATTCATTATATGCCATGCAGAGTAGTGCATGGGACATCGATCTAACTGAGCAAGCGGCCTTATTGATATCCATCATGTCATTTTAATGATCAAAGTGGGAATCATTGTGAGTGTGAACTTTTTCGATTTCATGTTGTTTTCCAATTTTCCTGGCTTTCTGTCTTTCACTTATTTTCTGTTTTCCGTCTCCATGCTTCCCTGCTGTTTTCTCATTGTGATTTGTATTTCCCCTCTCGACAAGGTGCCAACAACTACGACGAGGCCGCCGAGTACATCCGCACCAAGTTTGAGGACCTGAACAAGAAGAAAGAAACCAAGGAGATTTATCCTCACTTCACCTGTGCCACAGACACCAAGAACGTGCAGTTCGTTTTCGACGCGGTCACCGACGTCATCATCAAAAACAACCTGAAGGACTGTGGGCTCTTCTAGAGCACAAAAACAGGAAGGTGCGTCGAGGTAAGAAGAAATACACAAAACCCAGTGTCCTGTCTAGTTGTACTATTTTGCATTCTAACTTATTTCTCTTCCTCTTTTAGATTACTTGAACAGTTTTGATGAGCAGAGGAAGCAGGGGTGGAATACGTCCCGGGCATCTGCTCTGGCCAACCACGACGACTGATAGCTCAGAGGAGCCCGACACAATTTCAATGATTGCCAACAACCTTAGCCTCTGTCCTCCCTCCCTCCGGACACCGTCCCATCATTGTGTTTGACATTTAATATCTGTATTAATAACTCCTTTGGCTATGACACAAATCGCCAACTGTTGTATTATCCATTGTCCATTTGTGTTGTTTATTTTCTCTTCTTTTGTTCATTTTTTTTTCTTCCCCTGAGTAATAGCAGAGGCAACAAAGTGTTTTATATGATACTTTCATTTTACTCTAGGGAATATGATGTGCAAATTTTATTCAAATTTTAATTGCATAATGCTTATTTTTTAAACAACCAGCAGGCATTGGATATAGAGTATGATTGAAAAAGGAAAGCGCTTTTTTTTATGATGTTTACATGAAGTTCTTGTTGATAGCAAAATGGAAAGTTTTCCTGCATGATAGAAGATAGCAAATATATCAATACAAGTAATCAGTTCACATCAGCGTAACATTCCTTTTTAAAATTAAATAAAAAAAAGTACAAAAACAACAAAAAACTAAAAAAAAAAGCACAAAAAAAGCTTCACAAATGGAGAAAGAACTGCTCAAATGTAACTGATATTTAAAGTATGTACGTAACGGTATCTAACAATCTTCTCTTTTCTTTTCTATCTTCGAATTCCTCTTTCTAGCATTCTGTTTGTGCCTTGACTTCCGTTTACAATAGACTTTATTTTCTCCCCCAGTTTTCCTACTGTACGTAAACATTTCTGCTCCAGAAATTTCACACCATGTAAGAATAAATAGTGATTAATAATGGAAATCTAATTGAGAAAAAGGGTAGTTTTTATTTTTGTTCCTTTTTTTTTTTGGTAAAGAATAAAGTTCTTTTGAAAGTCCTATATAATGATTTAATTTAAATAAAAGTTAATTCACTAGATGAATCTCTGCCAGCTGTGGTTTTTATTTCAAATGTACATTTTGTGGAGGTTAATAAGTTCACTTCAGTGGCTGAATAATTAATTGAATATCCAATCGCAGTAATTAAATATAAATTTAAGGACTTGCTGTAGGGCATCAACTGGAACATTTTCTAATTTTATCATATTATGCTTTAGCTGAAATTGGCTAACCATTACCTGGAGAGGTCTGTAAAAACATTAAGATTCATTTCTTTTCTAAGATCAGAGAGAACCAAAAAAGTAACTACGACCTGTTACTGTCGAAAGAGAAAATCTCAGGTTAATTACGGAACATATCCTTCTCAACAATATTATTACATTCATTTGGAAATGTCTGGCACACTAATCTAACCTGGGTCTTGAGCTTTTCCATTAAACCTCTACAAATGAATGGGAATATGTTTTTAAGGTCTGAACTAAATTAGTGTTTGGAGAGTGAAATAAAAGTCGGTGACAGGCTTTAACTCACCATACGCCCCCTTGTATGCTGTCTTTTGAAAGACTGACACTGTCATCTAGTGGCTGTTTTTTGACATGGCACCATATAATATTAAGCCTATTATAAATCTTTTTAATAATTAAATCTACATAATCTCACCTCTCATAAACAGATTTGACCCACCTTGTCGTTCTGATCTAATGCTGATGGATTCTCAGTTCATTTAACGTTAGCGTGAGTAACGTTACTGAGAAGATCGCCTAAACAAGAAAAAGTGAGAAACGAGAAACCCATTTCTCAAATGAATTTCCAGCTCACCTGCCTTTCAATATAAGTTCAGTGCAATCTTATGTTCGACAAATTGGTGTAACTGTTACTGTGTACACCAACTATGAACGACACTTGTAAGGCCTACTGAGTAAAAAAACTCAAATTTCCTAAATAAAATGTTTAGTACAGTATTTTCCTTACAGAAAAGTAAAGCTAGTTCACACAGAGTGCGTTTTTATTTTTTACAGTCTATGTTTTTTATGCTGAAAAAAAAATGTAATTGTATATGCGCGACACCGATGTTGACGGTTGCGAATTGCTCTTTCATCTCCTCGCGCGTGCGAGCATTTTGTATGCCTCTTGTAAAAATGCGCGAAATATGACTTTATTGTGTGTGAACTGGTGGCTGGTGTAGAAACACGACTGGTAAGTAGCCTATAGTATTTTGACAAAAACTTTTTTGTAAGGAACAATGTTTTTATAATGTTTAGATATTGTATGTAGGCTATATAACGTTAGTAACCTAGCCCTAAGTTACTGTCGAGCACATACACTGCTTTTCCATTCACTTTCTATGTAAACCATACGCTATATTGCAGACATGTCTGACAGTTGCGCTCGTCATGTCTCACATATTTTGCAGCGTCTTATTGTGCAAAACACAAATAATAATTTTGTATCGCAACACAGCCATGTGTTGTCGCGCTGTATGACTACAGCCGTGTGAAGTGTGAGCAGCAGCAAGCTCCTGTGATGGAAAGCAGAACCACAAACCAGTGAATCCCAGAACTCCCTCAACACGCTCTTACCTGGAGAATACAGACACACAAACAGGTACATACATGATCTGTAGGACTAGTGAGTGTCTATTTAAAAAAATCTTCTGTTGGCTGAATAGGAAATGCTCACTATGGTGGTTGTGGTTGTACTTGCAGTGGGTTTAGTGGTGGTCTGGTCAATGGCACAACGATAATGAAAGTTACCATTTTAGTGCTGTGTTTCCCATCAGACACCTGAATGGTGACCTCAAACATGGTGTCATCATAGACACATTCTGGCATGTAGAAGAAGAGTTGTTTAGATGTCAAGCTCAAACCATTCATGTGGAAACGGTCCAGGATGGCACCTTTGACAACATAAACATGGTGCTGTTGTTGAGTGTGTGATCATCATTTAGGCCTATGTATAATGGTGGATAGTTGATGTTCAGCTTTGACTGTTGTTGAATTCATAGTAATGATTGTGATGTTAACATTGGAGATTGTGCAGCAGAGGGTGACGATGGGAACTCCAGCCGCCAGGGTGGAGAAGATAATGGATTTATATGAGAGTGGGTCACAGACTGGAGAGATATCGTTTACATTCTGCACTAAAAGAGAAAGAGAATAATGTGAACGTCTGCATCACTTTTAACTTTTCTGATAGTGGCTCTCCCAACTGGTTGGTTGTGATAATGCTACTACAGTAAATGCAATGCAATGCAATATTCTGCAGCAAAAAAGACATTAACATTTAAAACAAAATATTTTTTTCTTTCAAACGCATATTATGCCACATGTTCCTCTGTCACTTAACAATATGGCTAATACATAGGCAAGGGTGTGTTTTTGTATTCAGTATTCAGCTGGTAAATCACACTTGCTGGGATTGTCCAGTTCTGTAGCCAAATACAGCTGTCCAACAGATTGAAAAAGCAGGACTGATGCAGCTGGACAATTTGATTATTGTGGAGAGTAATTGAAATAATCATTTAAAATTACGTTTTGAGTATAATGGACCATTTATGAGCGTTTAAGTTGGGATGATCCATATGATCTCACCTCCGACTGGATCAATGGTGAAACCTGAGTCTCCTGCTGAGATGGCCAGTCGGAGGGAGTTAAAGTCTCGATCGGCTGTGTTCAACACTCCTACGACTGGTGTCTTCAGGGACGGGCAGCACCGACGGACCCACAATCTGAGGGTCAAACTCATTTACTGGAGTGACTGTGATCAGGATCTAGATTTCGGCTGGAGAGAAGATGGTACTGGAATCACTTTTGACTGCAGTTCATACAGATTTGAAATGCATTTTTAGTTCATATGACCGTCTAACTTACTGGGTGAATTCAAAATGTCAATTATTTTTTCTGTTTGTCAGGGAATATATTATATTATATATAATTTATATTTATTTGGTGTCATATTTGTACTTCTTGGATACATTGATATTTAGTTAATTTCAACTGAAAATGTAAAACATACATATACACATGATAATTCTTGTTATCAAATCTGATGCTATTGAATGATTGACTATATTAATTATATTTTCTGGTACATATTGCTTATTAACTCCTGAGAGACCAATATGAGCTTCTAATGATGAGGAATAAAATAAAAATTATTTCTGAGCTCTGTGACTTGTTAGAGCAGGGTTAGAGCCAATGGCTACCATCAACTGTTTGATTACCAACATTTTTCGAAATATCTTCTTTTGTATTCAACAGAAGAAATAAACTCATACTGGTTTGGAACAACATGAGGGTGAGTAAATTATGACCACATTTTCATTTTTGGATAAACTATCCGTTTAACATCAGAAGATTTTATGCATAGAATATTCTGGTTGCTAAAGACTACCAGAATAAGTCAGCATACTGTCTTACCAAAGACTTTGCCAAAGAATTGCACTGCTTAATTATTAGATTTTGATACCTTACTGTCAGATTATATATTCAATACAGTAAAAATGCTTGTACTTCTATAGCTTGTTGAAGTACACTTAGCATACGTAAAGTAACACAAATATAGAATCATTTCTAGAATTCTGTAATATTATAGTCATATAATAATATTAAATCCACAATACATTAATATAAGTCCATAATATAGTAAAAATCTAAAGAAAGTAATTCAATAAATAAACTCAATTGTTCTATTTCCAGTAGTTTGGGTAACTTTTAAAATGTAATTTTGCATATTAGAAATCTTATATCAAATTATTAAATATTGCACTATACGTGTAAATATTAAAAATAAAAAACACCAAATATTGCTGGTAATATTTAATTAATGGTACACACTGATAGAACTTAATTCTGTGACAGGACACAACACATTTGCTGTCCTATTTTTCTATTTAGAAAGTGCAGGTAAAGTTTAGATAAACTTCTCTCTTTGTGCACTTGGTGATTGGTAAATGTTCTTTTTACACTTCTTTGGTTGCTTGGAAGTCTGAATTACTAGCACTCAAAATGTGCCTGTATAAATTAGTTTAAGGGTCAGTCTGGTCTAGCTGAACTTTGTCCTTATTTTTATATAGCTGAAAAGCAAACTGATTGTAGACCTGTAGTTTACTGTTGTTATGAACACTTTAAACAGCATGTGTTGGGTTGTTTCTGTTCGGTGAAGGCAAATAAAGAAACAAATCTTGAAGACATGCCGGGTTGCTGATCTGACATACAGTAAACTTGTGCATGAAAGTTTAACGCTTCAGGAAGATCACTTTAACAACCAGGATGAAGTGGCCATCTTTAACACAATAGGTGGAATCACAGGTTTAGGCGATTGTTCACACTTTTTCCTATATGTAAACTGGATTGCCACATTTCAGCTTTGCATCACAAAGGATCAACATTATTGTACAGTCATGTTTTTGTGTGCAAGCCTAATCATCCAAACACTTCTAATCTAACCTAATGTGTCACAGATTAGGATGGGAGAAAAATAAAGAATGGGAAGAGTTTACTCTAATTACAATAAACACCTTGACAGTGGCATCAACCCCATGTGGCTTTGTGGGAATTTAGTTGAGAAAATAATTGTCGCAGAACTAGGCTAAATTTATTTTCTGAAAATGCAAAAAAAGAAAGACTCGGACGATGCTGTGTTTTCTCCGTCCGCCAGAGAGCGCTGCTTCACACGCTGTGAATCTCACTAACTCTTACTCTTCTGAGTGTCATGTGGACATTCATGCACATTATCAATCAACATTTCAGTTATCCTGATAATAGCAGGGTAAGTTAATTTGAGACATGCGTCTCTGAAACAGCAGTACATTACATATTTAAAGATGCAAAAATAGGATTCTCAAATGAGCAACTTTTCGGCGAAGGCATAAATGTGTTCGTATATTAAAGCTGACGATGGTTTTCTAATGATTCAACATTGCCGTTTAACGGTATAGATTCAGTTTTTAAGCTTATTTGTATTTTATGATCAAAGGTAAAATTGTATTGTGCAGTCATCAACGGCACGACATTTTAATACTTGCCACTTCAATGCTTGTTTCCTTGCCTTTCATACTAAAAATAGCAGTAAAATTAAAAGTACATAAAATAAATATCTTAAATGCTTATTTATAAATAAAAAATATATGCAGATAGATAGAATAGGGGGGTTGCCGTTGTCGTCTTGTGTTGGATATTTTCAGTGGTTCTTTTTTGGCATCAGTGAATATTTTCATAATTTGAGCGAGGGTGGAAACGAGCGCTCAGATTTCAGGCGAGCTCTGATTGGCTCCAGCTTCGATAATTTGATTGGATTTCGCACAATGCTGCGCTGTGATTGGCTGAGACGCGCATGCTAGAATGACACAGACGCACATTATATGAGCTTGTCTGCAGTGAGGGGCTCATGATCTGGAGTTTGAGTCACACAGAAACATCTGCACTGCCTGGATTGTACTGATTGTGTGCTTCACAACAAATGTAAGTGCAATATTTAGTTCTACATTTGATCAACAGCTTCATGCATGATTTTATTTTACCTGATAAAAGTTACTTTTGTTTTCCTAATTATTCAAATGCAAAATCATATTTATTGCTTTATTTCACTTTTTTGTTTTATTTTACTTTTGTAAAGCATGATGTTTCATAAAACATTTTTCTATTTCAGGAGTATTTAAAAGTTACTGGATTTTTGATTGTCATCATTCCAGAATCATGGTAAGCATGTCTCTAAATCATCACCTCTCCACACTCGTTGGACTTTGTCTTGTTAATTACAATAGATTGTTTACTACACTGATTGGTCATCACTTTACATTATGTGCAGCAAAGGATTAGTTATTGTGAAGTAATGTCCGTTGCTGAAATTTTAGCATATGGAATGACATCTGGACCTCATGCCATAATGTGCATATAAATAATGCCAGCACTCGAGCCCGTCTGCATGCTATTATTGCTGCGTTCACGTGGTATCCACACTCTGTGTTTCTGAGCTGTTTTGTCAATTTAGATACAGATTTCAGCAAATACGTTTAAAAAAAACAAGATCTGTATCCGCCCAAAAAGCCAGAAAAGTTTCCCAAAGAGGGAAGATGTCGGTGTTGGCACTCACAGTTTGGAAAAATACTCATGCATTAGAGTATTTCAGACAAATGAAACAGAATTAGGCACTTGCATTATTGTGCTGGTTTTGTTTGTGATGAGTTATTAGAAATGAATATGCATTGGGGTGAATGCAACTACATCAAACATGGCAGTAGTAGCATTTATTGGTTAAGTTAGGAACTGGGACTTGTTGTCAATAGAGAATCTTTTGAGACTGTTCATCTCCAACTTATGTGGTCATATTTGCATTTTCCATATTTTATTTTACCGTCTATGAATAAATGATGTAGCTTCAGTCTTGAAAGCAAGTAAATTGCAATTTACTCATTTCATCCATTTCAAATGAGGAAGCTATTGCTCTTTCATTTCTTGATTATGAATTGTGTGTGTTTGTGTACATGTTTCTGACAGCATGGATGGAAGGTGTGGTAATTACTCTATTGAAAAGATATATTTCAGGTGTGGCTAGTAACAGGTTTATTCTAACTGATTGGTAGTAGTCATCCATCCTTTTTGATAGCTGGGCGTGAGTGTGTCCACACCATGTGCATTCATCGGTTGTTCAGTTTCCCTCCTAGAATAGAGTGGTTTTACAGCTCCTCCAGATAAATAGAGCCATGCCCTCTCTAACAGTACAGGTCCAATCCTGTTTCAAGGAGCATGATTAGTACAAAACCTAAAGGAGGGTGATCCAAATTTAATTTAGTGGTGGTTATCTTCTAAGTGTAGCTTAATTAAAATATAAGTATATTTATGCATTTATTTATTTTTTCAGTTTCTTACTGTTTCTTTCTGTCTCTTTGCAGTTGTGTCTACAGGAATCTGGCGACTGTCTGCGGGAACAGATGCGTTATATGATGCGATCGCTGCAGGATCTAAAGCATTTGCGGCGGAGCTGCGCAGCGCCCCTGTCGGACCTCCGGTGAGGTTGCGTGCTTGCAAGCAGCTGATAGCCCAACGAGAACGGCGAGCACGCTTGAGGATCAGCGATGCCAGTGAGGCGAGCAGTTACGACTCAGCCTGCTGTCTGTCTAGCTCTCTGGAGGAGGAGGACACCGCCGGCGACCCATCGGCTGTTAGCTCACCGAGCAGCGAGCGGAGTCTGGAGTTTGATTCGGGTTACTCTGAGGCCTCCTGGCAGGATGAAGGAGTGGTGTTACGGCGCAGCAAAAACATCCGCGTATCTTCGTCTGCGTGTCTTCGCACCAACCAGGCGGCCAACTCCCGAGTGCGTCCGAAGTCAACTTCCGATGCTTGCTTGGAAAGTTGGACGGCGTTTGAGACGGCAAGTGACCCGGATGACTGGACTACGTCACTACTCACCCGTGGGCGTAACCGGCAGCCGCTAGTGCTGGGAGACAACAGCTTCGCTGATCTGATTCAGAACTGGATGGACTTACCGGAATGTCCGGAACAGACGGAACAAAAGCACAGTTCTGGACGCAGTTTCGCTAAAGACTTCATGGTAAATGTCAAACGGAGGATAGCCGGGATTTCGCGGAGTGCTGATGGGCGAAGAAAGTCGTCAGATGGCACAAAGCTGAGCAAATCAATTATGGCTCCCAAACGACTTTCTTGCCAAGTTGACGTACAACACAAAATGCCATTCTTCTATAAATCCCACACAGGTCTGAACGAACTGGACACAGATGTCTTCAAGTTTACGGCACTCATGAAATCTGGAAGCAGAATGCCCATTGTCTGTAATGACATTATTGGGTACATATGACTACAGTTAGGTTGCAAAAAACTGGACAATATCTAAATGGACAATATATTTTTTTTATAAAAAGCTATGTCCCTATTGCTATGTAAAATGCACAAAAATAAAAAAAATTACAAAGTCATACTGGTCATTGCATTGCTCTTGGTAGCGGCCTCAATGAGCTCGATGAATGAAATGAAATTCATGCAGCTAAAAGGATTTATTGTTCGCTCAGCCTGTCCAAAAACCAAAAAAAAACAGACAGGGTCCAGACATGAAGACAAGGGGTCTTATTTTCCCCTGAAAGGGTTTATTTTGTGATAGTGACCGGATGTGATAACCGGTGATAATGTGCATTATTAAGTTTATACCTGTATTTACACATACACAGAAAAAACTAACTTATATTCAGACACATTACATTGATCAAAAGTGACTGTAAAGACATTTATAAAATCAGAAAATATTTCTTTTTCAATTAAATGCTGTTCTTTTATACTTTCTATTCATCAAATAATCTTATTTACTTATACAATATTTAATAAGAAATGATTCTTGAGCAGCAAATTAGCATATTAGAATGATATTTGAAGGATCATGTGACACTGAAGACTGGACTAATGATGCTGAAAATTCAGCTTTGCATTACAGGAATAAATTATGTTTTAAAGTATATATTGATGCAACCGGGAAAAAAATGGTTATTTTATTATATTACCAACATGTTTTTGAATGTGCAGTGTCTGTACTTGTTCAGTTATAACCTTTAAACAGTTTTTGTTATTATGAACAGCTGAAATTATTTTTAGCAGCTTACAGCAGTGGACAGGAACGCAGTGTTCCTTGGACTACAACTTCTTGCTTTTTGGCGTCTCTGGAGTGGAAAAAAGCAGAAAGATCATTAGTAATGGCAGAGAGGCTGTATCAACACAAATATCTCAGGTGGCCCCAGTAGCTTGTGTTAAATGAGGTAACCCTGCTTGTGTCCCTTCACGACCCAATAGGGAAAATCTGCAGCAGCTGTTTAGAGGGTGAAGACGTTGACTTTAGCTTCATTAAGCTTTAGAGTGCCTCAGTTATCAGACTAATGCATCCTGCAACACCGCAACTTGTGCCAGCTCATATGGATACGTCTGCTTAAAGACTTATTAATCATTTTTGGTTTGTTTGAAAGACTTGCAGTCACAGATGGTGACCGCAGAGTCATACAGGAAAATAAAACTCCTATACTGAAGGCTGTTCTCACCGTATGATGTCAGAGTTATTACCAGGAATTAATGACAAATGTGTAGCAGCCTGCTATATTTGTGTTTCAGGAGTTACAGTTAAGATCACAACTGACCACGTAAGGTGAGAGACAGAGAAATACTCAGTACAGTATCAGTATGTTGTTTATCTCGGCACTTGTGTGGAAAAAGTGAATTATTGCGACAGTAAAATCAGGCCTTATCCTTTAATAGTCTTAAGTTACCATGCTTATATAAAAAAAAACGATATTTAAGGGGTTTTCTTTTTCCATTGAGGTTACATGGAACAGATGGACAGAGTTTCTGGTGTACAAGTGGAAACAGGGAATTGCACTTAGAGCTTAGTGGAATACATAACGGCCAACAAATTCCTTGCCAGAGGTTTTAAGAATATCCAGGAGCCTCGTGCCTCACTCCTTGGAGAGAATTTTTGCAATGTGACTTCAAAATACATCCAAAATGATTTAAATAACTTATGGAGAAAAACAAAAGATTCATAGAGCCAGGCCAACTTGAATATTTCAATTTTCTACATAGAAAAGGTGTGCGTGTGCGTGTGTGTGTGTGTATGTATATATATAATGTAATTTATAGATTGTGATAATTTAGTGCTAACCTTTCCTCCTATAACCTATGTATTTATAATTTATATTATTATTTTATTTGTAGTCTAATATTTATAGTAAATATTTTTTTTAGTTTTGTGCATTGTTCTTTCCTTTCCTTTCCTTTCCTTTCCTTTCCTTTCCTTTCCTTTCCTTTCCTTTGTTTCTCTCTATCATAGTGTGTAGATGTGTGTATTTGTAGTGTTAAAGGCCCCAAAAATGATCTATTTAAATATGCAATCACTTGTTCACTCAAGCTCATTTTCACTTGTTGTTTTCCAAAACGAGCAATTCATAAATCACTGCATGCAAGCATTGCATTTTTAACATTGCATACATGAAAGCTTATTTCCGCTATGGAATAAAAAATGTAATTGTGGCTTTTTATCTCACAATTCGTACTTTTTTTCTTAGAATTGCGTGATATAAAGTCGCAATTGCGTGTTAAAAAGTCAGAATTGTGATGTAAAGTCGCAGTTTTAAGATATAAACCCACATTTCTGACTTTATATCACGCAATTGTGTATTATAAAGTCAGAATTGTGAAATATAACAATTCATTTTATTTTTTTTAAATTGCGAGTTATAGTCAGATTTGCAAGATATAAACTCACAAATCTGACTTTATAACTTGCAATTGTGACTTTATATCACACAGTTCAATCACATATAAAAAAAGAATTGCAAGAAGTTGCAATTATCTTTTATTTATTTTTATTCTGTGGCGGAAACAAGTGGCTTCCTTACTGAGGAAAACTATACTGTAGATTAACTGAAAATTTCTTCTATTGTCAATTATTTTTTAAGTCAACTACTGTCATGGTTTGCTACATACAGGTTTGAAGTGCAAATAAATCTTGCATAGCTATTTAGTTAAACTAGTTTAAATGTTTATAGCTAACTCTGAATTATAGCACATCTCTGTTCAATGGCACAGACTTTTGAATATATCACTATTTTCCCCTTGAGGACTGAGGTTTGTTACTGCCCGAGTAAAGTTTCACGTAGCCAGACTTGCAGACTGACTGCAGTAGGTCTGGACTCCATCGCAGCAGCCCAAGATCTGACCGGCATGTAAAGCAAACAAACGCAGTTCGTTGTGTTCAGCTTCATGTTTGGGGGTGTAAAAATGTAAATGTAAAATGTAGAATTCAACTAATAAGATGATGACTTTGAAAATCCTGAAGTGTTTGCAATTTTGTGTGCCATAATGCATCAGGTGTCCGTGGGGGTGACGTCTGAGACTTAGTTTAGTAACTGTACTGTACACTTGTAATGCATTCGTTAGGCATTTGCGTACTTGTCTGCTTGTTCATAGCCTAAGTCTGACATATTCTTATGTTTTCACAAAATGAATTTAGTTGTAAAGACTGAAATGTGAAATGTTGGTACTGTTAAGATTCCTCACATGCATAGAAGCTCTATTGGTGATGTTTGCCTCCTGTGTTTGCTCTAGTGCAAAAGCAAGCGTTGAATGTGTGCCAGCTTTTACAGAGTGTAAGTGTGTGTGGAGTGTGTTAATTGAAGTAAGTGTGTTAAGGGGCCAGATGTCAGTGACTTCAAACATTGAACAAATCAACTCAGACCAGATGCACAGAGGCAGAATCATCACCGCTGTCTGTGTTGGCATACACTGTTGAGAACCTCCCAGTTCTTTTTCAAATACGTCTAAAATTAACAATAGCACACGACTGCCACTATCACTGTGTGTTTACCACGATGACTGACTGTGTCCCCGTCACTGATATTGCTTTGCATTCCATCACCATTTGATCCATTTTATAATAATACATTTGGGATGCTTTTTGGGATACACATTTTTCAGTGTATAAACAACCGTTAAATTCTCAATGCTGGTTGAGAGAGGATGTTAAACACATTGTGAACATCTACAATGGAAATGGGGCTGACTCTGGTGGTCATATACCTTACAATAGAGTCTGAATTGAGATGGTGGACAAGATGTGCCTCATTCAAGAGCAGCCAATCAGCCAAGCATTTCGGCAACATCTGATGACACAGAGATGTCACTTTTAGACCGATGTCCAAGCGTTAACGCCTGTGTCAATGGGGCAGTTGACCTCCATTGGTAAACACCCTGCTTGTCTGTTTAATAGTTTTAAGACTTAGAGAAGTAGAAGGAAGTAAGGGGAAATCCCAGTTCTACATACAGAATGTAGTGGGTGTTTTTCCACAATTCCTTTGAAACTGGAAAAATAAGCCTCAAGACTGTAGTGATGCACCCAGGAAATGACATCGAACTGTTGCAACGTTTCAAAGAACGTGACTGGTGAAGTAGGTTGAATTAAAAGCAAGGAAGGAAACGTGTTTGAACTCGCCAACTAATGCTAGTTGTCTGTGTATGCGTCAGCTGCTATTCATGAAAAGAAAACTATCCTATTTTTTTTTTTGTGCGTGTCTTTTCTGTTCATACACCCCCACTCATCCCCCTCATTAAAAGCAGAGTTCACCTCCTAAATTAGGATCCTGGTACATAATAGTCAGTCAACCAGCCGCTAATGGCCTGGCAACGTCAGGAAAATGTTAATGCACACATTAGTGCTTTTGTGTGTGTGTGCAGATGTGTACATTACTGCTTCTACATGTTCTTCACTGACTAATTAGACATCAGTGCATTTCGGCTCACTCAAATTGTACATTTATATATAAAAGCCTTTAAACACACACACACATACACAAGATGTGAGCTGCATTTTTAAAGGAGAATGCACTATATTAATACACTGCAATTTGAGAGCAGTAATGCAGCTCAGTGGTGAATTTAAATGTGTGCAGACAGACTTTCTTAGACAAAATGTGTGTATGCTGCCTTTTATATTCACATTTTACTTTATGAGATATCATAAAATTGGGCGAAATGATTGCGACCTTTATTGTTTTCATTTGTGGAGGGCTAAATTGGTGTCACATGGCCCAAAACCGCTGAAATGTTTCATTGCACTGTGGTAAATAGTTCACAAATGAGCAGCGATGTAATGCGGCAACCACCAATGGGAATGAAGATATTGAAAAAAAGGATCTGTACTTATATGAACCGAGACCCAGCTGAAGAGGTGGTCTCGGTACGGTTCCAAACGAACTCTGGTACGGTTCGTTTACGGTGTGAACATGAACCGACCCAATTGCAAGAAAGATCTGTTGTAGCCTACTACATTCCATTCCGGCGCGCTGTCTGGCCACACGATACTGTTGCGCGTCTTTCTGTGTGTCGTGTGTGCATCATTGGAATGGAATGAATGAATGAGTGTGCATTAGGACATTCACATACAGAGCGTTCTCTTTAGTTTAATCGTGCATAGATGCAAACAAAGCTTTTGCAGTTCATATAATGCGATAGTTACAATACAAGGATGATGCTGCGTTAAACTGGACAAACTGTATCGCAAGCGTTAACATTGACAGCACTCGTTAGCAGTATTAAGAATCTCATATTTGAATCTGTGAACATAGCCCCTCTCCATGAATGAAAACTTTATACCTTATCCGTCTTCTGCGCTGTGTTCTGAACCTATTCACTGCTCCATCAATGTTTCATGCCAAATCGCTATATTTCCTTGTTTAAAATGTACTTCAAGATGCAGTTCTTTTCCAAACCGCGATAAGCGCCAAACCTATTTTAGCCTAAACGCGATAAATCCTATAGACAAATCAGACTTCAGTGAGCGTTATACGCAATCCAACATCGGCGCGCTGAACAGAGGTTTGATTATGTTCATTCATTCCTCAAAATGAGTGCTTTAAACGGTGATAATACTTTTGATGGCCTTGATGAGCCAGTGAGACCTACACATGGGGGTAGATGCTGCTGCCAAAGGTTTCTGTCTATATTATAATTTCTGCCATTCGACGATCAAAGAGCAAAAGTCGAATATCATTCGAAAATCGAATTTTTTATTTTATTTTTTATTAATCAACTGTTTTCTGTGTGTCAGTGTCTGCAAAGATGAAACTGACGATCAGCATCTCTGTACGCGCCTATAGAGAGAAATGCGTGTAATGGATTGCATAATCAGAGAGTATGGCTATTTATTTTCGTTTTTAATTGTTTCGTTTAAAGACATTTCAATCTTTCTATATAGATAAATTTCTCATGTCTGCTGTGAAGCATAGGCTACGCTGAATTTCGGTTAATTTATGATGAGATGCGCTCCAGCTCGCGTGCAATGCAAGTGCCGGCGGCGACGCCTCCATGTCATGATTATATTGTCTATTTGCTGCTTATTTATTGAATTCAGGCAATTGGTTAATGAAAACATTATTAAAATTAAGATACAATTTATACAAAACGAAATCCACTTTAAAGAAAGGCTTTCTACAAAACAAAACTTAATTAAGTGGGCAAAATCATCCATTTTTTGTGTGGATTTATAGCGTTTTGAAGAAAAAAAAATTAACTTTGAATTTATCATCAACAATATTGTTGTTTAATTTAATAATCATTGTTCAACATGTTCAGACTGAGGAAAAAAAACATTATTAACAAGATAAATTGAATATTCACAAGATGTGTGGGTCTAGGTAAAAAATGTAATTTTCCTGAAAACTATTGAAATGGATTTATCGCGTTTTGGAAAAGAGCTCCTCAAATATTGCAGTACGAAATATCTCCATGCTGAGCCTTTTTTGCACTTCCTGATTTCCCTACTTGAGAATCCTTGTCCAATGAATGGACGACCTTAGCACACGTGTGGTTTTGTTTACAAATTTTGGTTCACTTGCAAAAAGAGCAGTGTGAAAGCGAACCGTACCAAAAGAAAAGAAAAAAAAAATTATTTGGTCCGGACCAAAGCAAGTGAACTATCGGACTTTCCTGGTGTGAATACACTTAGTCTTTTTTTCTGGTCCGGCCCTGTCAATCGAGGATAAACGCATGGCAAAGCATCGGTGGGTTTTCGAACCCAGGTGAATATGATGAATGCCCATCTCTCTGCAGGTCCTCTGGGTAAACATAGTGGATTCTGGGTAAACAAAAATCAGTCAGAGCAGGGCCGGCCCGAGGCATAAGCGAACTAAGCGGCTGCTTGGGGCCCCCTGACCACCAGGGGGCCCCCCAATCGAGTTAAAAAAAAAATTAGATGACTTAAACAAGTGACATAAATGAATGAATGAATATAACTGAATGAATGAATGAATGAATAATTCAAGACAAGAAAATTCTGATTTCATGATCAATATACCTGCCTACAACTGCTGCTGTGTCTGCCAGCGTTTGAGTCATGCGCATAATCTAGACACCTCGCGCGTGCATAGACAACTGCATAGTCATGGTATCGGTTTAAGTTGGAGAAAACAGCCGCAGGGGAACTTAACCTTCTAGGTGTAAGGGTAGCAGTTTGAATAAATAATAAAGATAGCAGTTTGAACTCTTCTCCACTTTATTATACCACACATCAGATCACTAATAACTTCAAAAACCCGCGACACTCCAGTACCAAGTGCGCACTACTTATTCCTATCTACGGCAAGCCCCGAGGGGAAAAATACATTGCATACACGCGCAACGAGCGCCAGTACATCATTACCGGTATTATAGTAACAGACTGTGTTGGATTCTGTCATGTACAATCCAACAAAGTCTGTTACAATAATAATAAAAAGATTTGGAAGACAGTTACACTGTATTGAGACAGTTGAGAAATAATAATAGTTTACAGTTTTCAACAATAATTGTCATCGTTGAACCCTTGCTCTTATTATGTTTCTGATTTCTAAAATAAATTCTGAAATAATTTATTTTATATGTTTTGAGACAGTTTGTTTTAAGAAGTTTCAAATAGTTAGTAAAAGAGAAAAGTAAAAGTTAAAACTTTTTTATTTAAGTAGGCATCTATTTTTTAATACAAAAAAGTATTTATTTTGTATTAATACATAACCTCACTCACTGTATTCATTTATAATGTATCATAATTGCATGACATTTGTGTCAATAATCGTCAAGCACAGGTGACTCCGCGTAGTGGGAGGGGGCCCCCAAATCAAATTCTGCTTAGGGCCCCCAAAAGGCTCGGGCCGGCACTGAGTCAGAGTGAAGACCAAAGCTGTCACAGAGGTCAATCCCTCCCCTTCTTTTGAGAGAACTACTTCAGCAGAGAAAATAACTTTTATTTGCTGCTGACAAGATTTGAACTAAGCTGTAATTGCACTATTTGAATATTGAGGGCAAAAAAAATCTTTTTGTGGACATTAAGTTGTGTACAACACTCACATTGATCATATTTAAACCCAATAACAGTTACAATAAAAAAAAATGCTCTGTTTGATTTCAACACAACCCTTATGCTGCTCCATATATCTATGTAGATTGATTTGAAGTCTCATCTGTAACCTAACGTTGAAGTTCATGGGGAAAAAACAGGCCCGAAGGCCGAACCCAAGGCATATCCCACGAGGCTTTGCAGTGCTGCTCATGAGTTCTCATGGTCATGAGGAAGGCCAAACATGGCCTTCAGGGTCACAGACCATTTCCCTCTGCTTGCCAAACATGATCTTTCACAGGCCAATAATAAATTGTTAAAGGGGTCATATAATGCCATTTTTGTACAAGCTAATATGAATCTTTAGGGTCTAAATGAAAACTTTGTAATATACTTTTATTAAAAATTCTCATTAGTATTTTAAGAAAACACTCATTTTACCTGCTCAAAAACAGCTCTGTTTTCAGCACGCCGTTTAAGTGCATATGCCTTTAAATGTTAATGAGCTTCGCTGACTCCGCCCCTCTGTTCTGTGGGCGCCTTGACACAATGCACGGGGAGTGTTGCCTTGACAACAGTTGAGGGTTTATTATGCGCGATTCTCTCTGAGGACACATTCTGTGCAATCGTATCAGTTTGAACCGGAGTATGACCCGAAACAAGATGACGGCCCCGAAGAAGTTCGACAATAAGGCTCGAACAGGACGTTTCTGAATGGTTGGTTGGTTAACAATGTCACTTTGATCTATTTTTGTATGTACTGGCAGGGTAACGTTAGAGTTGTGAGATACAAATGCTGTGTGTTTAACGTTACTAATGTAAGCTATAGGTTAGTTCGTTATGTTGAAAAACTTTTTTTTTTTTTGTAAATGTAGGCTTGTCAGTGATGCGTGACGGTATCTCAGTGTTAAGTACAACTATCGTGACTGAAACTGACAGGTCATGTCAGTAATAATTCTAGCAGTAGTTGAAGGATCCCTAAGAATTTGTTGTATGTTTGTTTAGTGCAGTACGAAAATGTTTTATGTTTTAAGAAAACTTTTAAGTACATCTATAGTATTGTAACTGCATTGATATTTCTGTTATGTTAGCTGTAACACCTGCGTATACAGTTTTTAATAACACAATAACTATAACGCGTTTTTCATTATAAACGTGGGATTATGAATTATATTGAGAACGTCGTAACGTTAGCAGCTACATAGAATACATGCCGTAATGCACCCTGAGTGTAAACATTAGCCACATTCATCGTGAATTGTGCAAGGGATTTGCAAAGATAAATATAAAGGTTAATAAAACGTTACACTCACTTCTTTTGGAGGTCCAGCAGGAACACGAATAGTTGGTACCGATTCCTTTTTCAGTAGCAGCTTCTTAGCAAAACCTGATTTATATTGGCCATCGCCTCGCTTAAAAAGCAGTCTGCTGAGAAATGATTTGCGCAAACATGAGCGCATTGACGTTGCTCGTTGAAAATTTTCCCTTCATAAACAAAACTCAGCCACTGCGTCTTCAGCGGTTCGGATTTAGGAACATTAAAATGACTGCTGTGTTCCTTATTACACCCAAGAACAGAACACCACAATCGCTTAGACGGCAGCCATTCTGCTCCAGTGTAAACAATGACGAACTATGATTGACAGCTCACTCACGAGCGAGGGCGGGTCTGTGTTGAAACGCTGCTGTCAATCAACATCGTGGGAGGGGCGTGCGATCTTGTGACGTCACAGGATCGAACGGCTCGATTTGAGGCAGGGGAAAACATATAAGGAGATTAAAACAAAACCACTGGATGGATTTTTATCATTATATGGTGGCTGTGTACAGGCACTGCCAACACACATTTCAGTACAGTCAACTTGTAAAAGTGCATGTACCATTATATGACCCCTTTAAACACAAAGACAGACTCTATGAGGTTGTAATACTCAGAAACTGGTTTAGTTTCAGTTTCAGCTCAAAAGGAAACAGAGAAGAACGAAACAAGACCTTACAATGTATTAAAAGCAAATAAAAAGAGATATGTTTTAAGACTAGATTTGAATGCAGATAAAGTAGAAGCAGCCCTAATGTGGTTTGGAACGCTGTTCCATAAAGTGGGAGCAGCCACAGAAAAAACTCTTCTTTTTCTTAAGAGTTCTTGGAATTTGTAGTAAGTTTTGATCTTTAGATCTTAGGCTATGAGTAAATTAGACAGATTGCTCTGCATGTTATTATGTAAAGATTTATAGACAAGTAGTAGGATTTTAAACTCAATGGCAACCAATGTAGAAGGAAAGTGACATGCATACTTTTTGTACATCCTTTCAGAAATCGAGCAGTTTGAGACTTTGATATACCATAATAGATTGCAACTTCCAGAGACTTTTTGGATAGAAATGGCTTAATTTTAGCAAGAAAACAGAGATGACAGAAACTAGAACCAAGATAATATGTTTATTAAACTGGAGTTAATTGACACCCAAATTCCTCACAGAAGGAGAAACAAAAGGTTGTAGATATCCAAGATCGATCTTGTTACTTCCCGGAGAAACAGATTCACAATGATGAACGCAAATGTGTGCTGTTTCAGATCAGTCTCTCTCCCAGACTATAAGTAAGATCATTGTTAAAGACTTAAGGGTCGTTCACACCAAGAAGGATAAATATAGTTTTAATAGTGTAATCTCTAATTATGAGAATTAGGAAGTTCACACCTCAGCTGTAACGATAATGACGCAGAGCAACAATATTTTTGGGATAATTTTTATCATCATCTGGTGAACAAACAAAAACATTTAAAAAGTTACACGACTTAACTGCAGTGCACGCTTATACAGAATGTTATCATTCCTTGGTGTGAATACTAGTTATCATTATAGTTATCTTTATAGTTATTGTTATTGGTGTGAACAGCCTCAATGATAACTACATCTATATAGTTTTAATAAAAAATTCTAATTCTTTGAGAAGTTTACACCACAGCTATAATGATAACGCACAGAATTGATATCATTGCAATCGTTTTCAGAAAATTTTTTTCCAGCTGATGAAAGATAAAAAACAATTACAGCCAATCAGAACTCCCCAAGCGACAAAAGTGCAGCTCACTGTTGTAATCAACAGAACGCTATCGTTGTAGTTATCTTTATACACTGTAAAAAATATTTTAGCCATTTAGTTATTTCAACTTATTTTTTTAACTAGATTGTCCAGACAACAAGAAATTTTAAGTTTTCTTGTCCTCAACTTATCGAAATAAGTTAGTTAAACTAAAAAAAAACATGCAAAAAGATAACTCAAAATAATGAGTTAACTTTTTTTACAGTGTAGGTATTGTTCTTTAGTGTGTAAACTAAAATTTGCTGAAAGTTTAAGCTATCCATCTTGGTTTTATAGTGTATTTTGGATATTTTTTTCTTTCATATTTGGTGAATCATCAACTTAACCTATTAATATGCATTTTGAGAGCAAATGTCAGCAATAAAATGTCGCTACTCATCTCTACTGTATTGCATGGAAGATGCGTATATTGTGAGGTATAAACTCAAAATTTCGAGAAAATATGTCAGAATTGTGAATGGCGAGTTATTGTATTCGTTTTATAGCATTATTATAAAACATTTTCTCTCAACATTACTAGAGCATTCAAGTACAAATTACATCATAAATGTGTACCATGAATATTATGAAAACATTCAGCAAATAAAAATAACGATGTTCCGAGAATATTTTTATTAGAACGTTTTCTCTCAACTTTACGAAAACGTATTAACTATTCATAACATTACAAGGACGTTTTGTCCCAACATTTACATAACTTTTGAAAAACCTTATTGAAAATCTTGGGAATGTTCCCTGTTAGTTAGGATACTGGTACCAAAAGTGTACATATTAAAACCTTTTTAAAGGGTACCGTCCCAGTGACAGCTTTTGTACAATTTCTTTCTGAGTGTATATCTAATTCGCAGATTCTTCGTACGGAGGTCAGTTGCTGGACAGTCATATGATTACTTACAACATTAGGTTGAAAATCTTATCTGTGGTGGCTGAGGCAGACAAAGTGTCTTATATTTCCTGCGGTGTCACAATGAAGACAGATGATCGTCCAGTGCCAAAAGTTAAGTAGAGAGAAAGAGAGTTCTACAGAAAGAGAATAACACAGGATAAGATATATATGAGGAATTAGTACAGAAGTCAGCTCATTGCTGTTGCTTCTCTTGCTGATTGTCAGTTATTCTTTATTTACTTTCACATATGCTTCTCTTCAAATCAGAACGTGAACTCTACTTTTTTTTTTACAATTGTGCAAGAGAGCAAATCTGTGGAAATATGTGTGTGTGTAACAGAAACCCTCAGGCTGTTCCTCATTACAGAATCCTTGGAGTCACGTTCGCTGCATCAGTATCGGGCATGATCTGAATTTGCTGCGGTTTAGTGGACTTGTGGAAAAAGAGGGAAGAAAAAAAGACAACTTTGGCTTACACAGATGCATATACACACCTAATTTAGGAAGAATGGAGAAAAAAAAACGCTCACACCTGGACACAGTTCAGTTCCTGTTACTTTTTTCATTGCGTTTCATTGTTGTTTATAAGTTTCATAAATGTTCCTAAAGTCATTCTGGCTTTTGATACATACAACCATAAAATTGAACGAAGCTATTAAAAATGCATATTGTAATATCTACATTTTTTAGTTCGTTTCTTGTCGGATGTTAATTCTGTTATTGTTTATACTATTAGAAGGACAATTTACAAATGAGATCCCTTTAAAGTCATAATGTAACTGAAGTAAAGTGACAGATCTTTCTTCGGTATGTACATCCAAGTGAAAGTGACTATCAAAAAGAAAAGAAAAAAAACGTATGACAGGGACTTGGTTCTATCCGTCGGTTATTGATTGAATGGAGGCAGAGGAAATGATTGAAGTCAGGTATACATCACTGGAAGATCGAGTTATCACATTTTTATTACAAATTACAAAGTCAATAAAGAGAAACAGAAATGGATGAATCGTTCACAATAAGATCATCAACATGCATTTAGAAAATAAATTAATTTCCATTTTGTGCCGTCGATTTTTCTCCTCAGTGAGATTCTCAGATGTTTCTCTTGAGTAAAAGAAGATAAATTATATTTAGAGTAAGATGTGTTTTGCTTGACCTGGGTATACAAATAGTTGCTGGCACTGAGAGCTTTTCTCTGATGCAAGAAAAGCCACTAAATGTCTAAATATCGCCAAAGTGAACTGAGCTGTGTCACATGTGCTTTAGGTCAGAGGTTTGTTTGAACGTTTATGCCTCTTTACAGCCACAATAAGCAGAAGGTGCCACTGTGGACACATAGAGGGAATACTCCACATTCCTCCATGTTTTTGCTATAAAGATCCGACTGTATACGTGTGTGCTTGTCGTGAATAGCCGAACAAACACCTTTAGATTCCTGACAGATTCTTTCACAGTTTGGCTGACTGTTGTGTTTACTCAAACAACAACGCATATCACAAATTGTACTATTGCTTTATGTAGGGCACATTGGGGGATGTTAATTGTTTTTTGACGGAAAACCACAGGTAGCTCTTAAAGCCTCTCTTTTGTTGATAAACGCTTATCGGTGCAAGTTTTGGTAGATAGTTGGTGCATGTTGCGTTCCCAAATACAGGTTAAAGTAAGCCAAACTCAGTGTCATGAGTGTGGTTGCGTATAAAAACAGCACAACACAGGAGTAGATACACACAAACAGTATTTAATACAATAATCCAACAGATAACATATTATATAGATTTAGAAGATAACACAACATAGACGAGAAAGGACAAAGAAGTGAACAAACCAGGGAGTATACACAGCCTAAATGAGGGAGCTAAACAGGCACAGCTGAACAGAAAGATCATCTAATGAAGTATGAACACAGGCAGGCTTAACAGGAACTAAACAGAACATACACGTTACTCAGAGTAGATGCAGAGATGAAGTTTGTCTGGAGCACCAGTGGATAATGAGCTGTGTAAGAACACAGTGCCTCGCTTCGCTCTGAAACACGCAGAAGTTGTTGACGATGTCAGTTTGTAAAGAAACATGTAATACGCATGTGCATGACATTACCGTTTTCAAAAAGGAGTTTTTTGTCGTTTACACAGAATATGACGATATCATTTTTGAAAACGTTCACTTTGAAACCCTTTTTAAAAAGTTTGCTGTTGGCCCCCACAACGCCATTGTCATGTAAATGAACAGCTTAAAACGCATGCAAAAGTTTTTGTTTTTAGTGTGAAAAAGGTGTCATGTAAGTGGCCCTTTAATCAACACCTCTAAAGTCTGCTGAACTGTGTGTTCTAGAGCTAGTGATGATGTTTAACACAGATTATCAGCATTATATAACAAAATATGACATTCAAAGCCGTCTCTAGTAAATCTGTCGTTTTTTAAAACACGACAGATGGAAAGCTGTGAAGTGCCTAATGACATCTTGTCCCATTTCATCATTCATAGAATCATCAGCATATGAATGCCAGTCAGTCAGCGCACGAGAAGCTCTTGACGCGTTAAGCTTTCTACTTGCGTAATATGCTTTTATCACATTCATTCATATTCATCTGGACCTGAAGAATCATGAGGTCGTATGAACAACCACGGATGCCACAATGTGGGCCATGACCTCTACTGACCCACAATGCCTTTCATTAGCAGAGAATGGTTTGGAATGGAGGAGTGGATGTTCTTCTGGCCTTGCTACAGTTGGAATAAGACTCATAGTGATAAGGACACACACACACACTCTCTCTTTATTTCTCTCTCTCTCTCTCTCTCTCTCTCTCCTCTCTCTCTCTCTCTCTCTCTCCACTCTCACACACAAACACACACACACACACACACACACACACACACACACACACACACACACACACACACACACACACACACACACACAAGACACAGACACACACACACACACAAAGCCGGTTCTGTTGAGCTCTGTGGCTGGCTGCAGGGGTGTAAAGTGCAGATGAACAGTGATCGACCGCCGGTGGCGACCATGATGTCACCCTGTGTGGCCACATAAAGACTAGCTTTGGGAGACGGGAAGCTGAGGTCAGAGTCCCGACCCTGATGCAGAGCGTCTCTGTGGCGGACAGTAGAATAGACATGTCAAGCGGTGGCCCACACTGATGCATAGAAGAGACTGGCTCAGTGTGAATGAGAGAGAGAACGAATTGGGTGTATATTTGTGTCTTCTTAAAGTGTCTTCCTGTGTGTCTGAATATTACATTCAAATTTGAAGACCAATTTCATTGGTCTGTTGCTCTTATTAGTTCTTCATTAAATTTAAGCTCTAGTATCTGTCATAGTATCTGTGACACTAATAATTTAATCTTTAGCTAATCTCCAATTTGATACTGTTCCTTGTTATGTTATCATTTAAAATGACTGATTTTAGTTTTTAGTTTATTATTGTTGTTTTTAAGACAACATTGTATAGAATATTAGCAATTTATCAGTTACTGGCCATAACATTGTTACTGAAGAAAAAAAAAGGAAAAAAAAAATTCTACAGAATAATCTCTACAAAAATCATGTTTACAGTGATGCACTTATTGTGGATGTCAATGAACGAGGCACTGGATTGCACTTAATGTTAACGTATGTTTATTTCATTTATATTAATATTATTTTAAAGTGCACAGATACCAGAAAGCAACTTTTTACATACAAGAAAAATTCTCCCAAACCAAATGTCTATATTGTTTAGCCAGCATAAAAAGCCATACTGTTCCATTGTAAGTATTACTGTAAACCTCGTTAACAAACGAGACGGGTTGAAATAACTAAGTCCGGAGCATTCCTTTAAGTATCTGCTAATTGCTTGAGTGCATTTGTATTTTCTCCTTATTTATGCAATCAAGAGCTGCTTTTTCTGTGAATACTCAAGAGTATTATATGACCAGACCAGACATGACGGTTTGATTTTTGCCCTCACACAACAACACCTATTGCGGCAATAGCATTCTCATTAAGATAAACGCATGGTGATCATTGCTAAGCCTGAGCGATGATGTAATACTGTATTGATGCTCTCTTTGGGTTAGCTCAATAGCTCTTGTGGAAGAGCTGTCTGCTGTCTGTATGGGCGGCGATGGCCGAAGAGGAAGTCAGCGGGCAGTCTCGTAGCCTAGAGAGAGAAGGAGAGAGAGATGGAGAAAAGGGGAAAACAGAGGGAGAGAGGGTCTTGTGAAGGGTCACATGGCAGCCGCACTAACCGTATGACCTCGGTGTGGATAATGCTTTTTCACAACCAAAGCATTCACATTCCTCCTCTCTTGCTCCATTACATTTTTACATGTAACATTTGGTTTTTTACCATTTTATATAAATACAATCATACATTAAATCATACATAAATTCTACAGAAAATATATTTGCGATCTATCGATTGATCAATCTATCTATATCTATCGATCTCTGTCTATAAAACCGTGCGTCTGCTAGAATAAAATCAGTTGGCACGTGACCTATTCGATGTTAAATATCTTACCCTAACAGAGTAAAGCTTTAGCTTCTTGATTGATGTTGTCGTGCAGGCGTATCGCTTATAATTGCTGGGGTTGAAATTCTTTCAAAAAATTTGGTTTTCTGCACCAAATAAAGCTCAGGTGTAAGTATTCCTTTGCCGATTAACTACAGTTTTTCTTGAAAACGGTCAGGATAATACATTAGCAAGGATGTCCTCCTCACTAACATTACTTGCCATAGCGAATAGCGCTAGCTATTTTATCAACGTTTTTTCCCCCCGATCACGTTCCCCACAGCGGACGGAACTAGTCATAAACTTAGGGTACATGTACATGACAACAATGTACTAAAACTGAAAAGATTTTACTTCGCTTTTTTCACGTACAGACAACAATGCTGTCAAAATGATTCCCGTTCACACAGATCCAAGAAAACGACTAAAAACGCTGTTTTGCTGCCATGCCAGTAGTTGGCGATGTCACTTTGTAAAGAAACACTTCGAGCATATAGACCGAACAAGTAATATGCACCGTTTGTAGTTTACACAGAGATTGGCCTTGATGGTATCACGTCAAAAACGCTGTTGTCGTGTAAATTAACACCAAAACACATAAAAACGTTTCACTTTTAGTTGAAAAAAGGGAGGGACGATATTATTGGTCAATTTTCCTGTCATTTGAAATAGTCTCTCATCTCATAGTCTGATTTGCTATTGCTTGGCCCTGTGTAATTTCATAGCTGGATCACCAATCACAGAACTGAAAGCGTTAGGTGGAAATATTCTAATATGGAGAAAATTAGCATTTACACGACACAACACAAACTGAATTTGAAGGGTTTATTTCCTAAGATTTAGATATTTATTGTAAATTTATGAATTCCAAAAATAACATTAGAACTGATGACTTTATTTAAAAAGTCTTTACTTTTTAAACTATTATTTAAAAGTTTTTATTTTTTACAATAGTTTAGGCCCTAGGGCCCTGATGGTTCCCCTCTGATGGTGTTTATTCTCGGTGAGCTGAGAGGGTTAGAAGGATAGATAGTGAGTGTGTGCGGCCTGTTTTCTTACACCTGGACATCTACAGCCTCAAACTCGCCTGTCAAACCATTATACACACACATGAGAAGCTGGCCTAATAACTGAGTTAAACATTAAAATGTGCACACAAGCTTCACTGCCAAAAAACGTGCACATTCACAATGTACAGTTCTGGTCAGAATTAATGACACCCCTGGTAAATATGATCAAAAATGGCTTAAAAAAAATAAATCTGCATTGTTTATCCTTTTGATCTTTCATTCAAAAAATGTGATCGTCAAATTTTTATTTTTTTCTCCAAAACACGGCCGCCACAATTATTGGCACCCCTAGAATTTTTTACGAGTAAAATATCTCTAAAGTGTATATTCCCATTAATATTTACCTTTTTTAGCACACCAGTGGGACTAGGAACATGAAATTGTCTAGCTATGACTTCTTGTTTCACAGGAGTTTAAATATGAGGAAACACAAAGACCAAATTTCCTTAATCATCCATCGCAATAAAGTAGAGTAAAACCAAAGAATATAGTTCTGATGTGCATCAAAATATTGTTGACCATCACAAAATAGAAAGTGGCTGTAAGAAAATAGCTAAAGAATTAAAAATCCCCATCAGGGCAATAATTAAGAAGTTTCAATCAACTAAAGATGTTACGAATCTGCCAGGAAGATGACGTGTGTCTATATTGTCTTAATGCACGGTGAGGAGGAAAGTTAAAGACTCTTCAAGGATCACAGCTGGAGAATTGCAGAGATTACTTGAGTCTTGGGGGTCAGAAAGCCTAAAAAGAAAAAATCAAACAACCCCTACGTCACCACATGTTGTTTGGGAGGGTTTCAAGAAAAAAATCCTCCTTGCTCCTCCAAAAATACACTCCAGCATATTCAGTTGTCAGACATGACTGGAACTTCAAAAGGCACCGGATTATATGGTCAGATGAAACAAAAAAGTTTTTTTTTTTTTTTGCAGCAAACCCACCAGATGTGATGCAAACAGGGATAAATAGTAACCCATGCCTACGGTTAATATACTGCTGGATCTTATGTTGTGGGCTTATTTTTTTGCTGGAGGTCCTGGACATCTTATTCAGATACATGCATTATGGATTCTAGCAAATACCAACAGATAAAAAATCAAAAACCTGACTGCCTCTGCTAGGAAATCTTATAATGGGCCGTGGTTGGATCTTCCATCAGGACAACAGTCCAAAACAAAATCAAAATCAACACAAAAATGGGTAACAGCACAAAATGAAGCTTCAGCCATGACCATCCCAGTCCCCTAAACTGAACCCTATAGAAAATGAGTAGGCTGAACTGAAGAGAAGAAGCACCAACATGAACTTGTGAATCTGAAGGATCTGGAGAGATTCTTTATGGAGGAATGGTCTCTTATCAGTTGGATTTCCGAACTCATCAGCCATTATAAAAGAAAACTGCTGTTATCTTGGCAAAAGGAGGTTGCAAAAAGTATTTAATAACAGGGAGCCAATAATTATGGCCAGCGTGTTTTGGAGAAAAGCATTTATTTCATAATGTGATTACCCCCCACTTTCAAACTTCAAGGAAATGTTAGATTTTTGTGATTTTTTTAAATGAAAGATCAAAAGGATAAACAATGCAGATTATTTTTTTTACAGCCATTTTTATCATGTTTACCAGGGGTGCCATTAATTCTGACCACAAGTGAGGCAGAGAAAACCGAATGTGTGATTTAGTTCTGTTCCAGTCAGCTTGTGTATTCAGCTATCTTCTAAAGCAGCATGAGTTCAGAAGATGAAAGTGAAGAATGGAAAATCATAAGTGACTGATTTGGAATGCTCTACATAGGCGGCAAATTTCATTACTTCTTGCAAACAGTTGATTCCAATAAAAGTAAGTATTAGCATATTAAGCTAACAATAATTACAAAAATGCATTGTATGCCTACTTTTTGCATCGATACTTTGCAATAATGAATAGCTTATAAACTTTATTGGTTGTAAAAGTTACTAGCAATTTTTTGGCTAATAGCAATTTCACCAACTTTTATTTCATTTCTGTCTAATTGCACAACATATGGGACAGATGTTTTTCTTGAAAGATTCAGTTTCTGATTCAGTTGTTTATTGTTTTCTTTTTAATTCTGTCAGTCACATGAACTAGAATTTCAAGTGCTGCAGCTTAAGTCAGAACAAACAGATAATCAAAGCACAACTGGTTTGGTAAGAGAGATCAATGATATGGGTTAAGCTTTTACAATGATACCATTTTTAATTAACTGCTCTCTACTCTTTTCTAATGTTTTTTATTAAATATCACGCATATCATTATAAAATTTCTAATTAAAATGAGCATAAAATGACCAATGTTCTTTCTGGAAAAATGAAAGTATCTTCCTCTCTTTCTTTGTTACCCTTTTTGATAGTCACTTAACGCAACAAGGAGAAACCAGTTGAAACTGACTGGAAAAATGAGAATCACACATTCACAATCTCGCTAAGTTGGACTCTAAGCAGTCATGTGGGGGATTGTCTTATTGTGTCCCTGAATGGCTATTATCTAACATAGCATCATTTGATCACATTATTTAAAGGAGAGATATTAAGTTATCTAATCTGTTTAAGGGTTAGTTTGTCCTACAGATACCACACAGTGTCCTCTGCGTTTAGCTGCATTCATCCTTTTCCTTGAATCTGTTTGGGTGTATTCTTGACGGGTAGGACTCATTTTAGACCTAGCATTAGCATGTAAACACAGTTACCTCAAACCCGTCTACAAGGGCAATGTCACACGTGAGGAAGTACAGTCACGCTATGACATTTGATTGTGTTTTAACGGTGTAACGATAGAGTGTGTGAATGAGTTGAGTCAGTGACAGTGGCAGTGCCGCTACAGGGCACAAAGGATCGTGGGAATCGACTGTTGTGGAGATTCCTGCAGAACCAGCTACACATGCAAACGAGGAGGAAAACCTATACAAAAATAGCATCCAGAAATTCCCACTATTAACTGAATGGGTGTGATAAGTGTAATATTTTCTGAAAAAAATGTGAATGGTGCTTGCCCATGCAAAACTCACTGCTGCAATGCTAGAGCTAGCCTGACTTTCCCAATATTTTATATGAAGTTGCTAAGTTGTTTTGAGTGGTTTCTTGGCAATTTCTAAGGGATTCTGAGTAGGGATATGCAAGACTAGTCGACTAAACGATACTGCTGCTGCTAAAAGGAAGATAACATTTCAGTGAAAAAGTAATAATGGTAAAAAATGGTGGTCACACCAGATACTGACTGGTTTTTGGACCCCCATATATACAACGCATTCTCACCCCAAGGCGTCATCTAACTGACAATTTTGACCATGCTTCAATATTCGATGCTAAAGGTACCCTTTAGCGTCAGTTAGTTGACGCGATCCCATGGCGTCATCTAACTGACGCTAAGGGTAACGCGTCAGTTAGATGACGCCCTGGGATCGCGTCAACTAACTGACGCTAAAGGGTACCTTTAGCGTCGAATATTGAAGCATGGTCAAACTGATTCCCAAGGCGTCAGTTAGATGACGCCTTGGGGTGAGAATGGGCTGATATATACAGTCATGGTAAAAAGTTGACATACACATTGCGGAATCTGCAAAATGCTAATTATTTTAACAAAATGATTTAAAAAAATAAAAATAAAAATTTGACCCGTTTTAAAGTTTACTTTCACTTGATTCTTAATACTTGCGTATCATTACCGGTTTAGTTGTGATTGTACTTGAGTCGCCTGTTTGTCCTGAGCAGTTAAACTGCCCAATTATCTTCAGAAAAATCTCAAATTCTTAAGCAAACGTTTTGGTTTTCCAGCATCTTTTGCATACTTGAACCCTTTCCAGCAGTGACTATGATTTTGAGATCCATTTTTTCACTGACGACAACTGAAGGACTCGTATGCAACTATTACAAAAGGTGAAAACCTTCTGTGATGCTCCAGAAAGAAAACACGATGAATTAAGAGCAGGGGATGAAAACTTTTGAACAGAATGAAGATGTGTATTTTTTGTTTGTTTGGTTATTTCATATTTTTTCATTTACTACTGCCCTTCAGAAGCTACAGAAGCTTACAGTTCTTTTGGCTTTGGTTAGGGTTTGTTTTCACCCGACTGAACATGTTCAATGTTTTTTGGTGTCTGTTGTGGCAGTGTGAACCTGGCAGTTATTTTTCATAAAAATCTAAGGCCAGTTATTTGTTGCCGTTAGTCTGTGCGTTGTGAATTGGCCTTAATAGGTATTTTGGAATTGGTAGTTTTCTGATTTTTCTAGTTTTTTGCATAAAACATGTGATTGTGTAAGAAACCAGAGGCCAAGAAATATAATAGTTTTTAATGCATTGGCAGGATGTGAGATGGGGTCATGTCACTGATGACCATTCCCTTTTTTCATTAGCCTCGTGGGTTGCCGTAGGGCAGACAACATCAATAGCTACTAACATCTGACAGCACAGACTGACCACTGTCTGCCTAATTACCCTGAGGAATCTGACCCAGCACTGCCCCTGCTGAGAGCCCATCCGCCATTACTGCCCGCTGTACGACACCAAACACAATTACTGCCCTGAGCGTTCACTGTGCCCTCAGCTCATATCAGCATTCAAGACTGGAAGAATTATTTTATGATTTTACATGTATAATTGCACGAGGTGATACAAAGCTTTCCTAGACTTGTTTGACTAAATTGACTTTTAAAGTCCCCCTGTGGTGAAAATCAAGCTTTTAATGTTGTTTATATGTCTATGTGGTGTTTTTTAATATGCTTTAAGACAAACCATGTTCAAATGCACCAGTCAGCACCATTGCTGAGTATTTTCTCCTTAAAACTGCAGTGAACCAAAGAGACAGCACAAACTATCTTTAAATATCTGGGTAATGTGTCATTGTCATAGAGTGGATGTCTGAGCTGGTGGGAGTGAGTGGAGGCGGGGCTAATTTGCATATTCATAGCGTATACTAAATGAGGCAAGGGTGTAGAGTTACATTCAAGCTATTTTAAGGCACGAAGACATTTCCCAAAGAAAAAACATTTAAAATATGTAATTTTGGTGATCAAAGATGAGTTTTAAGGGAAATGATGGAAGTTAACACAATAGACAAATAATTCTTTTTATAGCTGGTACAAACATAAAATATGTTCCAGCTAGTAAATGGCATTAGACACAATAGTTCAGTGGAGTTAGTTGACCGTCGTCACCTGATTTCACATGTGGATTTCACATGTCCGTGGGTGTTGATTTTTTACCTTAACAGAGTACATAAATCAAACACTTGCCAGTCATGTATTTAAGAATATAATCATGATAAAAACTAAAACATTATTGAAGCAGTACGTTTACATTTATGCTGTATGGTAACTTTCTCTTTCCTGAGAATGATCATTCAGGTCAACTGAACTTGGATTTCAGGAAATTTGACGATCTGCCCTGTTGATTAATGTGTTACTCACTAATGATCACAGAAACGAGAGTGATGCACACAAATGCTTTCCCAAAACCCTTAACTTAAGTATTAAACTTTGACGTGTAACTCATCTTGCACTATAAATGATTCCTCAAATCAAGTGGTTTGATTTGGAGAATGCAATCCGATTAGCAACCAGACTAACAATTTGAATCTGTCAGGTCATAAAACAAGTGCAAAAATCATTAAAGGATGGATCAAGCCTTGAATATTGTGGTCTGATATTAGTAGTAAACTGAATTACTAAAATCTGTTGAATTGTCAAGCAGGGACTGACAGATCTCATGTGACTTATTATTATCAGCCTGGATTTATTTTCTGACACCTGTTGGTCTATGCCATGGACAATTACAGGTGTGTGCCGGACGTGTTGATTGGATTTGGCTATACCTGTTGATACTTCTTCCCCAGTGACCTAATCAAGATGCAGGGACAAGTGTTTCTGCAGGATTGATGAATGATGAATTTTTGCTAATTTATATTCAGCAGCACATACAATATCAGCCTAGATGAAGATATTCACAAAATTATTCAGCTTGTGGTGAATGATTTTCAGTGAATGAAAATGTTTATTTAAGCAATATTCATATGGACCACTTTTATGGTGCTTTTTTGTGGTCTTTTTTGGACAAAAAAAAGGTCACTGTATGCTTTTGATATATAGCTATCAACATTATGCTGAACTTAGAAAGAAAAGAAAGAAAGTTTGGAAAAACATGAGGGTGAGTAAAAAATGACTCATCTTATGTTTTTAGCTGAACAAACCCTTTAAAACTGAGGATGATTTAAGCGCAGATCATGCATCATTAGGAGGCTATAAAAATTAGGATGCTTTCTATGAGAATTTACCAATGCATTATGAGATTTTAAACTGGTATGAGTCTTCAAACCAGTGAGGCAGAGATAGTTCAGCACAAAACAGTCTTGAGTGTCCCTCGCCTATGCGATCATATAAGTGCCAGATTGTTTCTTTGTAATCCACTTCCTCACACTCATTTTATTAAGCATCTGGGCAGTGGCCCTGATTAAAGAGAAACAGAGTCCCTTTAAAAGAAAAGGAGTAAGTCTTTAATGTGAAATGCTGAGAAGTCACACAAAGTGGTATTAGCTACCCGACCAGGCCCTGAAGGCATCCGTCCACATTAGCGCTCTTTAAAAGTGTTGTTGTGCACAAATAGCTGCTCTCTTCTCACACTAAACACATTAGCATTTAGAGGGCGGTCATGCGGATAGCATTTTCCCCTCTTTTTCCATTCTGTTCTTTTCTTTTCATGCTCCCTTGCGAACAGAAGGGCTTTGATGACCAAACCTAAAACATTCTTTTTCACTTATGACATTAATGTATGTCACGTTGCGCTTTATTTATTTCAGCATCACATCAACACACAAACAATCAGCCTTGTCTGCTTTAGGTTTGCTTGATGAATTCACTTTTGATCATTTAGTTTTTTATGTTTATGTCAGTGTTATTATGAACATCTGGTAGACTGTTGTCTGTAACGGTTTCAGGATTGGAGCCGTTTTAGCAGTTCTGATGACAGATCTGAATAAAAAAGACTTTTTGATGTTACAGGCCACAGGAAATGGGGCTCACTTTTGACCTTTGACCCAGGGAATAGTGCAGGGCCCCAGTCTGGTGTGTGTGTGTGTGTGTGTGTGTGTGTGTGTGTGTGTGTGTGTGTGTGTGTGTGTGTGTGTGTGTGTGTGTGTGTGTGTGTGTGTGTGTGTGTGTGTGTGTGTGTGTGTGTGTGTGTGTCTTGTTTTTGTGATATGAGGACACAAATGTGTATAATGACATGCATATTACACTGGTATTACAACTTAACGTGATATATGAGGACATTGCAGGCGTCCTCATATTTCAAATAGCTTACAAAACATAAAAAACTATGTTTTTTAAAAATGTAAAATGCAGCATGTCTCCTGTGATGGTAGGTTTAGGGACAGGGCAGTGTAGGGATAGAATATATAGTTTGTACAGTATAAAAACCATTACGCCTATGGAATGTCCTCATAAATCACAAAACAAACGTGTGTGTGTGGTGTGTGTGTGTGTGTGTGTGTGCTCTTGTTTTTGTGATATGAGGACACAAATGTGTATAATGACATGCATATACACTGGTATTACAACTTACACTGATATATGAGGACATTGCAGCGTCCTCATATTTCAAATAGCTTACAAAACATAAAAAACTATGTTTTTTTAAAAATGTAAAAATGCAGCATGTCTCCTGTAAGGGTAGGTTTAGGGACAGGGGCAGTGTAGGAGGATAGAATATATAGTTTGTACAGTATAAAAACCATTACGCCTATGGAATGTCCTCATAAATCACAAAAACAAACGTGTGTGTGTGTATGTGTGTGTGTGTGTGTGTGTGTGTGCGTGTGTGACTATAACTTTGCTTGTGATCTGCATCCAAAACGTATGGCAGCATTATAATGATTTTAGGAAATATGATGATAATTATGTCTTCAAAGATGCCTTCTTTTAGCTAAGTTCCTTAGCATTGCAAATATCCTTCATGAAGAAAGTATTCCCAGAATGCATTGTGGGGGGTGGGGGTTGGGGGGGGGGGGGGGTCATCCAATAGCAGAAAGTATTTATAAACAATAATAATTCTAAAATTCATAATAATTATGATAAATATACTATGTAAAGGTAACTGTATTTTTTGTTTATTCGACAGTCTATTGTGTTGGCAACATGTTAACATCAAACTCTACTGGATCAGCTGACACAATGACAGACAGAGAAACTGACTTTGAATAATGGCTGCTCCCTTTGGGACACAGCAGATGTCAACTTTATTTTTGGCTTTTAACTCTGTCTGCTGGGTCAGACTGAACCGAGAAGGACCAGCTGTTTTGAATCCTGGCTCGGTCTGACGGTCAGTGTAGGCTGTGTTGAAGAGATCGTAATTACAGGGCGGATGTATTTCAATAAGTTGAGTGGGAGCTCAACAGCATTGTGTTGCACCTCAGATCTGGAATAAGAGATTTATGAGAAATTACTGGCCTTAAAGTATTTTACTATCATATGACATACTTTTTATGGGTTATATTGTTCTCTAGTAAGTTTACGTTTTAGGTCAGATGAAGATGATAAAGATGCAAAAAGGTTCCAAAACAAATTTTATTAAATAAAACAAACACAGGTAATCCACAGATATGAAGACAACGTAACAGCAAAACACAACACGACCAATACCAGACGAAGAATTGAATGAAATGAGGAACTTAAATACACAGGGTAAATAAACTCAATGATAAACAATTTGCAACTAATCAATCAAAAACCATGGTAACAAATGGAACAAAGGAATACCAGTAACTGAGTGAAACAAACTAAAAGTACTAAAACTAAAAAAAACAGGGAGAACATTGCAGTTTTTTTTTACTTTTCTGTCTCAAGAAGGACTGAAAAAAAGTTAGTTATTGTAGCTTCATGTGACTTGCCATTTTCTCAGACCCCCAAATGCTTTAGGAAATATGCAGATTTGCGAATATTTATGCATAATATATACAGAAGCATCACCTGGAAGGGCTTTTTTTTAAGGACTGCCATGTAAAAAACTTTTTTTAAAGCACTGTTTTTTTATGAAACTATCTGGTGATTAATGTACTGTTTCATATTTTCCCTCAACCTGCACTAGTGCTGACAACATTGTTTTCTAGTCCTTATGTTTGGTTCACCTTGATTAAGAGAAGAGCAGTAAATCTGAGCAGGGCAGCTAACCTCAGTCCCTGCTGGGTTAAGAGCAATCACTGCATCAATTTACACCAAATCCCCAGTGTGCTCGCCTCTACTGCTGTCCTCATATCCAGTTACATCTACATCAGTTCTCACACCTGACCACACAACAGCCAATCACACGCCAGGAATCCTTTGCACACAATATATATATATATATATATATATATATATATATATATATATATATATATATATATATATATATATATATATATATAATATATATATATATATATACATGTTAATATATGGGATATTTTGTATTTATCCTGTAATGCAAAACTAAATTTTCAGCATATTATAAAAGTAAATTAATAAAAGTGTCAATTTAAAAAAGTTTTACCAAACTTTTGGGTGATGTATTATATTAGATTAGATTAGATTAGATGCATTCATATAGAATTCAGTTGATGCTGAAGTTTGTTTGAAAAGAGTAGAAATAATGATGTTTATGTATTTTGTTCCACATCAGGATTGATTCTCTGACTATAGGAGATTATTTGCATGGCTCTGAAGTATACAGAGCTTCTCTCAACCATCTGGACCTCCAGCAAGAACAACAATGTCATATATAATGAGGGCGAAAACACACACACACACACACACACACACACACACACACACACACACACACACACACACCACACACACACACACACACACACACACACACACACACACACACACACACACACACACACACACACACACACACAACACACACACACACGCATGCACCCACAAACCATTCACAGCAAAAACCACCAATTAAAATGTAGAAATAACAATCAGTTTGACAGCTGAGAGGAAGAGATTGAAAAGCCACATATGAGATTCACATGGCTTTATTCTTTTCTTCGCACCCAAATGTTTATTTGTTACCCACAAAGAAGGCAATATCTGAAATCCTTGTCCTTGTGGGGGTATAGGGTTATGAGATAGAATATACAATTTGTACATAACAAATCATTATGTCTATGGAATTTCCCCATAAAACCAAAAAAACAACAACGTATGTGTGTTTGTGTGTGAGAGAGAGAGAGAGTGCGTACTTGTGAATGCGCATGTCTTGATTAGAGCTTTAGATCAGACTGCTGTGAAAAGAAAGAGAAGCACAGGTCTCAATTAACACTCTCTCAGGGCTTCAGGCCACTTAATTACAGCCACATGCCACCCTACACAACACACAACACACACACACACACACACACACACACACACAACACACACACACACACACAACACACACACAACCATCTATCGTTCTATCTATTAGTCTATCATTCATCATTAGTTATTTTGTTTAATGACTTATTATACCCAGTTACAACAGGTTTTTACAATGTAAAAGTTTCCCACCACATCTGTGTTAAAGGGTACCTATTATGGCATTTAAAATGTTCCTAATATTGTTCTGGGAGTCCCCAACAACAGTTTTACAAGCATGAAATGACAAAAAACACTTTTGTTGTCTTATAATATGCATTTATTTTACTTGATTTGCTCACACTGACTCCCATATGAATCGTTTCGCGAGTCATTTTTCCAAACCCCGTCCTTTGCGTGACGCTAATCTGTGGTGATATATTAGCTACCATAGCCCAAAGTTTAGTGGTTAAAGCACATTCAGTCTTTGTTTGCGTTAGCCCAACGCATAAACATAATTGATAATGCAGTACTAAGAGGTAACGTTATAGCTATATTCTTTATGACAACTCCATTAACAACGACAAACACTTCACATATTTCAATACAACTGACGACCTACTATGCGCTGTGCGTACACAACACACACACATACTTATTGAGCATGATACATAAAACATAAAAGCAACAATTAATATTAATAATACTTACAGTTTGTGATTCGGAGAAGGAAGCTGATATAATAAATAAATAATAATAAATAATAAAATAATAAATAAATAATAAAATAAACTCGGTACTGAACCTTCAGTATCAGCCGGCTCGCAAATCCATACTTATAGCATTTAGGTTTGTGAAGCAATCATCTTCAAAATGACGCGAACACAGAACAAGGTTCGGCTATACTTCTGTGGTATAGTTGTATATATGAACACAGCACAAGGTTCGGCTATACTTCTGTGGTATAGTTGTATATATGAACACAGCACAAGGTTCGGCTATACTTCTGTGGTATAGTTGTATATATGAACACAGCACAAGGTCGGGCTATACTTCTGTGGTATAGTTGTATATATGAACACAGCACAAGGTCCGGCTATACTTCTGTGGTATAGTTGTATATATGAACACAGCACAAGGTTCGGCTATACTTCTGTGGTATAGTTGTATATATGAACACAGCACAAGGTTCGGGCTATACTTCTGTGGTATAGTTGTATATATGAACACAGCACAAGGTTCGGCTATACTTCTGTGGTATAGTTGTATATATGAACACAGCACAAGGTTCGGGCTATACTTTTTCTTTGGTATAGTTGTATATATGAACACAGCACAAGGTCGGCTATACTTCTGTGGTATAGTTGTATATATGAACTCTAGCACAAGTTCGGCTATACTTCAGTGTCTAGTGATATAGAACACAGCACAAGGTTCGCTATCTTCTGTGTTGTTGTATATATGAACACAGCACAAGGTCCGGCTATTACTTCTCGGGGTATAGTTGAATATGAACACAGCACAAGTTCTCGCATACATCTTGGATAGTTGTATATAGAAACACAGCACAAGGTTCGGGTTATAACATTTGTGGTATATTAATATGATCACACAGCACAAGGTTCGGGCTATACATTCTGTGGTATAGTTGTATATATGAACAACACAAGGTCAGCTATACTTCGTGTAAGTTGTATATATGAACAAACACAAGGTTCGGCTATACTTCTGTGGAATATTTGTATATATGACCAGACAAGTTCGGGCTTTCTTCTGTTATAGTTTTGTATATATGAACACAGCAACAAGGTTCGGCATACTTCTGTGGTATAGTTGTATTTAGACACAGCACAAGTTCGGCATACTCCTGTGGTATAGTGTAATATGAACACTGCACAAGGTTTCGGGCTAATACTTCTGTGGTTATTTGTATATAAGAACACAGCACAAGGTTCGGGCTTATACTTCTGTGGTATATTGTTATATGAAACACAGCAACAATGTTCCGGGCTTCTTCTGGTATGTTGTAAAGAACACGCAAAATCAGGTTCGGCCTATCCTTCCTGTGGTATAGTTTAGTTATATATGAACACAGCACAAGGTTTCCCGGCTTAATACTTTCTGTGGGATAGTTGGTATATATGAACACAGCACAAGTCGGGCTATACTTCTGTATAGTTATATTTGAACAGCACAAGGTTCGGGCTATTACTTCAGGGTATAGTTTGTATATATGAACACAGCACAAGTTTACGGCTATACTTCTGTGTATAGTTGTATAATATGAACACAGCACAAGGTTCGGGCTATACTTCTGTGGTATAGTTGTATATATGAACTGTAGCCACTTAGTCTTCAAATGCTCCTCACTGGCCAGATGAAAAAAGTTTGCTTTTGCGTCGCACTTCAAAACAGCGTCTCGACATGATGTTAGTTTTCCCTGGCGTCTCCGACAGGGTTGCCAGGTCTGCACAACAAAACCAGCCCAATTGCTCATCAAAACTAACCCAATCACAGCCAAAAATATTCAAATAGCGTTCCCGGGTGTTTCCCCAATAACGATCATGTTCCAGTGGGTAAAACAATCGCGTCAACCCGTGCACTACACAAACAACCCGCGGAAACAGTGCAGGCATACGGACCTGGCAACACTGGTCTCCGCAATAAGAGGGCGTATCTTGACGTCAACTAGACAAAGGAAAAGCATCGTTCGTCGAACGATTCATATCAGCGACTCAGAGTCGACTCTTACTTTTGAGAGACAATAACTTTGTATACGGTGAACTTTCATGTTTAAAACTTTGCAGGATGTTTTCGTTCACTTAGATCTATGTTACACACTACATGAAGGGCAATTTTCAAAAATCCATAATAGGTACCCTTTAATAAGTGCAGCTTCTGTGACTGTTAGATCATCTTTTATGCACATTCGTCGCTCATCTCAACTGACTAAGTGCAGAGAACATCTGCAGCAGTGGTTTGTTTGAGAATACACTGTGAGCTTTTCTAACACTTTGTCACAAGCTATTCCAAGAGAAACTGCCTCTTTAAACTCTGTCAAAGCACCTGTTTATTCTCTGGATCACTTGGTGTACAAATATAGGCAAAATGTGAGGAACAGAATGATCTACTGCGGCCTGTGCTTCCAGCAGCCGGTTACAGAAACATCCCTGCTGCTGTTGCCAAAACTGCAGTGCGTCCCGGCGCTGTGCGGCTCCGCTGAGGAGATCCAGATTGAGCGCGAGCGAATTCAACATGTAATTTCACCCCTGGATGCGCTGTGCATGCGTGACACTCAAATAGATCTTTCTTTTCTTGATTTCATGGGCGTTTCCATTGACACAACCACACACGCTTTCTATTTGGGACCGAGATAGGTGCGGCCCTTGATTGACTGCACAACGGACCACAGTAGATACAGTTTTAGTCATATCTTTTGCCACATCATTTATGCCAACTCATTTATATATTTTTTGCAATAAATCATAACCAGTCAGATTGCAACAGTATTTGCAGTGTGTTTTGAATAAGGCTCTCATTGTAATGTTAATCATATATAAACATAAAAAAAAATATAAAAGCTGTAATATAAAGCTTATAAAATATTTATGTAATATAAAATATATATATACACACACGCACACATATGCCCTACCATCTGAGCTATTGATCAACAATATAAAAATAATATTATTAGAATAGAACTATAAATGTAAATGTGTTCTACATATAATTAAAAATATATACATTTATATATATATATATATATATATATATATATATATATATATATATATATATATATATATATATATATGACTTTCTCTTCATCAAACAATCCTGAAAACAATTTGTACACAACTGTTTTCAACATTGAATAATAATAATGAATGCTTTTTGAGCATGAAATCCACATATAATAATTTCTGAAGGATCATGTGACACTGAAGACTGCCGTAATGATGCTGGAAATTCAGCTTTGATCACAGGAATAAAATACATTTTAAAATAGAAAATATTTAAAATTTTCATAATATTTAACAATATTACTGTTTTTTTGTATTTATAATCAAATAAATGCAGCCTTGGTGAGCAGAAGGCCAATCCAAAAATGTTGACTGCTAGTGTATATATATGATATATGTACATATATATACTGTTTATATATATTTTGGCATAAAAAAATGTACACTTTTTTTTAAAGTAGCCTATGTAAAAACATTTACATTATATATATATATATATATATATATATATATATATATATATATATATATATATATATATATATATATATATATATTATATATGTAATGTAAATGTTTTTACATAGGCTACTTTAAAAAAAAAAGTGTACATTTTTTTTTTTACTATCTAATCCACTGAACCCCCCCCCCCCCCCCCCCCAAAAATAAATAAAAGAAATAACAGTGAATGTTTAAAAAAAAATCCATATATTTATTATATTGATGGCTCAAGTTTTAAAATGATATGTTGTTTTGGGTCAATCATAGGCCATGTGTTTTCATATGAGACATGTTGGCGGCAGTGTTAGTCTCTCTTATTTGTGTGGAACCTGATAATTTAGGACGCAGCCTCCCCATAGATTCCCCAGAGCCGCCTCGGCTCACCCTCAGCTCTGCTGTTGCTATAGGAGACCTCCGCCCGGCTGCCAGCACCTGCCCAGGTAAAGTTAAGGGCTTACCTCACCGTCCAACAGAACAAAACGCTTTGAAGACTGCAGGCTGTGACATGCACTGGCGCAGAAGAATCTGCTCAAAGAAAATAAAAGGCGATGAAAATTCAAGGAAGTGAAACAAAATACATTGACAAGAAAGGTGAAATAGACCGGGGGTAACTTGCTTAGATAAACAAAGAAATGAAGATTAGCCTTGAACGCCAAAATGCGCTGGCCGCGGGGACCAATAGTCAAAAGAGAGTTCAATTGCTTTAATGATTGGGTGTACTGTGTCTAGATGCTTTCAGACTCAGTCATGTCAGAATGACTCCGAAAGGAAACTTTAATCTTGTGTTCTTTTGACTCTTTTTTCCTTTTTAAACTAATTGCACCTCCACAAGTTACTGCAGAGAGCTTTTTTTCTAGCGGAGCTCAGTTTTAACAACATCATCCTGGAATAACAAATCTTTCCATTGGCTTATTTGAATTTTTCCAGATGTCTTTAACACTGTTCAAGCATTTGTCTGACAAAAGCCATGAATAACACAAATAAGTGTATTGAAAAACTGAAAGTTTGATTGGAATTCTGTGAGATTTGTTAATAGAAACAAACACTGTGTCACGGATGATACAGGAGACAGACAGTCGGTAAGTGAAATAGTGTTTATTTTAGGAACAGCAGAAGCAGACGGAGTTATGGTGAGTATCTTAACAGATGATAATTGGATGGACTTAGCCACAGGAATAACCAGAGTCTCTCTTTCAGATGATGATGACCCGTCACTGGAAAGGGTTGCAGTTGAACGGCTGGGAACTGAAGACGGCAGATGATGATGAAGATAATCCGATAGGAACAGGTGAGTAGCAGGTAAGTAGCAGGTAAGTCTTTGGTATAGCATGGAGAGTCTGAGTGTCAATGTAACGACGAGACCAGACAATGACTGTGAGAGTGAGAGTGGTATTTAAAGGTGGTGGGATGATGAGGTGCAGGTGATGGTGATTAGAACTCAGGTGATAGTGAACGAGTAAATGAGTGAGTGGGAGGAGTGAGTGAATGAGTGGGAGGAGAGTGTGGATCTGCTGGAATCCTGACAGTACCCCCCTCCTCCGAGGCGGCTCTTGACGACTGCGAAGAGGGATGAGTTCGACGACGAGGTCTGCCACAGGGCCTGGGAGCTGGGCGATCAGGATGATTGGCGTGGAATTGTTGAAGGAGAGTTGGGTCCAGGATGTCGTCCCGAAGAACCCACGACCGTTCCTCAGGACCGTAGTCCTCCCAGTCCACTAGATATTCCAGCCGAGGACCTCGTCGCCGCGAATCCAAGATGGTGCGGACTCTGTATATGGATTCGTCCTCTACCGGGATAGGAGGAGGAGGTTCGATGGCCGGGTCAGGTTCTGTGGGAGGAGAGAAGACAGGTTCAATGAATGGTTTTAACAGAGACACATGGAATGATGGTGAAATCCGGTACTGTCGAGGGAGATTGAGTCTGTAGGTGACCTCGTTCAGCTGCCTCTGCACGGTAAATGGACCGATGTATCGAGGACTCAGCTTACGGCAAGGCAGGCGGAGGCGCATGTCCCGGGTCGAAAGCCACACCTTCTGTCCTGGCACATACTGAGATGGTTCGATCCGATGACGATCCGCTTGGTCCTTGTGTCTCCGCACTGCCTGCTGTAGATGCACGTGAGCCGAGTCCCATACCCCCTCGCTCTGCTGGAACCAGTAGTTTACTGCTGGTACGTCCGAGGGCTCACCAGACCAAGGGAAGAGAGGAGGTTGATAGCCGAGGATACATTGGAAGGGGGTGAGACCGGTGGTGGACTGTTGAAGAGAGTTTTGTGCGTACTCGGCCCACGGAAGGTACTGGCTCCAGCTGTCCTGGTACTGGTGGCAATAAGTCCGCAGGTAACGTCCAATCTCCTGAATCTTTCGCTCAGTCTGGCCGTTAGTCTGAGGATGGTATCCAGATTACAGGTTTACAGTTACTCCGAGGAGCTTGAAGAAAGCTCGCCAAACTCTTGATACAAACTGAGGGCCTCGATCCGACACTATGTCCTCTGGGATGCCGAAGTTTCGGAATACGTGAGTGAAGAGGGCTTCGGCGGCTTCAAAGGCGGTAGGGAGTCCAGGTAAGGGAATCAATTTACAGGCCTTTGAGAATCGGTCCACGACCACGAAGACGCAGGTATGGTTGTTAGATCTGGGCAGGTCCGTCATGAAGTCTACCCCGATATGAGACCATGGACGACGAGGAAGCGGAAGAGGGACTAGCTTGCCTTCTGGTAGTCTTCGGGGAGTGTTGGTAACAGCACAGACTGAGCATCCTTTGACGTAGCGAGCAACATCCTGAGAGATGGTTGGCCACCAGTACCGATTACTGAGGAGCGAGAGGGTACGCCTGCTACCTGGATGTCCAGAGCCCGGAGTGGTATGAGCAGAGTCCAGAAGGGCCGTTCGAAGGTGACGTGGTACGAAGGCACACCCCTCTGGACCTCCCGGCGGAGCGGGATGAAGGCGGTTCTCTTGGGATATCTGCTGGTCGATGTCCCAGACGATAGGACTTACAAACACGGCTGGAGGGAGGATAGGTTCTGGGAGAGGGTCCTCACTTGATGGATGATACAGACGGGATAGAGCATCTGCCTTACAGTTCTTAGAACCGGGTCGGTAGGACACAAGGAAGTCAAAGCGTGTGAAGAATAGTGCCCATCGGGCCTGGCGGGGATTAAGTCTCTTAGCCTCTCTGAGGTACTCCAAATTGCGGTGGTCGGTAATGACCTCGAAGCGATGGTTTGCTCCCTCCAGCCAGTGTCTCCACTCCTCTAATGCCAACTTGATGGCGAGCAGTTCTCGATTTCCAATGTCGTAGTTCCGCTCCGCCGGGGACAGCTTTTTAGAGAAGAAGGCACATGGATGGAGTCTGGGAGGATCACCCTGCCGCTGTGACAGGACCGCCCCAACTCCGGTGGAGGAAGCATCCACCTCTACAACGAAAGGGATCTCTGGGTTCGGATGAACTAGAACTGGGGCGGTCTGGAAGGCTTCCTTTAGGCGTTTGAAGGCTGAGATGGCTTCGGGCGATAAGGACAGAGATTTGGGCCGGCCTCTGAGAGAAGAAGTCAATGGAGAGCTGATGTGACTGTAGTTGTTGATAAACCTTCGGTAAAAATTGGCAAATCCTAGGAAACGTTGGAGGTCTTTTACCGTAGAGGGTTGAGGCCAGTTTTGGATAGTCTCCACCTTCCTCTGGTCCATCCGAACTCCATGTTGGTCGATGAAGTAACCCAGGAACTGAACTGAAGGGGTATGAAACTCACACTTTTCAAGTTTGAGGTAGAGCTTGTGAGCTCGCAGCTTTTCCAGGACAGCAGTGACATGGCGATGGTGTTCCGAGAGAGATGCGGAATAAATGAGGATGTCATCTATGTAGACCACCACAAACTTATTTAGATATTCCCGGAAAACCTCATTCATGTACCCCTGAAAGACTGCTGGGGCGTTGGACAGCCCGAAAGGCATTACCCGGTATTCATAATGTCCAGAGGGAGTGATGAACGCCGTCTTCCACTCATCACCCCGACGAATTCGGATGAGATTATATGCACTGCGAAGATCAAGCTTCGAGAAGATTCGGGCTCCACGCAACTGTTCCAAAGCTGCTGGGACCAGAGGAAGGGGATAGCTGAATTTTACTGTTTGAGAGTTGAGATGGCGATAGTCAATGCACGGCCGCAGGCCTCCGTCCTTTTTTGCCACGAAGAAGAAGCTCGCAGCGGCAGGGGAAGTAGATGGACGAATGAACTCCTGTTCGAGGGCTTCCTCCACATACTCCTCCATGGCCCTCTGCTCCGGGATGGACAAAGGGTACACACGGCCTTTAGATAGAGTAGCTCCAGGTAGCAGGTCGATAGCACAGTCCCATGGCCGATGAGGTGGAAGTTTGGTTGCCAACTGTTTGCTGAAGACGTCCTGGAACGCCCTGTACTCCACTGGAATTTCCACCTGATGTTGTACCTCGGGACTCTCGATGCTGGTGGAACAGACGGAAATCTCGGATCTTCCCTCAGGAGATGAGTATACCATGGAGGATTCTTGGCTGACTTTCTTAACCGGTGCTAGACAGGAATGGAAACACTGTTCTCCCCAGTGAAGGACTTCTCCAGAGCTCCAGTCGATTGTAGGTTGGTGTTGGATCATCCAAGGGCGTCCCAGGATGAGCTCAGCAGTTGACTCCTCCAGCACCATAAAGGAAATCTCCTCTGAATGTAGACATCCTAGGCGGAGCGTCAGTGTGGGAGTAACGTGACGAATTCGACCTCGACCCAGCGGCTTACCCTGGATAGTCTGTACGCGAAGGTCCTGATGACTCTTGAGTTTACGGATATTCAATTTCTGGAGGAGTTGCGTCGATATGAAGTTCCCCGCCGAGCCAGAGTCGAGGAGAGCTTGTGCAGAGACACATACAAGAGGGGTTAGTAGATGAACTGTTGTACGGTTCAGGGTAGCCATCTTGGGTGGAATTTGAATTGTACTCACCGCTGGGCGTTGAGGCCGAATGGGAGAGGTGTCGATGAGATGCCCGTTACCTCCACAGTATAAACAGAGACGGTTCTGGATGCGTCGCTGACGTTCCGTGAGAGAGAGATGTGTGGAATCCACTTGCATGGGCTCTGGTGCTGGAGGGGTGACAGATGGAGCCGTGGGCGGAGGATGTGCAGCGGTCGTGAGCGTTTCACAGGCCGTCAAACGTTGAGACACTCGGAGAGTCTTTTGAATAAGATTTTCCAGTCCCAACGAATCCTCGTAGACCACAACTAGCTGTCTGATGTTCGGATTGAGACCATGACGAAAAGCAGTGATCAGGGCAGTTTCATTCCAACCACTGGATGCCGCCAGCGTGCGGAATTGGAGAGCATATGTGCTCACAGAGGATTTGCCTTGACGGAGATTAAATAGTTGATCATGTACCGACAAATCCGAAGCAGTCTGTCCGAAAACCTCTTTAAAGTGTTGGCAGAAACTTGGTAATGATTTAATCACAGGAGAATCAGAATTCCACAAGGATTGAGCCCACTGGAGGGCTCGACCGGACAGCAGTGAGGTGATAAAGGCTACGCGAGCTGAATCATTGGTGAATTTATGTGCTTGTATCTGGAAGTAAAGTGAAACTTGAAGTAAAAAACCGCTGCAATCCTCCGCCTCTCCGGAGTATGTCGCTGGTTGGGCCATGGGACTTGCAGAGGCAGCTGACGAAGCAGCGGGTGTTTGCGGAAGTGGTTGTCGGCGGGCAGACTGAAGGATATCCTCGGGAATCATAGGCGGATTAGCTGGTGGCGAGGGAAGTAACGACTGACGAACAGCTTGAACCAGTTCCAGGAATGGATCAGGAGATGGATTTTCTCCGGGCTCCGTTGGGTTCTGCATTTTGTGGTCTGGTCTTCTGTCACGGATGATACAGGAGACAGACAGTCGGTAAGTGAAATAGTGTTTATTTTAGGAACAGCAGAAGCAGACGGAGTTATGGTGAGTATCTTAACAGATGATAATTGGATGGACTTAGCCACAGGAATAACCAGAGTCTCTCTTTCAGATGATGATGACCCGTCACTGGAAAGGGTTGCAGTTGGACGGCTGGGAACTGAAGACGGCAGATGATGATGAAGATAATCCGATAGGAACAGGTGAGTAGCAGGTAAGTAGCAGGTAAGTCTTTGGTATAGCATGGAGAGTCTGAGTGTCAATGTAACGACGAGACCAGACAATGACTGTGAGAGTGAGAGTGGTATTTAAAGGTGGTGGGATGATGAGGTGCAGGTGATGGTGATTAGAACTCAGGTGATAGTGAACGAGTAAATGAGTGAGTGGGAGGAGTGAGTGAATGAGTGGGAGGAGAGTGTGGATCTGCTGGAATCCTGACACACTGATTTGCTGTGTGGATCATTTGTGGAGTTTCTAAATGATCTTTACTGTAGGATTGTGTTTTACAGAGAATATAATGAGTAATATGTGGTAAAATCAGGGCCATCTCAAGCATGGGGCGCGTCCCAGTGCAAGTTAGAGAAAAAGCGAGGCCCTCCTAGGATAGTCAGTTCGTGTGATGTTGCTTTTTAACATGCATTATTCATGTAACACAATGAAAGGAAGATGGTGTTGATTTAAACCCAGAACATTTTCAAATGTAATGCTTGAATGCTCGTGATGTTATAAATACCTAAAGGCTCCAGGAATGACCTGTCTTCCCAACTGACTTCACTTTTGGGAGTGAAACTGTGTTCAGTTTGAAATATCTGTTAGCCTCCCATGTAGACTTGCCACATTCTTACAAAAGGGAAAAGATCAACAAGGCATCCTTAGCGCTACAGTAATGTACACAGAACAACCCAGAGGTCCTGCCTCAGTGTGGGGGGTCTCACTCTGGCACACTTCCTCCGACCCCAGGGTCATCTCCATGTCAACCCACTTCTACAGCTCACACATAGGGAAGGCTACTGGGTTGAATTCAGATGATCTATTGCTGTCTGGTGGTATTGATTTAGTAGTTTAATTATTTTATTTTAGTAGTTTATTTTGACAGTCTGATCTCATGAAATGGCGTATGTATGACACGCCAATTCGTATTTCCATTTTTGGCGTGCTATCAACACGCATAATCGCTTTTCAGCGTGTTTATGAACGCTGTTGACTTAACGTTACATTACTGTATATATAAATATATGACCTACCCCAACCCCGTCCCTAAACCTACCCGTCACTGGTTAATACCATTTATGAGTCTTTCCCTACCATCCTAGGAAAAAAAATATCGCTCCCCAGATGTAGATCTACATTTTGCTTCGTTTCGCTCGGACATTTAACGGCGTGTACATACACGCGGATTCACTCTGACATTTAACGGCGTAGACATACACACATACACGGGGATAGCTCAAAATGCGTATAGATAACACGCCACTTGACTTGAAAGTGGCGTGTATGTTCACACAAAAGTCATGATGTCATGTTGATTTTGAAATAGCTTATATCAAGATCCATCATCCATCCATCCACTGGTTTTTATCCATCCCATCCATCCATCCATCTATCTATCTGTTTATCTGTCTATCTATCAAACTGTTTTTATTTGAATTGATGTCTTGGTAATTATGCATGTAAAACAATAATGCAGATGACACTACAAAACTGAAAGACATGTGCTTCTACGACCTTATAAAAAACAAAATAAACTTCTCTGAATGGGTTTGAAATGCTGGCAGTCAGTGTTGGTAAATCCAAATAAATATCATGCTCCATAAGCAAATATCCCATGACAAAGAAGACATCATAAAACGGAGCCGAAGTTATCCCCTCAGCGCTGGATGAGGAACGGGACTGTTATACAATCAAACCACAGATCCTCCTGGTCAGCAGGTTATATAACTATAACAATCCTCAGCTAATGTAACCACCCTGACAAACACACATACACACACTTCATTCGAACATAATCAGCTGTATTTTTATGGTGTGTGTGTGTGCTTGAAGTTTGAGGCGTTCTCCAGCGCAGCAGGACGGGGATGTTTGGGTTGACGCCAGGGTCAGTTGGCTCTGCTTTGACAGTTTTATATATACCCAATAGATGGCTGGCTACAAGGCTTCATATCTTCACTCCCACCGGTATGGCTTTCTCTAGATTCTGAACCGGCTGTATTATTTACGTTTGTCGAGCTGATGAGACTCAGCCTGCGTGGGCGGCCCGTGGCTCCTTTCATGATTGGGTGTCTCCCGTATTTGGCTCTCCTTTGTGTTTATATTTGAAAATCTTGCCCTGAAACAGGAGCTGGCTGAAAGAGGAAGATTCAGAGATGGAGTTGATATTTCTAACTGATAAAAAGTGAAAGGAAAAGGAAGTGGAAAGACAAAGTGGATGAGTTTGAAAACCCCCTTTTCCTCCTCTGGCTTCTCTCTCTCTTTAGCGATTAGCAGAGAGGTCTAGATCACAGGCACCGATGGGAGAGCAAATCTGTTTCCAATATGACTTCTTCCTGTGAAGGCAGGAAATGGCCCTTCACTCTCAAAAGCCCCAACAAAGCCTCCCTGTCTTCTGCACGAGCTCTGGAAACTGCTTCTCTGGCGTTCCTAAGGTCAGTTTCCCCACAGGAAGCCACATTAGAGCTGCCGAGGCCTGGGGTGAAGCCGTACCCGCCCGCCTTCAAAGGTCACGGAGTCACTGAAAAAATCTGACGCCCGTCAGCAACATGTGGAGCTGACCTGACACCAAACTCAATATGATAATGATATTTTCTTAGGCAAAAATATACGGCTTTTTCAGGCCTGAGCTGCACACCTTTATATGAAGCGTATCAGAAATCAACAGACAAATATCTGAGCGTGCGTTTTGGGTTTCCACATTCACAGAAAACTCTGAATGTTGAATTCCAGATCCCTTAATAAACATGCAGGATGGATTGTGATTGGCAAAGCAGATGTGTTTGATGGCACAGAGTTTTCCTTGCGGAGCCATGAGATAAGAAGTTGATCTCACATTCTGGATTCATAAACGGCTTATAATCTAGGTTATTATTTTCTACTGGCCAGCACCATTGCCATTTGTACTTTATTAGTAGTAGTATTTTTTAAGGTAAACACAAATTAGGGATGTACTAATATTCTATTAATTTAGTATAGACTGTCTTCTAACCTCAAATGGCTATTCACTTGGCATACTATAATATGTTGTACAAGCGCAAGACAATACAATGGCACACTATATAGAGGACATTGTAGGACACATTTCACAAACACTAGCATACGTACAGGGGTTGGACAATGAAACTGAAACACCTCTCATTTTAGTGTGGGAGGTTTCATGGCTAAATTGGACCAGCCTGGTGGCCAATCTTCATTAATTGCACATTGAACCAATAAGAGCAGACTGTGAAGGTCCAATTAGCAGGGTAAGAGCACAGTTTTGTGCCGTGTATCAGGATGACAATGCACCAATACACACAGCAAGACTGGTGAAAGATTGGTTTGATGAACATGAAAGTGAAGTTGAACATCTCCCATGGCCTGCACAGTCACCAGATCTAAATATTATTGAGCCACTTTGGGGTGTTTTGGAGGAGCGAGTCAGGAAACATTTTCCTCCACCAGCATCACATCGTGACCTGGCCACTATCCTGCAAGAAGAATGGCTTAAAATCCCCCTGACCACTGTGCAGGACTTGTATATGTCATTCCCAAGACGAATTGACGCTGTATTGGCCGCAAAAGGAGGCCCTACACCATACTAATAAATTATTGTGGTCTAAAACCAGGTGTTTTAGTTTCATTGTCCAACCCCTGTACAACAGATTATACATATAAAGTGTCATTGGGTTGGGTAGACAGTCCTAGAACAGAATGTATACTCTTACTGTTGTCAGATGTCACTGTTTTTTTTGCACGACTGAAGTTAATTGTCTAATATATATTTGGAGGAATGCCATGTACTCGTGCTTGATGAATGCTTGTTTCTGTATTTAAGTAGTGTGCATCATAAACCAGTTGCCAGATATTTTTAGTCTGCATCATTGCAGTAATGGATTGTTCTATTCTTCTAAAAGTAAATCCTTCTTATTATCATGGCTCAGTTTTTTATTTTGTTATACAGCTTGTAATATTATAAATGAATGTCTCTCCAGGTTATTAACCTGTGGTCAAACTATCTAACGACTGACATCCTCCATTCCTGAACGGTAAGATGTCTCCCCTCCTGCAGTATGATTAGCTTCTTTTATATGTTTGACACTTTTAAAGTTTTTTGACACTTTTTGCATGTAAACATCCCAACTGCATGTTTTCTCTCAGCATGGTGGCCATTAGTGTCTCAATGGAAACGTCAATGGTGAAAACAAAGAGAGAGTTTGCCAAACACTATATGGAGATATTAGGTGTCAAGGTTGGGTGCAGGTGACCGAAGACGAGGACACGGAAGCTTCAATATAAATGTTTTAATAACAAAAATGAAACTTTCCAAAATGAAACAAGAACAAAACTCCAGGACTTTCAGGGTTTACACACAACCATACATAGACGACGATCGACAAACACTGAGGGAAAACACAGGGCTTAAATACACATGGAATGATTGAATAATAAACTGAACACAGGTGATAAAACTGAACACAAACGAGGAGCGGGAAAACTTAACAGGACTAAACCAAAAACCACAAAGACAGGGGGAAACAAGATCTCAAAACAGAACTTAAACACATTGAATTGTTACAGTACCTCCCCCCTCCCCGAAGGCGCGTCCTCGCGCCGTATAACATCCAAAGGGGTGGGAGGGTGGGCGCCCTGGAGGCTGACGAGGGCATGGTGCAGGTCCGGGAAGCCTCCAGGGCGGAGCAGGCTGTGGGCGTGGCCACGGCGAAGCAGGCTGTGGACGTGGCCACGGCGGAGCAGGCTGTGGGCGGAGCAGGCTGTGGGCGTGGCCATGGTGGAGCTGTGGGACCCTCGGGCGTCCAGGGCGGAGCTGTGGGACCCTCGGGCGTCCAGGGCGGAGCTGTGGGACCCTCGGGCGTCCAGGGCGGAGCTGTGGGACCCTCGGGCGTCCAGGGCGGAGCTGTGGGACCCTCGGGCGTCCAGGGCGGAGCTGTGGGACCCTCGGGCGTCCAGGGCGGTGCAGGCTCTTCAGGTGGCCACGGCGGTGAAGACCCTTCAGGTGGCCGTGGTGGTGAAGACCCTTCAGGTGGCTGTGGCGGTGAGGACCCTTCGGGTGGCCATGGCGGTGAGGACCCTTCGGGTGGCCGTGGTGGTGAAGACCCTTCAGGTGGCCGTGGCGGTGAGGACCCTTCGGGTGGCCATGGCGGTGTTATTTTTTCGGGCCTCCGTGGATCTTTGGCCGGCCACGGCGAAGGCGTATAGCCCCCCCCCAAAATTTTCTTGGGGAGAAAGACAGGTTCAGGAACGGGAACAGACTTGACATCAACAGGCGCTGGATCAACGGGGTCTGGGTCAACGGGCTCTGGGTCTGGGTCAACGGGCTCTGGCGCTGGCTCTGGGTCAACGGGCTCTGGCTCTGGGTCAACGGGCTCTGGCTCCGGGTCAACGGCCTCTGGCTCCGGGTCAACGGCCTCTGGCTCCGGGTCAACGGCCTCTGGCTCCGGGTCAACGGCCTCTGGCTCCGGGTCAACGGCCTCTGGCGCTGGCTCTGGGTCAACGGGCTCTGGCGCTGGCTCTGGGTCAACGGGCTCTGGCTCTGGCGCTGGGTCAACGGGCTCTGGCTCTGGGCTGGACGGGGCCAGCACATCATGGGACTCGGAACTGGACGGGGCCAGCACATCATGGGACTCGGAACTGGACGGGGCCAGCACATCAGGGGACTCGGAACTGGACGGGGCCAGCACATCAGGGGACTCGGAACTGGACGGGGCCAGCACATCAGGGGACTCGGAACTGGATTCGTGGGCCATCGTTGATGTGTGTGTTGCCCATACACACAGAATAGCTGTAGACACTACTATCAGCGCTGTGTCTTCTTGGGTTGACTCACGTGCGGTGTGCTCTGTCTCTGGCAGGCTGGTGACGGGCTCAGGCTCTGGCTCTGGCGTGCAGGTTATGGGCTCAGGCGTTGGCGTGCAGGTGATGGGCTCCTGCTCTGGCTGGCCGTGGAGATCGGGCTGGATGTCTCCCACGGTGAGTGAGGAACCACACACCCACAGCGTACGGTCAATAAATTTCACTAACGGGAGGTGGAGATCTCCCAACAGCAGTATCTGGGCGAGGGTATCGTCCATCCCACTCCAGAACTCATGGGTAAGAGACTCCTCATTCCAATTAGAGTCCTGGAAAAGATGGAGATATATCTCTGCATAGTCTTCCAGAGACCGGCCATCTTGTGGGACACAGAGTTCGTAATTCATCCTTTGTTTGTTAGGTTGATCGTTCTGTCAAGGTTGGGTGCAGGTGACCGAAGACGAGGACACGGAAGCTTCAATATAAATGTTTTAATAACAAAAATGAAACTTTCCAAAATGAAACAAGAACAAAACTCCAGGACTTTCAGGGTTTACACACAACCATACATAGACGACGATCGACAAACACTGAGGGAAAACACAGGGCTTAAATACACATGGAATGATTGAATAATAAACTGAACACAGGTGATAAAACTGAACACAAACGAGGAGCGGGAAAACTTAACAGGACTAAACCAAAAACCACAAAGACAGGGGGAAACAAGATCTCAAAACAGAACTTAAACACATTGAATTGTTACATTAGGAGCATTTTGGAGTGTGTCTGGGTCAATGAAAAAGATTATCTGAGATGATAAAATCTTATAAAAACCCATAGTAAAACCTTATAAGATTTCTGGGATGTGGTGGAACGGGAGATTCACATCATAGATGTGCAGTGACAAATCTGCTGCATCTGAAAATATGAACCAATATATGTTTCCAGCACCTTGCTGAATCTATGCCATGAAGAATTAACACTGTTCTAAATACAGAAGGAGGGCCAACCCGGTACTAGCAAGGTCTCCCCTATAAAGTGGCTGGTGTGTGTGTGTGTGTGTGTGTGTGTGTGTGTGTGTGTGTGTGTGTGTGTGTGTGTGTGTGTGTGTGTGTGTGTGTGTGTGTGTGTGTGTGTGTGTGTGTGTGTGTGTGTGTGTGTGTGTGTGTGTGTATATATATATATATATGACTTAGGCAATTATGCTATGAGGCTAACGATATATATATATATATATATATATATATATATATATATATATATATATATATATATATATATATATATATATATATATATATATATATATATGCTTTAATCATATTCAGGATGCTGTCTGTGAGATCTTTATGAGATGTATTTTTTTTCCCCCAATAATTTTGTAGATCTGGCCAAAATTATGCATCAAATCATTGACTCATCTGCATGTGTATATGAACCAACCCATTCGTTCTGGGCAGCACAAAGTGAACATCATGACAAGGTCTGTGTATTCTCAGAAACACACTCACACACTCCTTGTGCTCCAAGGTGATATGAAATTGTAAATGCAGTGTAATTAACTATGTGTTTGGTTCTACTTATGTGTAATTGTACTTAAGGTCTTTTAGGTGAGCTATAGATCGTGCTGAATGTGTGTGTGTGTGTGTGTGTGTGTGTGTGTGTGTGTGTGTGTGTGTGTGTGTGTGTGTGTGTGTGTGTGTGTGTGTGTGTGTGTGTGTGTGTGTGTGTGTGTGTGTGTGTGTGTGTGTGTGTGTGTGTGTGTCTGTGTGAAGGTGGCTGGATCAGGTAGCTCACATGTAATCTGAGAAGCCAATCAGTGTGCTCCAGGACTGTGCCAAATGCCCTGTTTCTCTCTGCCTCATTAGGCAAACACACCGCTATGACCAATTATAATTTGCCTAGAACATCTGAAGACTGTTTTTAGGTCCAGTAAACAGTTTGTGAAAAAGCAGAATTTTACAATTTCAGCATTCAGCATTGTCAAACTTCACTCTTGCAAAATGCAAAGCACAAACATTGTCCCTCAGAGAATACAGTTTGGTGTGGGGGTATTTGGATTTACATTAAACATATGTTCACTTCCTGTCCTTCATTTCTGCCATCTGTGTAGTAGCTCAGGTACACCAGACTCACACAAAGGAAGCACCATGAATTACCGCTAAAGGGTAACTAAATACAGGGGCAGACTAAATCCCATCTGGCCCTTAATTCTCCTACCTGAGACCTTTCACCAGTGGGGTGTTTTTTCTTTCAATTGAAGTCCATGATGTTATGGTCGTGACTTATTATTAATGATTATGTAATATTAAAGATGTTGTCAGATTTTGGATGCAAAATTAGCATGTAGCAACACATGGCTTACATACAATACATTTTAAAAAAAAGTCAGTAATATAAAAAAATATATATATATAATAATAAATACTTTTTCTCCAGCAAGGATCATTAGTGATAGTAAAGAGTTTTACATTACACACACACACACACACACACACACACACACACACACACACACACACACACACACACACACACACACACACACACACACACACACACACACACAAAATTGTTTTTCATATAAAAGCTAGTTTATTGAACTTGTAAAAGAACACCATGGTTTCCACAAAAATATTAAGCAGCACAACAGTTTTCAATACTGATAATAATAATAAATGTTTCTTGAGCATCAAATCAGCGTATTAGAAATTATACCTAAAGGATCATGTGACACTGAAGACTGGAGTAATGATGCTGAAAATTCAGCTTTGCATCACAGGAATAAATTTAATTTTAAAATATATTAAAATAGAATAGTTATATTAAATTACAATATAACATTTCATAATATTACTGTTTTTTTCTGTATCTAACACCCTTTTGAGCATAAAAGACTTATTTTAAAAACATTTAAAAAAACATCCTACTGATCCCAAACTTTTGAACGGTAGCATATGACATAAAAATAAACCTTATTGAAAAGACATCAGATTTCGAAATGACAGAGCGAGTAATTTATATATAATTTTGGGCTGAACTATCCCTTAAATGTTGCTGGTAAACAGCATGGTTGGCCTAATCCAGCTAGTTAAAGCCAGACCAGCCTATACACCATCAAAAGAGCAAGCTGGTCCTTTCAACAAGTAAATGAAAACTGCAAACTGTTTTAGTTTTAAAAAATTACATTTATTTATTCATTCATCAGTTATATATAGTCTTCTAATTTGATTGACCAATAAGGGTGGCATTTCATTTCTGACACGCACTGTATACAGTAGACCAATCACAACAGACTTGGCAATCTGACCAATCAGAGCAGAGTAGGCTCTCAGAAAGGAGGGATTTATAGAGACTGAATCCTTTATCGAATCATTTTTAGACATTATGAGAAAAGAGGTAATGCTGCGATGTATATTATGAGAAACCTAAAGTGTTTTTGACCTTGGATGGATGTAAACCTGTTGTAGGAGTCATCCAAAACCAAAACAGAAATATTTAAAATAGCAGAATAGGGGCACTTTAAAATCAGTGTGTAGAAGCAGGTTTTCACAGAAGTTAGACTGCTTTATGAGAGCACAATAGAAAGGATTACACTATCAGCACGACCTTCACATGAAAGCTAATATAATCTCTCCCCCTCCTCTCTATCATGAACACTCGTCCACCCTCATAAGAGCTGCATTCATAATTCTCACCTCAACTGAAGCTCAAGCTCTAACTCGCATTGAATCTGTCATTTACTGTAAATCCATTTTAGATATTAGACTCAGCTTTCCTTCTCACATTATCACAGGCCGGTGTCTAGAGTGTCGCTTAAAGATGCTGTAATTCATCCCAGATGAGTGTCGGTCAAAGCAACTGCCACTGGTTCAGGGGTCACCAGGGGTCACAGAGAGGGGTTACGGTCGCCCGAGGGGGCCAGAGGTGACGGCAGCCCTGAAACAAGGCCACTTCAGTTACTCCCCGCTCAATGATCACTTCGACAAGGAGCTTTGAGTGTTGGACAAGTTTAACCGAGAACCGCCTGTGTCTGATTCTAGATCTGATACTCATCAAAGCATTTTTATCAGACCTTCAAACACACTTTTACCGGCAACTGGTTGCAGTATCCGTGAGAGATAACTGTGTTTAATTAAAATGCAGTCCTGAAAGGGAAAGTTCATCTAGAACATTTAACTTCTGTCATTATTCACTCACTCTCATGTCATTCCAAACATAATGATTTTCTCCTGTGGAACATAAAACGAGTTTAAGATGTTGATGCTATGCTTTTCCATCTTATGAAGGAGAATGGTGACCAAAACCCACTTTACAAATGTTGCACTAAATACCAATAGCTTTGTGTGAGTAAAGACTGAAATTTAAGTTTAGTCATAAATGAAATGCAATAATAAATGATGATGGAATTAGATTTTTGGGAGGTGAACTATTCCTTTAACCATGTCAAATCCATCTATATACATTAGCATGATATTTTTAATAATAAACACACTCGCTTGCGATAGACCATGAACCGTCATATTTGATCTTTAGCTTACAAAACAGCTCTGGAATTTAAGGGAAATGGGGTGTTTTTCGTGAGAGGCCCAGTTACAACTTCTGGAGGAACTCTCTGCCCCTCAAGCATGGCTCTGAGCCTGGACTCGCTCCTCTGACTAAATCTATTATGTCAGCGTGTGGTTGCATTCAGTGTAGGGTGAACAGAGACATGTGTAGTTAATGTGTGGAGTGTGAGAAGAGTGCTTTAGTTTGGTGTGTGTGTGTGTGTGTGTGTGTGTGTGTGTGTGTGTGTGTGTGTGTGTGTGTGTGTGTGTGTGTGTGTGTGTGTGTGTGTGTGTGTGTGTGTGTGTGTGTGTGTTCTTTTCGTTCTTGTTGTGTGTGTGTGTGTGTATGTGTGTTTGTTCAACTAATTTTACTGAACACTTTCATATTGTTCTTGCACGTACTGCCAATCTGTATATACTATGTGTTTGTTTCATAGAACTAATTATTACTAGAGTTTTAACAAACGCTTTACATATTTTCCCCATTGCAGCGCTACATTCCGGAGCATAGCCAGAACAACACACAGCACTGGTACTTACCAATCAGTTGTGTTTTATAGGCCTGTGCCATTGTTTCAGAAGGGTTACCTTTCCCTTGGGTGCCACTGTACAACTGGCCAACAGGACTACAGATGAAATTGGCTAATTCTGGCATGTTACAGGTGTTCTGTTGTCAATATGCACTGTCCTGGTAAATAAATAAAAATAAATAAAATAAATGAATGTAAAGTGTTTTTGGCTGGAATGAAGATGTGAGACTGGGGACAGTCTGGTGAATGAGCTTTGGACCAGAATGACATGTGGAAACCAGATGGTGGAGGGAGAGAGAGAAACTATGAGATGAGGCACAAATAGAAGAATGGAAAAGAAAATTGCTTTATGACAATAATGACGACATAACCATCACCATAAATCAGTTCTCCTCATATAGGAAAGAAACATCAAACTAGATTATTAAATTTTTTGCAAAAAATGTAACTTGTGTTGTTTGCTGTGCACAACAAGTTACCAGGCAGTTACTAGGGCATTCTGGGTGGTTACCAAGGGGTTGCTATGGTGTTTTAAAGGCTTCTAGAATATTACTAAGCAGATGCTAGGGGATTCGGGTGGTCACCAAAGTGTTGCAATGGTGCTTGAGCGTGAGAAAACTAGGATAATTTTCCTTTTTGGGTGAACTAACCATTTAAGGTGTTCTAAATGATTCTGTTACATTGCTAGGGCATTCTGGCTGGTCATCAGGGTGTTGCTATGTCATTGCTAGGGTGTCTTGGGATGGTTGCTACAGTTTTTTGGGTGCTTCTAATGCATTGCTATGTAGTTGATTAGGTGTTCTGAGTGGTTTTAATACATGATTATGGAGTTGCTAGGACATTATGGGGGGGGGGGGGGGGTGCTATATGGTTACTAGGGTGTTTTGGGTGGTTGCTATGCCATTAATAGGTTATGAGATGGAGGTTCTGGGTGGATGTGCACTAGCCCAAGCAAAAATATCCTTTGTGGAACCTTCACTGTAAGTCTATGTGATATTCTCTCATTTAATACTGCATACTTCTCATAAGGGGTTTTCAAGTGTATAACTAATGTAAAAACATATTGGTCCAGTTTGAAACTCATATTGAACTGTATATAGACAAAATGTGCTTTTGTTCACGCAAATGAACAACATGCTTTTATTTGAGTGTGTGTGTGTGTGTGTGTGTGTGTGTGTGTGTGTGTGTGTGTGTGTGTGTGTGTGTGTGTGTGTGTGTGTGTGTGTGTGTGTGTGTGTGTGTGTGTGTGTGTGTGTGTGTGTGTGTGTGTGTGTGTGTTTTGTGTGTGTGTGTCTTCGCCTTGAGTCTGTTTATGCACGCTCTTACTGGAGGACTGCCCGGCCTTCACATGTCTGCCAGAGGAGTGTGTGAGGGAGTTAGGTCAAGCACACACTCACACACACTTACACACACATAGATTATGACTTCCCTACACCTGGCTGGGCTGTTTGTGAAAAGATCCACTACGGTAAACTGTTGGGTTTGGTCTTTGGATGAATGTTATGTTAGGACTATAGTAATGCTGGGTTTTCTCCAGAACTGTCTGACCTTGAGGTCTGGTACCCATTAGACGCCGGAAACAGAGAGCACACTTTAAAACATGCAGGAAACAAGGTCTGGACCTCAAACACTCAAACTCACACTCGTAGATCCCTCCCCACGAGGACCACTAGCCAAGACCCCAGCCGACAGAGCTGACAGACTGTCTCACATCTCTCTAAAGCTACGCTCACACACTTCGCCATACATTCTCCTCACTATAATCTCTTTCCAACTAAAATCACTCTTCATTGAGGGCTTGAAGATTTATCTGAGCAGAGCACAATCCGTCTGTAACCCAAGGACTGAAGTCTACCCAAGATCCTCTGTCTTTCTTTGCTTTCTCTCGCTCAGACATGTAGATAATGACCAAATACAAATGAGCATCCATTCATCTCTGCAAGGCCGAGGAAGCCGCTTAATTCATTACCCTTCCAGCTGAGCTCTGCGGATGTCGTCACAATCCCTCTCTGAGAGAGATAATGAGCCGCCTGCATGTGTTTACTCTCTGATTAATCACACTAATTATTTTAACGGGGCCTTTTTCAGCGTGCCAGAATATCTGTTGATACCTCAAACTCGTTTTTCACCTCTATGTGGAAGAGAAAACAGCGAGTGTTTAGTGTGGCGGCAGCAGGGAGTTGAACTTGGATTTATGTTTGTTATGAAGGTGTTAGTTACACTGAGAAGAAGGTAGCGCAGAGGGAAATGCTGTTGCTCAAATGTTGCTCAATTAAGAGCAGCAAACGTTTCATTTAAATATTGAATCAGATATTTCTCTTAAAATGACATAATGAGACAATGGTTGACATGCTGTGATTGTGTAATATAGCATTATTCGATTTAAGGAGAATTTGAGGAGAAATGTTTGAGCTCATTAAAATTTCTGACTTTTGATTGCAGACTTTGGAATCTTCTCAAGTTTGAGAGATTTTTGAGAGTCTTCTGATATTACTAAGTGTATATGATTCTAAAACAAATGACTCTTTTGAACCAGTTCTTTTAAAGGGCACCTATTATGGCATTTACAATGTTCCTAATATTGTTTCGGGAGTCCCCAACAACAGTTTTACATGCATGCAATGACAAAAAACATTTTGTTGTCTTATAATATGCATTTATTTTTAGCTGATTTGCTCACCGACTCCCAAATGATTTGTTCAACGACTCATTTTTCCAAACCCCTCCTTTGCGTGACGCTAATCTGCGTGATTGGTCAGATGACCCAGTCAGTTGTGTTTGTAAAGCAATCGTCATTAAAATGACAGCACATGGTTCGGCTATACTTGTGTGGTATAGTTGTAAATATAAACTCTAGCCACTGATTCTTCACATGCTCGTCCCTAGGCAGTGAAAAAAGGGTCGCTTTTGATTCGCACTTCAGAACACAGCGTCTTGTTGTCAACATGATGTTTTCAAGTTTTCCCTGATTTCTGCGCGGCGCGCGAAATGAGTGGGTGCGGACAATTTGATAATTTTTCGTCTTGACGTCACAACGAAAAGGAAAATGACTCGTTGGAAAACGATTCATTAAATTGACTCAGAGTCGACTCATACTTTTGAGAGACAATAACTTTTTTTACGGTGAACTTTCATATATAAAACTTTGCAGGATGTTTTCGTTCACTTAGATCTATGTTACACACTACATGAAAGGTAATTTTCAAAATTCCATAATAGGTGCCCCTTAATGATTTAAAGCTTGCATAACACCTACAGTAGTCCGATTCCTGAACAAATGACTCTTGTAAGTTGGTTTGTTTTAGTGAATAAAAAACATACAATGTACCCAGTGTAGTAATCTGATTCTTAAATGAATGACTCTTATGAGCCAGTTTGTTACAGTAAATCAGAATCATATATTTCACCCAGGCGGCATCCGAAATTGCATATACAATATAGTAGGCGAAAAACAGTATGCGACAAAAGAAGTGTGTCTGAATTCACAGTACTCATAAAAGAGTAGGCAAAGTACCCAGATGACCTACTTCTTCCGGCGAGACTCTGAAGTGTGCATACGATGTGCTCTTTACTATCCCATGAGGCCACGGGAGCGGATTAGTGAAGCGACGTAACTGACTGGTAGGTCACGTGACAGTGACAACATGGCGAATGTAGCACGTCCAGATTACATTCATACTACATATAGAACATCGTTTTTTTTAGCAGCCATGAGGAATTACTTATTCAAAATAAGTGCTTACTCAAGAGAGTATACGATTTCAGATGCAGTCCCAGTGTATAGTTCGATTCCTGAATGAATGACTCCTGTGAGCTTGTTCGTTTTAGTGAATTAATTAGAATCATACATTGCACCCAGTAATCTGATTCCTGAATGAATGACTCTTATGAGTTATTGGATTTCAATTATATATGCTCCAAAAAGACAACATCAAAAAAAATCATTAAGTCTGTGTAAACACATCTTGCATTTCTTTCCCCCCCAAAATATTTATCCTTAAAAGTAGCATTTAAAGTAACTGGAATCATTCATAAGAATCTGAACCGGAATTATAAAATTTCTTTCTTTCTTCTCTTTCTTTCTTTCTTTCTTTCTTTCTTTCTTTCTTTCTTTCTTTCTTTCTTTCTTTCTTTTCTTTCTTTCTTTCTTTCTTTTTTTCTTTCTTTCTCTTTCTTTCTTTTGTGTTCTTTGTGTATTTTTTTCCACTGTGGAGGGAGTGTTGCACAGCTCCATTAATTTTCTTTTGAAAATTTAAGAATTTAGTTAATATGGACATTATGGATATGATTGATTCAAACTGCATAATTATATGGGCAATTTCCCTGGGTCATTTTGAGGTTACATGCCCAGCTAAGAGGGGCAAAGTGGTGAAAGGGTTCTCTCAAGTTCTCAACTCTCAAGTTCGCATATCACTTAGGATGAAACCTGTGACAGAATTAAAGCACGTGGCTCGCATACTACAGATAGAAAGCAGGAAGACATGGGTGGGTGGTTTCTCTTCAACATGTTCAGACAGTTCCACTGAAACTGACACACCACAGCGAGTTCAGTCACCACACACACACACACACACACACACACACACACACACACACACACACACACACACACACACACACACACACACACACACACACACACACACACACACACACACACACACACACACACACACACACACACACACACACACACACACACACTCTGATTCATGCTGGATGAAAATCTGAGGGCAGTGCCAAACCCATTGAAGACAATTTATGGCTGCAAGGCAGGTGTGCACAACAACACACACACTGATACCCACATAGTTTTCTTTCCTCACCTGCATGTATTTTCTGGCCTGAGTGTGCAGAAGGTGTGTGTGTGTGTGTGTGTGTGTGTGTGTGTGTGTGTGTGTGTGTGTGTGTGTGTGTGTGTGTGTGTGTGTGTGTGTGTGTGTGTGTTGTGTGTGTGTGTGTGTGTGTGTGTGTGTGTGTGTGTGTGTGTGTGTGTGTGTGTGTGTGTGTGCGCCTTTGGCTACAGATTTTGCTATTACAGGGGCATACGCAGACATAAAGCTAGCAACACAAACAGATTTCACCAGTAATCTAAAGGAATAGTGCATTAAAAGAAATTAGCCTATTGGTTTTTCTTTCTTCCGTGAACCAGAAAAAATTGATATTTCTAATAATATCCAAAAAAAATTTGTTTGAGTATTAAAATTACTAAAAATGAACTAAAAATAATGTGAAATATAAATATTTAGGAAAAAAAATCAAAAAAGTACATAGCAAACTTAAACTAAAATAAAAAGTGAAAATACAAAAAATAGTATATAAATAATACTAAAATGATTTTACTCTTGCATTTTTTTTAAAAAACCTAAAATTAGCTAAATTAGAAATATAAAAGTCATGCTTATTTGTAATGACATGAGACAATGATTACATTTTCATTTTTGTGTGAGCTTAGCCCTCTTAAAGTAACACTAAGCAGTTTTTCAACCTTCATAATATATTTCCAAGACCCTTGTGATGGGACATCGACATAAAATAAGTTAAATGACTCGTCTGCCATATCCTGACGTGGTCTGTATCGCTTTTACTGGCACTATGTAACTTCGGGTTTCGGTATAGGAACGCGTGCACAAAAAGAACTACAAAACTCGACTGCTTTACGTCAAGCGCTACAATAGTCATTATTTAGTTTTTCTTCATTTCTGATGTCGCAATACAACATCCTTTCATGAAATCATGTAACATACTCTACCTTGTCTGTGGACATCGTTCATTCTAAAGCCGGTGCTGGATAAACAGAGAGCGTGCGTGCGACGGTAGGCTAAATTATTTACGACAGCGGCAATGGACAATTTCGTTTCCAACCAGTAGGGCGACCGAAGAGGAAATTTTACTTGGTGTTACTTTAAGTGACTAAACAAAACACAAATTTCAGTTCTTCTTCAATATAATTTTTTTTCTGCATTGAAAGCCTTCAACTAGACTTATGATGTCACTTGAAATATTTTGCTGAAAGCAACCTGTAAGCAAACAAGAGTAGTATCATTTTCATAGAGCAGCTACAGACTGCTTTTAATCGTGGCTGATATATTCTTGACATGAGGTCACTCTCTTTGCATGTGTGTTTGAGTGTGTATAAAGGATTTGGTGAAGTGACTTCTAGAGCCAGGGGGATATTTGCCGGCTTTCGTCGTTTGTTTTGGGAAATCCAACACCTCTGGAATCTGTTCATTGGCTGGCTACTTGCACAGGTACTGAGGTCAGTGATGCGTGATCCAAACCAACACCTCTGCTCTGAAAACATGCACTCCGTCATCTCTCGCTCTGGCTGCTCATCCCCAGATCTGCTTCTCAGCTTCAGTGTGGGGAAAAACAGCAGAGCTCGGAACAATAGGACCGCCACTCAAACCAGTGTGTGCGTGTGTGTGTGTGTGTGATGCTTCTCAGAATGGAGAAGCTGTGGTGTCATCTAACCGCAGGGTGAAGACCGTATTCAAGGGGTTCTTCAGAAATTTGTTGTGTGTGATATTTTACTGGATGCCCCCTCCTCTCAGCTCGTATGCTTTATTCTGTTATTATATTAATTTTCCAAGTACTTAATGAGAAAAAAAACACATCTTTGAGAGCTCCAACAGTTGTGCACAGTAATGGATTTGAAGAGAGAAGAAAGAGAGAAAGAGAAAGAAATTATCTTTTTTTTAAGAGAAGGCAAAATATACTTATAACAAAATTATAAACGCAACACTTTTATTTTTGCCCCCATTTTTCATGAGCTGAACTCAAAGATCTAAGATTTTTTCTATGTACACAAAAGGCCTATTTCTCTCAAATATTGTTTACAAATCTGTCTAAATCTGTGTTAGTGAGCAATTCTCCTTTGCCGAGATAATCCATCCACCTCACAGGTGTGGCACATCAAGATGCTGATTAGACAGCATGATTATTGCACAGGTGTGCCTTAGGCTGGCCACAATAAAAGGCCACTCTAAAATGTTGCGTTTATAATTTTGTTCAGTGTGTGTGAGTGATTGGAAAAGAAAGAGAAATTGAGGGTCATTACCCTTTTTTTCATCAGCTATTTATTTGTCACATGTCAGGTCAGGTGAATCTTTTTGTGATAATGCATACTCAATACTGCACATTATATACACTGAATATGGATTTAATTATATTTATATGAAAAAAAAATCTTATATAAACATGTGAAACAGTACACGTTATACAATGGCAAAAATATACACTAACATTCAAAAGTTTGTGACGAGGAATATTATTTTTGAAACACTAAAAATAATTTTCATGATTTGTTTTTTGTCAACTCAGATAATTATTGTGGTCCAGATAACAATATTTTGAGTTTCTGTTGATTAAATCAATCTCCATCATTGTATTAACTTAAATTGTTAAGGCGACCAGGTAACTTACTTAAACCAACAATATATTTTTTACAGCCGAGGAATGAATACTCACCAAGGATGCAATAAATTGAGCAAAAGTTACAGTGAAGACTTAAAATAATGTATCGTGTTTCTCATAAAAGAATTAAGCAGCACAACTGTTTTCCACGTTGATAAAAATAAGAAATGTTTCTTGAGCAGCCAATCAGAATATTAGAATGATTTCTGAAGGATCATGTGACACTGAAGACTGGAGTAATGATGCTGAAAATTCAGCTTTGATCACATGAATAAATGACTAAATGTAGTGATAAATTAAAACAGAAAACAGTGAATATGTCACAGTATTATTGTTTTTATATCAAATCAATGCAAAATGCAATAAATGCTTAAAAGCCTTTTAAGATACTTTACATAATATAATAATATAAATTTTATATTATTTTATTAATATAAATAAATAAATAATAATTAAAAAAACATTCAACAAAATCTTACCAACCCAAACCTCTTAATGGTGTACATAATACACAGCTACTGCAGAAATATGTAAGAGCTACATGGTTGTATGCAATTCCGAACAAACCCTTTGTCAATATCTGAGGAACCTCATTACCCAATTTCCTGTCTAATAGCCCAACACATCCACACTAGCCAGACTCAGAGGAGTGACGCTCCACATAATGACACAAACATGGATAGCCAGACTGGTTTTAATCATTTTGTGTGTGTACAGGTATGAGTCACGTGATTTCCTGCAAACCTTTGTCTTTGTGTTTTACTTTACAGTAAAATCGTGTCAGTTATGTCACTGAACGGACAGGCTCAGACACGGATCAGGTCAGGTGAGAGGTGGAGTGGCACAACAACCCAAAAGGCCAGTTTGATCAGCTGGAGACCAGTAACCGCCGGCATGTTGCGTTGTGTTGGTAGGGAAGGTCAACCTGTTTTCTCTTAAACCGCTTCACTAATTTTTTAACCTGTTTAGATTCATTTAGCTTAATTCAATGTGTATTGTTTCTGGTTTCGTTCCTATCTCACAGACCGCATTCAATTTGTACAACTTAAACAGTTTTAATCAAAACCCACCTATGTTGTCACTGGTGTTCCCCAGGGTTCTGTTTTAGGACCTCTTTTGTTTATTATTTATCTTTTACCAATTGGCATCATCTTTAGGAAATATGAAATTCATTTTCATTGTTATGCCGACGACACCCAACTTTATCGGTCTTCTAAACCTTCTTCATAGTTCCCCTTTCTGCTCTTGGTGAGTGCTTAAGTGAATAAAAAAATTGGTTTTCAAGTAAGTTTCTAAAATGGAACAGTAGTAAAACAGAAATTCTTCACATTGGTTCAAAAAATACGATAACTAAGTCAAATATTTCTTCTGTGGTAATAGATAATTTCTCTGTTCCTCAGTCTAATCGGTTTAAAAGTTTGAACCCGTTCTGCATTCTTTCATATTAGGAATATAAATCGTCTGCGTCCTGTCCTTTTACTCAAGAGTACTGCTACGCTTGTGCATGCTCTTGTAACATCACAAATCGACTATTGTAATGCTTTGTTTTATGGGCTTCCTTCCAAATCTTTTCATAAATTACAGTTGGTACAAAATGCCCCAGCTTGAGCTATCACCAAAACTTCCATTTCTGAACATATTTCTCCTGTTTTACAAAATTTGCATTGGCTCCCAGTCAAATTCCGTGTACATTTTTAAATTTTACTTTTAACTTACAAAGCACTTAACAACTTGGCTCCTTCATATCTTCTAGATCTTGTTTATATACATACTCCTTCCCACATTTTAAGATCGCTTCTGCACACTTGTTCTTCCACGCACTCGGACGACTTCTATGGGGTCACAAGCTTTACGGCTCCCCATTTATGGAACTCACTTCCTGTAGAAGTTCGCAACAGTTCTAGTCTTTTGGTCTTTAAATCTCGTCTTAAAACGTATGTGTTTAGTCAGGCTTTTATGTGATTACTTTATGGATTTTGTAAGGTGTCCTTGAGTGCCATGAAAGGCGCCTATAAATAAAATGTATTATTATTATTATTATCGGCTAGCAATTTCATCAAAGTAATGTAATGAATTCTAACTTATAATACTGATTACTATTATGATTATGATTACTAAAATGACATTTACGCATCAAAACAGCTATTGGAAATCACATCAGGCCTTTATAAAGCATAATCAAATTATAATCGGATCATTAATGAGTCCTTTGTGATGAAATATTCACATTATCTTTGGTCCTTTTTGGAGTCTGTTTTATGGTCTTTTTATTGTATTCTTTGTTTTGACCTTTTCACAGATCAGTTAAATAAACATAGCACTGTCTCATGTAAAGGTCAAAGAATTAAAGAAACTGTCATCCATTCTCCAGACGAAACGGTGTCCTCAGCGGTGGATGAGTCACGCTCCACCCATGACCCCTGACATTTAATAGTCAATACACTGATCTGAAACCAGCTTAGCTGATTCCTTTGGAATCACACAGGCTGTTCCTGGATCAGAGCGTATAAGACTACTATCTATCTGACATTTACAGTAGAGCCATCCAAACACAACAACACAATAAAGATTGTACATACTTTATGTGAAAATGTACAAGCATTCATAGCTTCAGGTCTCTATGACACTCAGAAAGCTCTCAACTTTCTAACCGTAACTTCAGATTTGCATATTATTATTGTGAGATATTGCAATCTTAGTCATGATGCAATATATTTCATTCAGCTTCATTATTGTACATACGATTTATTTAGTATATTCCATAATATATTATATTTAGTTGTACAGACAACAGTATATTTCATAGGTGGTCATGGCTAGTATCTTTACATTGTATTTATTGTCACATAACAGATTTAATTTAACAGATTTAAATAACATGACATATTTCTTAGGATATTTTTTTTCTCTATTTTTATTTTTGTGTCCTTATGATTTATTCTGCAGCCTCAAAACTAAATTGTCCGTCTGGGATTAATAAAGTTGTATCGTTTTGGATCCCTCCTAATTATCAGTAATGAAAATAAAGTAGCCTATAAACACAGACAATATAAGAAAGACAAGAAGGGTAGATCGTCCCTCTGTGTCCACACCACACTTCTCTATTAATGAATGTGTCTAACTCTGTGCATGATGTCAGAGAGGGTCTCTTCATTTGAGAAAACACAGTGGCTCAATGGGAGTCTTTCCTGTTTATGGCTCGTCCTTTTTAATAGAGTTGATTCTTTCTTCCCATGCTAAAATTCAACTTTGACACAGGATGTGAGTTTCTGAATGATGTCTGAACCATCCATGAATAGCAGCAGTCAGATTTTCAGTCTTTTTTTCTGTTTTGTTCCTTTCTTCCTGTCACCCCCAGAGGTTTTATCTCACGAGAAATTCCATTTTCTTTTTTTTTTCTTTAAACAAACGCACTGGAATATTGATGTCGAGACATTCTGAACAAAGAAAAACACTCTTGTGTCATTATTATGATGTCGTCATAATCATCATATACTGCCCCCTAAAGGGCACACGCTGTCAAGCTTTATTATTCAGTTTTCTTTGAAAATCAGTTTAAGCCGAGGTCTGTAGGTGTGTGGGGCTTCCATGACAATGTGCAAAACCATAACGTATGTAAAAAGATATTTGTAGCAGAAGTAATGATCTGCTTATTTATTATTGACCCTATATATGTCTCCCGTACCCCGACATCCTCCCTATGACCATGATCATGGTGACTTTTGCACAATATTCTCCAGAAAATTTACAGATCGCTTTCATGTTAGTCATAATAGCATATTAGCTTACTATTTCTGCCGTATAAAAATATAGCAGATAATAGAGTTCTGCAGTGATGACATCGCAGCCTATTATTGTAGTAGGCCAACATGGAAGTTAGCATCACCCTGATTCCATCGACAAATATATATATATATATATATATATATATATATATATATATATATATATATATATATATATATATATATATATATATATATATATATATATATATATATATATTGTGGGCGGAGCCTACTTGGTGGGAGAAAAGCTGTAGAAGTCTGGAATCTACGGAACAAAATTGTAAACAAGGTAATTTTGAGATTATATCTCCCAATTCTGACTTTTTTCTAGTTTCGAGTTTATATCTCACAAGTGTTTTCTATTTTAATATATTTTAATATATTTTATTTTTATTTTTATATATTTTTATATATTTGGTTTTTGGATTATCGCAGAAAGTATGATCTATGACTAACAAAAGTGTATGATTTTTACACATTTTGTTCATCATGATAATCTTCACAAATTAACACAACGTTAATGAATTTTGAGGCCTAAATACAATCGCCAGAAGTAAGAAGCTAAATTTAGGCTATAAATGAACGTCGAACGTCTTCCATTATTAAGCTTCCGAGAAAATCTTTATTTCAAATCTGCAAGTTGGGAAGTCGGAATTAGAATAGTTTGCAAAAGCACGATAAGTTACCCTGCTCGCCGTGATGACATTTAATATCACAGATAAACCGTGGTTATGATTTGGTGGTGACGAATTAAAAAATCAGTAGCTACTCGACTCAAATTCAAAAAAGACTCATAGGGACCTAATTCAACAATTTTTGTTAGTATTCAGCTCAAAATAACACAACGCATTAAATGTGATGCCAAGAGCTAAACTCCCACCAAGTCAATTGCAACGAAAGTAGTAAATATTTTGCATGCTTATTATAATTGCGTAATCTGCAGGCAGTTGAAAAATATGCTTTGAGGAGTTTTCCATTGAGTTGATCAGTGAGTCTTTGGCAAGAACCGCCTTACAATCAGATAACATCAAACACCATTTTCTTCTGAAGAAAAATAAAATGTTCTTATTTGAGAAATTCTTAAGAATTTCTGTACTTCTTTCTTAAGGTGTCATGAAACGGAAGTTGGGATAGTCTTTTCTTTCCTATCAGAGAAGAGATGTCGCAGTTAGGGAGAGGGGGAAGTTATTTTGATTAAAGATTACGAGAGCACATGAATTTAAAAACAAAAATGATGTGCACGGATAAATCATTATAATAAATACTGTAATATTTTGATTTCATGGTGACTTTAAGAAGATTTTCGTAAATCCGGCCCCAGGACAGATTAATGTAAAAGTGCACATGCCTACCCACTCATGTATACTTGAATATGATGCAGTTTTAGCTGGGAGCAGCAAAAATTGAAACCTGTTATTTAAGATGGGAAATTTCTCACTTGCTTACATCACTTGTCAAGGGTCCTCCGCTAGAGTCGGGGTGATAAAGCATTTGTGCAAAGATCTCAACACAAACCTACATGATCTATGATTAGTTTCCAGATCTGTATAGACATAAAATAGAGGAAATGGAGGCCCAGCGGAGCCCTCTCCTGCTTTAGCTCTGCCCACTCGCTTTAGTTCCCATGCAGTTCCCCCACAGGCTCTGTGTAAACACTCCGGGATCTGCTTTAAAACAGCCCAGAGGAGCAGAACCACCAAATCAGCCACAGATGTTTATACTGCCGCCCAGCTGCTGCCCTGAACAGGAAGTGGCCATGGCCAGAGCAACTTAACTCATCGCTAAACGTGGCTGTAAATATTTTCTGTTTGGGGAACATGAGAAAAGCCACACTAATTTCTTCTCAATCCTTTTTCTAAGTCTTGTAGGAAGTTCAAGGCACTAGGAGGAGAGCGAGAGGTCAGTTCGGCTTAGCGTGTTCTGTGGGACGTTCATGCGCAGCTTCCTGTCAGTTCTGCTTTCCCATGAGCCTCATGGTCCATAAAAAGACTTCGTATCTTATCTTTCATAGCTTCATTAACCTAACGAAAACAATTACGGACCACGAGTCGGCACAGATGGTTCTTATAAAGTGAGTGCACTGATCTGACGGGAACACCTTCTGAGAAATGTTCGGAGAAATCTGAGAAGGGACATTTTGGGGGGAGACAAAACCTTTCACGTTTAACCTATAAAGTCCAAAACTGTGTCCAGAAGTATTTTAGTGATTTCCTATGATACCGAGATCTGTTATATTGACCTTTAGATTTCCAGATAGCAACAGAATGCTTTTTCGTGTTTTCTGGAATGTTTTTTTTTTTCTCCAATACGCCTAAAAGCATTAATTTCAATATACACTAAATATTTGTATTTCTGATCACCGTCTTTCTGACTAACATTTCAAAAATCCCATCTTTCTTAAGCTCATATTCAGCCACTTAAATGTAATTAACACATTTGCTAAAATGCAGTGTCAATATGTTAACATGCTAACTGTGGCGTTGGGGCTCTTCATGTGGCCTTTGTCTAGAAACGACCCTGACCATGTCGTTCCAAAAGCGTATTAGTAGACCACACGGCACACGGCTATTTGAGCTTAATATGAAAAACAACCTTCCCAATAAGAACAAAGCAGACACTAAGACATAGGTGAAAATTGCATGAAAACATCACTCAGTGCTCCATTGGTGTACCTCGGAGAGAATTATGGGTACTCGGGAGCACCGGGAGGCTGTGGAGAGATAATAACCTCTACGACACAATTACCTGCTCCATGAGAGGCTTTCAAGATCAGTAATCATCCCATCAAAAACAGATTCCCTTTGTGTTCGCTGAATAAATCCCTGGCTCCTCAGCCTGATGGAAGCCTTCCGGAGTGTATGAACAGCATTCAGCAGGTCGTCACACACCTCATAAAGGGAAAATATGGGACAAAATTGGACCTGATGCACAAGAGGCTTACAGGCTTGTAATGATGTTGAAGTGCCTGAACTGATGATAAGATCAAAATTATTCTCCACAGGATGTCACTTGACCTTTACGGTGATCAATAAGTTCCTGCTTTGTATTGGCTGTCTGAGATTACAAGTAAATGGGTTTTGTGGTGTCTGCACTTCAGTGTTAAACTGCTTAAGGAATTGTAGTCTTTTTGAAATGGATTGAATTCATGAAATAGTTCTTTCATGGAAAGATGCCAACTGGAAGTAGACACATTGGATATAGTTGTTCGTATTATTGACAACAGCTAAAAATCATTTCAAATATGCAATCTTTTTTTTCTCTCATCAATAGATCATTTGGATGTTTGCATGATGTATTTTGTGGGCGGAGCCTACTTGGTGGGAGAAAAGCTGTAGAAGTCTGGAATCTACGGAACAAAATTGTAAACAAGGTAATTTTGAGATTATATCTCCCAATTCTGACTTTTTTCTAGTTTCGAGTTTATATCTCACAAGTGTTTTCTATTTTAATATATTTTAAAATATAATTTATCCAAAGCTAAATTTTCGGCTTTCTAATATGCTGATTTTGTGCTTAAGAAACATTTCTTATTAATGTTAAATACAGTATATTTGTGGAAATCATGCTTGTCCCAGGTCCAGTGTTTTTCAATTGCTTGATTATTGAAAGAAAGAAAAAGCCCTGAAATACACAAGCCTTTAGCGCCCCCTGCTGCCTGCACATGTGAAGACTAAGGCTGAATCCCAATTCTCCATCTTACCCCTTCCCCTTAGTTTTGCACGTTCATGTGAGAGTAAGGGCTATCCCAATTCTCATTTTGATCTAGGGGTAGGGCTAAGTGGAAGGGGTAAGACAGAGAATTGGGATTCAGCCTAACACTCTACTACAGCATTGTTACATTTTCTGCAGGTTTTTGTCTGGCTTAAACAATATTTTGGTGTTTGGATATTACAAGGCACATTTTAAGAATTTCAAGAACACTGATAGGGATTACAATGGAGATGTAAATATTATTTAAAAAACTATAGTTTATTGTTTCAAATTATACTCATCTATACAGAGACGATGAAATTCTCAAAAAACACAAAGACAGAAACTTCTATAGATCAAAGGGGAAAAAACAAATAGAGAAAATGGACACACATTCTGATCTAAAGACACTGAATGACAGAAATGCGGCCCTGTTAAATTTTGATGGTGAGCAAAGTAATAAATAAAACTTTTCTACCTCACTACAAGTTCATTCCAGCGTAATATGAGGTGCCCACTACCCAGTGGGACGATTCAATCTGTACAAGGAAGAGCTTAAAAACAAACACAGATAAACATACAGACGAGCTCAGAGTGGCCATTGAGGTTTCCACAAACACAGTTTAGCACTGGACTTCTTCATTTTCAGTCTCTACTAAAAATGTCCGACAGCATCTCTGTTTATCACCAGATCACTGCAGATGAAAATCCCCATGAAACTGGTCAGATGCACAGTAAAAACGTTCGTAGCATTGGCCCAATAGAGCCACTTCTCTTGTTGAATTTGCTGTAAATAGTTGCTTCCCATATTGCTTTTTTTTGCAGGCATCAAATGTTAGATGTTTTATTCCAAGAAAGCATCCAGAGTGGTCAGGCTGGAGGTGGGCTTGCTTGTCACAGGCCTGGAAACCTTCTTCCTCTTGGACTTCATGGCGAGGGGTCGAATCTCAGATAGAGGAGACTGGTGCACATACTATAATTAAGGAAATCTTATGAACAAAAGCAATAACTCAAATCATTATTTCCATGCATAATAGTAGCAATATAACTATTTTCATGGGATAAGGATACAGGTTGGATAAATTTGGCTCTTCCTCCAAGTCCATCATAGCCGGATCTTACCTGGAATAAAAAGCAAGATACATGAAGGCAAACTGCACAAAAACAACAAAACAAAATATACATTAACATTTAAAGGTTGGAGTCAGTCACATTTATTTAAAAAAAAAAAACAATTCATGGTTTCCAACCAAATATTTAGCAGCACAACTGATTTCAACATTGATAATAATCAGAAATGTTACTTGAGCAGCAAATCATCATATTAGAATGATTTCTGAAGGATCATGTGACACCGAAGACTGGAGTAATGATGCTGAACATTCAGCTTTGCATCACAGGAATAAATTATTTAGATATATTACAATAAAAACATTATTTAAAATGAATAATATTTCACAATATTACTGTATGAAATAAATGTATTCATGCTGAGCATAAAAACTACATGAATGCTTTTGGAGAAGTTACAAACATATATGTCTCTCACAGTGCCAAATTTGGATGGGTCCAGCATGCTCCCAAACGCGTTCTTTCTGAAGAGCAGCGAGTTCCTTAACATGGACCCCATGACATCATCATCTTTAACACGGCCATTCTAGGAGCAAAAAACACAGAAATATTACACCCTCCATCTAATCCAATGTCCTATTCTTCAACACCAAGACAGCCCGCTTGAACACTTACACTACGTCCGTGTGGGTTTTCCATGTTGTTGGATAAGGGTCTGTGGAAAAATGAAAAAAAAAAAGGATATCACTAAAATTCAGATGAACAGTATCTAAACAGTACAGCGCAGACTGAAAACTCACGCCGAAGGGTCCAGACGAATCTTCTTAGACGGGACCTGAACGCGTTTCTTCTCCACCTGTTCAGGTGTGTTGATGTCAAAGGTCAGGTTCAGGTCAATTTCCTGAGAGTCTGTCATCGGACCATGACCAGGAGGCTTCAGCTCCAGAGGAGCAGGGCTGGAAATGCAGGAATAAACTCTCTTTCAGCAGATCTATCAAATCAATTTAAAAGTATATGATCTACCAAAGGCAGGATTTAGTTCAAATAAAAGTCATTTCTGACCTTTCAAACACCAGTCTGCTGATGGCCTCATTAGTGCGAGTCGGAGTGCTTAACGTCCGCTGAAGAATTTCCACCTTCTTCTTCAGGCTCTGCAAAACATCACATATCAAACAGGAGTTTAGAAACACAGCTGGTCAGTTAGGCATAACTGCCATTCAAAGTGTGCATCTTGTCAAAGTATTTCAATACTTATTATAAATGCATTTTTCTCATTTCATTTGCATATGAATAATGTAACTTTTAACCTCAAAACACACCAAACTGGAAAAACAATCAATATAAGCTATAAGGGTGTTTGTATATATTTTATATAACAAAATTATGCTTTTCTAACAGTGATCTCTTTGTCTGCGTTGGACAGGTCATTCTGAAGTGCCTTCATGTCCTCCTTTATCCTGTTCGTCTCTTTAGTGGCTTTCTGCAACTGCAGTAAAAAAAAAATATATAAATAAATAGATGCTAAAGAAAATCATATTTTTAATGTATGGTTTGACAGAAAAGAAAGTAACCTTGCTGTTAGAAGAGATCAGCTCCCTTTTTAACTTCTCACACATTTCATTTGTTGATTTCTTGCTTTCTTTCAGGTTTTCATACTCCCTAAGGACAAATACAATAGGTTTGAGCAAGTCCTAGTACACATGAAGAAGCACAACTGGTGTTTTGAGGAAGTATTGATGGTTTGGGAAGTAAAACTACTGAAGGTCTAGGTTTAAAACTACACAACTGCACTAAATATACAGCGGTGAGAATGTGTTGTTTTTCTGGATGTAAAACTTACTTTTTAAGTGAGATGCAGTATATGGAGAGCTGTTCAACTGCAGACTGACCAACACCCATATCAGTGATCATAGCCTCCACCTCTGACCTTTGACCCTGTAGGACCACATCTAAACTAAAGGACAGAAACATATGCAAGAGAGCACATAAAATAAGAATAAAGCTATGTAATTATTTATTATCCATTATTGCATCAAAACCTCAATAGACCATTGGGAACCAAACGGTGATGACGTGTTTTGTGGTCGGATCCTACCAAGTTTATATCTCACAATTCTGAGAAGAAAAATCATATTTGTGAGATATAAACTCAATATTCAGATTAAGTGATATAACTAAATTAATACTAATTCTAATCATAAGTTTACATGATCTGTATGTCAGTTATACATTGACTATTGCAATTAACAAATGTCATCATTTTTAGCTTTCAAGTGCGTCCGACTACACCAAACCGGGGAGGTTCTATAAAAATGAAGAACACTTTTTTTGCATTCGACTCACTCCAAAGGCACAACGGGACATTTTTTACCTTATTCAGTGGATCTCATCCGTTTTTCTTCACACAATGCGCACGCAACTGCAGTGACGTAACTGTGACATTTACCATGACCATAATGGTCTAGTGATTCACACTCAAAAAATCAAATGGTTAATATATTTATTGATTATATGGACAGATAGACACAAGGCCTTCTTTAGTTTGTCATAATGGAAAGGTTTGTGTCTATCTTTCCATGTGATCAATAAAAATAATTAACTTGATTAGTACAAATCACTATTGAGGTGTAGCACTAATTATTGATGTTGGAAAAAAACAATCATCACTTATTTATTCTATAACTCTCTCACATACGTTAAACTAGAGGTTTTTAAACTTTTAGATGCCACAGACCCCATGCTAAAATTTAAAAGGCATCTATCTTTGATAAATACCCAATTCATAAACTGAAAAATATATAAATTATAATATAAAATTAATTTCCATTAAGATACATTATTATATACGATTTACTTCACACTTATAGTAATGTTAAATGTGTTATTTATTTAACATTAATTTTTTTTATTTATTTATATAATATTATCGTTTAATAATTTGAATCTAATTAAATCTATTTATTAGAATAAAAACTACCTATTTTTTTTATTTTAAAATTAAGTTTTTTATTCATTTATTTTAATCTAATTTATTCATTTACTTATTTTTTTTTTTTTACAGTTTTCTCTAGACTTTTTCACAGACCCCTGCATTAAAAAACGAAATGTTCTGTCTTATTAGACACATGACTTGTACCTCTCATAGGTTTTCATTTTGACTCGGAGTCGCTTGGCTTCCTCCTTGGCTGCCTGTCCATCATTTTTCTGACTCTCCAAGAAATTCATCTGTTTCTAAAATTTCATACACAACAAAAAGAAGACCAGCATTAAATTAGTGCAGAAAGCATGCCAGACTAATAGACAAGTTTTCCACCGAAACAAACGTACCCGGAGGACAGAACACAACATCTCTTTGTCTCCGATTTCCTTCCGGACTCTATCCAGGTCCTTCTTCTGGCTCTCAATTGTGTCTTTTAGAGTGTCCACTGACTTCTGCTTGTCCCTCCATTCTTTCTCTGGAATGCACAACACATGCAAACATACAAATATGGATGGATGAATCAATAACTTGAGGAAACGACTTCCGTCTTACCTTTTACAGACAACAATGCTTTCATGCGATCAAGCTCATTCTGAAATCAGAACAATAAAAAAGACCATTTTGTCAATATACGTTGTTAAACACTGAGCACTAAATAAATTCAACAGCATGCTTTATCACCTGTAAACTTTCAGGGTCCACTGGCGTCCCATCATCCTCTGGGGCTATGTCAAAAAAACAGCTTGTTGATGATGTGTCGTGTGCTGACCTTAAACAGAAAGAGTGAGGGTTTCATTTCAGTCCAGAAATTCATACAGAAGAATGAATCAGTTCGCAGATCAAGTCAAAGGTTTACCTGTTTCCTGCATTGTGGACAGGTTTTGCTTGGGGCCGACTGAAACCACTGGAGAAGACTTTGTTGAACGGAAAATAAAAATGGAAAGTCTTTTAATGTCATTAAGAAACATTATTCATGGTTTAATTATTCAAACATTGACATTTCTAACTATTTTAAATGTACATGCATTAATACTCCGTTTAAATTTCCCGACACCTTTTGACTGATGAATTTTCATAACTTTCTCAGTTTTTTTATTTATTTTTTATAATTTTATAGAGACTGCATAAAGAGCAATTTCAGCCAATTAAATATTGTTCAGAACTAGGACAAAAATATTTAAATTCACTATAGAAGTTTACATGGCTTTTCCATGTCTTTTGACAATGAGGATCTTGTGTTAAGCAATATGTAATGTTATAATAATTGTTGATATTATGAAAAAATAAATATATACAAGTCTCACCAATAAAAACAAACATGCAGTAGAATGAAAAAGGAGACACTTACCAGACATAGTGAAAAGTGTGACCACAGTGAATTGCAGCTACATCTTTGGAATTATCAAAAAAATCCGAGCAGATGGTGCAGTATGCGCGAATGGGCATTGTTGATCTCTAAAATATTTAACACACAAACAGCTTAAAAACTCCATGTTGATGGAACTCCTCTTTACTGATGTGTTGTGTAATACCTTGTGCTATTAGTTTATTACTTCATGTGCAGTATTTACTCACCCAGATGATGCTGAGACGGTTAAAGGGCCGTATTCACACTAATTTGTTCAATTAAACGCCATAACCATGATTAAATGGTTTGTTTTTGGTTTAGTTTTGAGCTCCCGATAACAGCGAAGCAGCGCGCTTAGTTCAAACGTAATGACTCCTCCTCTTTGAATGCGTCATCAACATACGACTCCGAAGTGCCTGAGAAATTTTCAGAAAACCGTTAATATCTAACCGTTGTTGGCAAGCGATATTTATATGGTTTGCGTGTAAAATTAAATTTGACATAAAAGCGTGTACATTGTATTGAACAAAGTAACAATACGTAAACAAAACGACATGTTCCCGAATTAACAACTACATTTCCCATAGTTCATCTCTTGTCTTGTGTTGCCTGTTCTGACTGTGACAGTCGGAGTTGATTTTTGACCCAAGAAGACAGGTCAACTTACACTGATTTGGATAAAGACCGTTTAAGGTACAGTTGCGATAAATGGTGTTATTGGGAGTCCAAACTGTGTGGACAACATCTATTAGACGTAATTAAATTGAAGTTGGCGCAGAAGAATATGTCTTGTTGTGCAATTCAACAGTTTTTAGAGGTTTAGCTCCGTGGCTAGTGCGTTAGCCGGTGTAACGTTAGTGGATTTATGAACAAATGAGAAAAATCACAAATCAGGTGTATGAATATCTCAAGACTGGCATTAACATGAACTATGTTTTACAGCTTTAAACCGAGGAGCTTTTTAATACGTTACATTACATTTTAATAAAAAAAAATTATTATGAATTATTATTATTATTATAAAAATAACAACAATAATTATTTTTATTGTTGATGTTAGATGTATAAACAGTCTGAATTCCTGTGATGTAAATATATGCTAATAGTTCTTTCATAATTTCTAAAAACACATTATTATTAATATAATAGTAACTCTACAGATTTTGGTAACAGTTGTTCAGAGTTCTCAAACACATATAACTTTCACCCAAAAAATGAAAATGAGGCCATTTATCCAATGTTGTTGGTCACTACGACCCAATGTCAGAAGTTAGCTTTTTGAAATTGAGGAATTTACTAATTTATGGTTCCTCTTTTAATGTGTCTATGTAATTTCACTTCCAGACACTGATGGAAACTCTTTCAATTGTACTGTTGGCCCTTCAGAGCTGTAGGGATCATGCAGTGAATCGTTCCTGGCACTGACTGGCACTACAGGACGCTGTCTTCTCTTATGCCTGATGCCAGGATGGCGGCAGACGTCCATAAGGGTGTATCCTGGGAGGTTAAAAATGGCAACTTGGCGCCATCAGATCGATTTCGGCAGGACCGGTCAGACAGTCCAACCCCCGGCCTGGTGGAGGGGACAGAACCAGGTTAGTTTCACAGTTCACACTCTCAGTTATAAAGCTGTATAATGATTAGATTTAAATAGATTTTTGTTTTTGTCCAAGATTGCAATCTTTATTCATCTTAGAAAGATTTTTTGTGACCAAAGTTATTATGATGCTGTAACAAAGTAGTTAATGTGACCTATATGGTTCTTAAGCCTATATGTTGGTCCTTTAACAAACCACACATTTTTTCTTAGTCATGCATAGCATATCCTCATAATATCCCATTGGATTTCCTGTATTAAGTGATCAATAAACCCATGTGTCTGTCTATGTGATAGATGACTAGAATCTTAGAACTAGTTTAGTCATGTAAATGATTCTTTACAGAAGTTGAAGTTTATCACAACAGTTTCATAATGCTATGAAAGCTTCAAAGAAGTCTTCCGGCTGTTTCCTGAAACTGGAAAGTAAAAGAGTGTGCCTGTATTAAATTACAGTGGCTACTTGGCTTTGTGAGAATTATTGATCCTAAATGAGTTAAAAGTAGTTTTTAATACATTTAGTTGATGCATATACAGAAGCACCTCCTCAATCTCATTGACTATCCAGTCTCACTCTTAACCAGCAACCAGCAAGAGCTGTTTTTTTTCACAAGAAGCACTTGTTCCTAATTTAACAAATTTAGGAGCACATAAATAACTTTAGGGGCGCAATAAAAATGTGAAATTATTCCTGTGATGCAAAGCTGCATTATTTATCCAGTCTCCAGTGTCACTTGATCTTTTATAAATCAAAATAGTATTCTGATTCGGTGTTCAAGTAAAATTGTATATTATTATCAATGTTTAAAAAAGTCAATTAACAGTTTGGTGCTTAATATGTTTGTGAGAACCATGATTTTGTTAATGAATCTTTGATTTGATCTTTGAAGAGAACAGCATGTATTTGAAATAGTTACTATTATAATATTACACAAGATTTCTGTCACTTTTGATCAATTTAATGCATCCTTGCTGAAAAAAAGTATTACTGACCCAAAACGTTTGAATGTTATATAATACAATTTTATGACAAAAAATTGAGAAGTACAGAAAATTTCTGAAAAATTATTTGTAAATGAACTCTTTATTTCCATGTTATTTTACTCAAAATCCACAGAAAAATACATATTTTTCTTGATTATTTATTATCTATTGTCAACACTGTGATTACGTTAATGATACCTCGAATCATATAGCTTGTTGAACAGAGGTGTGCTATTACTTTTCTAAGCAATGTGTCATTTCTTGACAGGTGCCGGACAGGAGGGCGCCATGTTTGTTCACGCCCAGTCTTTTGAGGACCTGACTATTGACGGCGAGTCTAACACTGATGATAAATCTGCAGAGGTGGGCGACTCTAACCTAGAGAACGCTCAAGAAGCGGCTCTGGAAGGAAGTGAGGAGGAGGAAAGCTTAGGGGCTGAACAGGAGGAGGTGGGCAAAGAGGAGATGCAGAGCAGGAAAAAGGCAAAAGAGGAGGATGTGACAAGCGAAACGTGGCGGAGCCACAGGAAGCATGTGTTTGTCTTGAGTGAGGCTGGGAAACCCATCTACACCCGCTACGGCACAGAGGAGGCGCTCTCCAGCATCATGGGAGTCATGATGTTACTCATGTCAATTGTAGAAGATAAGAAGAATATCATACGCTCCATCCATGCAGGTAGGAAATATCCAGAAAGAAACAAAAAGGGAAATAGCTGATATATATGTGCACTTCTATTCAAAAAGTTTTGGTTCAGTAAGATTTATTAAAAAAAGATTTATTCAGTAAGGATGCCTACAGCAATGTAATATTGTGTTAAAAAAAACTATTTGAAATTGAATCTGTTCTTTTGAACTTTCTGTTAGAATCCTGAAAAATATGTAACATGGTTTCCATATATAGATTGTTGTTAATAATAAAAAAAATTCTTTAGCATCAAAGGATCTTTACACTGAAGACTGGAGTATTGATGCTGACATGTTTGACAGCTTTTTTGTCACAGGAATAAATTAAATTTCAAATATATTAAATTAAAATATATATATTAAACGTACAATATTTACTGTACTTTTGATTTTAAAAAATCGAATAAATGTAGCCTTGATGAAAAAAAATCTTTCCAGAACTTGAGAATGGTTGTGTACACTTCTGCGATATTTTTGACAATTTTGATCAGGAACATCAGTTTATATTTATTTATTATTGTGTATTAATACTATTTATTAAAATAATTATATTTATTTATTTATTTATTTATTTATTATGGACTTATGCTTTGCTTTTTGGCTTTATATTGTGTTTTAGTGAAGTTATCAAAATGCAAATGCACTCTTCCATGAGTTTTTGCCCTACAAACAATGTAGCATAGACATTTCTGTGTAAACATCTGTTTCAGATGGCTACAGGGTGGTATTCCTGCGGAAGAGCCCTCTCATCCTGGTGGGCGTCTTTCGTACAAGCTGCTCCGACCGGGAATTGACACGAGAGCTTCATTACATCTACTACCAGATTGTTAGCCTGCTCACCCTCACGCAGCTGAACCACGTGTTCCAGCACCGGCAGAGCTACGACCTGCGGCGCCTGCTGGCCGGCTCAGAGCACCTCACCGACAACCTGCTGCGGCTCCTGGACCGAGACCCCGGCCTGCTGCTGAGCGCCGTGATGTGCCTGCCTTTGGCCAGCTCGGCCCGGGACATGGTCTCCTCCAGCTTGCAGGCTGCTAAAGCCAAGAACCTGGTATTCTCCATCCTGCTAGCAGGAAACAGGCTGGTGACGCTGGTGCGCAAAAAGGACCAGTTCCTGCACCACATGGACTTGCACTTGCTCTTCAACTTGGTCGGCTCTTCGTCCTCCTTCCGTGCAGGCGAGGGGTGGACGCCCATATGTCTGCCCAAGTTTAACCCGGCTGGATTTTTCCATGCACATATTTCTTACCTGGAACCAGCCTCTGATCTGTGTCTGATCCTGGTATCCACCGATCGAGAGGATTTCTTTAACCTCTCCGACTGCAAGAAGCGGTTTCTGGAGCGTTTGCGCAGACGCAATGCATATCAATCTCTACAGGAAGCGCTGAACATGCCAAGTTATCCTGTCTCACAGGTCGGCATACCTGAGCTGCGACACTTTGTATACAAATCTAAAAGCTCTGGGCTCTATACAAGGTAAGAGTTTAGTGATGATCATGAAAAATAGATAGATAGGTGCTTTCTCCTGCCTTTTATCTAACTTCCTGTTTTCCTGTCAGCCCTGACCTTCCAGCACCATACCAGGGAGAAGAGGAGCAAGAAAGGCTGATGGGATTGTACCAGCAACTGCACAGCTGCCTGCATAACCCCACACGCCTCCTACGCTACATTTATCGCTGTGCAGACACTGAAAACCTTTATGCCTTGGTGAGTCTGCTTTAAAGTGCATTAGATGGATACCTTTCAGAGATTGTGTTATGTGTATATACATTCTTGAGGAGGTATCCAGTTAAAGGCATAGTTCACCCAAAAATGAAGTTGAATTTCTGTCATCATTTACTCTCCCTCAAGTTGTTCCGATCCTAAATTCAATCTGTTCATCATATAAAGCGATCTTCAGAAAATTTGGGCTAAATCGCTCAATTCATTTTGAAGCGTCAAAGTGGTAGTTGCATAGATGTCAATGAAGGGAACTGAAAGCTCTCAGATTTAACAGATCTTCATTTGTGATCAGAAGATGAACGAAAGTCTTACGGGTTTGGAACGACATGAGGCTGAGTAATTAATGACAGAATTTTCATTTTTGGGTGAACTATCCTTTTAGTGCATTAAAACCCTGAGGTTTTTGCTGCATTCTACCTTTCTTACATTGTCAACCCCCACTTCTCTATAGGTAACGAGTGGCTTCGAGCTCTACCTCTGCTTCAGTCCTTTGGGAACAAAGAGCATTGCTGTATCTGCTGTCAACAAACTCCTAAAGTGGATCAGGAAGGAGGAGGATCGTCTGTTCATACTCAGTCCCTTAACATACTGAGCAAGTTCAGGTAGTGCTCAACACGTGAAACACTAGTGAACGTCTGACTTCAGACTGCTGGAAGAGCAGCATCTGGGAGCCTACGTGAATGCATGAATATGCGGATGCTGTCAGATATTAAGGGCTTGATTGCTATTTTGAGGGCTACTCACACTGGTGAACTGCAGTCGGTGGAATCAGGAAAGTTTGAAACTGAGTAAAACAATGTGTGAAAAGTGTTGTGAAAGTAATGCTATATTAACAAATAATTGCTTTTAAATGTGGCCCTGTAACCAGCAGCAACATTTCGAAGGCAGTAGAACTAAACAATCTAATAAATGCTTACACTGTCTGTACGCTGCTAGAAACTGAACATCTAGGCCTTCGCTTTTTATATTTATATATATATATAAATATAATAGACCTGTCACTGTTTCAACCTAACATCTATAGATTTAAATGAGCCAAGTGAAGCCAAGTAGTACTGATTGCATTAATAGATTATTGAGCTGTGGCCTTCATATTTCTTTATATTCATGAGAAGATAAACACCGGGGTTTTTTTTTTTGTTACGTTTGGGTGACATTCAAATATGTGTGATGAAGTGGGACTGAAAGTATAGCTAACCAAACTGACTAGCATTTTATTTCTAAGACATGACTGACTAGGTGCAAACATTGCAAAAACCTGAAGCATGGCTCGATTAAAAGAGTGAATTAATCTATATAAAGATCTCCATCTCTCTGTTTCAGTGACTGACCATGTGTTGCTACTGAGCACCTCTCCAAAACTATTTCTAAGGACCAATTAAATCAGAGATAGTAACTTTTTACATTATGATTTTTGTTTGTTTCATAGATGCACTTAATTGTTAATTTGTTACTAATGCTTTATTTTGAATTAATAGTGTGTATGTTAATATATGCCAGAGGATAGTAATTTGTACATCTGGTATTTCAAAAATATTTGTGGGGGTGGTGGCGGCACTCAAGCTTATACTTTCCGTCAATTTTGACGCATGCACCAAGTTGAAAACAATCTTAAGACATGAAATGCATTTACAGAAGACATACATTTGCCATATGTTTACTTTTTTGCTTGGCTCTCTCTGTAATTCATCAAATGAAAAGATACATGATACTGTTGTGTTTTAGGATATAAGAATGACAGCTTTAGTCATGTCTAATCCAGACATGTATTCTCCTTATAGTTTTTATTTATGAATATAAAATAGCAATAATTAGAAAACTAATAGTAATCAAGACAAAGAATAACATGTTGATTTAATATTTCATATTTTTGTTAAGATTTATTTGTGTCATTAAAAGCTATAAAAGCGTATTTGTGTCTTGTACACTACTGTTCAAAAGTTTGGGGTCGGTGAGATTTTTTTAAATGTTTTTTGAAAGAAGTCTTTCTCACCAAATCTGGATTTATTTGATCATTTTTTTTTTTTTTTTTACTATTTTAATATATTTTAAAATGTAATTAGGGCCCGAGCACTGATGATGAGAGGACCCTATTGGAATTGCTCTGTTTTTTATTTCTGTGATGCAAAGCCTAATTTTCAGCATTACTCCAGTCACATGAACCTTCAGAAATTATTCTAATTATGTTACGTATTTGGCAGTAAGAAACATTTCCTATTATTATCATCATTGTTAACATTTTTAAATGATGATAAGTTCAAAAGATCAGCATTTATTTGAAATAGAAATCTTTTGTAACATAAAAAAAAAATCTTGACTGTCACTTTTGAGCAATTTACATAATAACCCTTGTTGAATAGAAGTATTAAAACAAAAAAATCCCCCAGAACTTTAAAACTCTTCCCTCAGGCATGTGTCTAGAGGAAAAGGATTACTGATGCTTACAGTAGAAATAGAAATTTGGTTACTGTGGTTTTGAATAAACTCAGCTATTTTTGATGAGACTGGAAAGATAATACAAGGAAAATAGACATGAACTATGCAAATCAGTATTAGTGACAAAAGCAGAAATAAAAATACTGAAAATATGTTGATGTTCAAATAAAGTTATGATGGTTGCAGTTAATGTTAATGTATTTGTGTGTTTTACTGATTTTGAAGACAGTTGACGGACATTGACTTCCAGTAGGGGGAAAAAAAAACTCAATGGGGGACCGTCCATCCACTGTTTGGTTACTGACATTCTTCAAAATATCTTCCTTTGTGTTCAGCAAAAGAAAGAAATTCATACAGGTTTGAAACAACTTGAGGGCGAGTAAATGCTGACAGAATTTTCATTTTAGGTGAACTACTCTTTTAACAACTGACAGTCTGTTTTCAAAGGTGAAGGAAAAAGATTAATATCCACACATGACATTTGCGTTCAACTAAAGCCTGTAGATAAAAATGCAGCATGTAAATAAGTAAAGAACACTGAATGACTTGAATATTTGAAAAACACAACAAACAAACTATTATTTACAGATTCAGGTTTAGTATAATAAAGGGGACATATTAGACTTTACTTACAGGTTTTGAATTTATTTAGGATTTTTTTTTAATTTCTCCAAATTCTCTCAAAGGAATGGTCAGACATTCCCAATAGCTCAATCTCTGTTCTTATTACACTAGACTTTCAGACTTCAAAAACACAAAACACCACAAGTATCATAAAACTGATCAGTAGGCTTTGTGTGTTATATTTACATCTTCTAAATCTAACTTTTTAGAGGAAAATGTTCTTTATAGAACCCCTACATTTTTAAGCATAGATGTGAAAATGCACTATCCAAAAATTAAATGGATGTAATTCATGAATGCTTTAAAGAAGACAGTTAGCAGATTATTTCTGAAGTGAAAGTACTTCAAAAAATGAAAGTGTAAAAAATTTCACTTCAAAATGAAAAAATAGCGCCAAGTGTCCCATAATTATAGCAGTTACTAGATTGTTAATATTGCGTTACTCATTTGTACCTGTGTAGTTATTCATAAATGACAGAACAGTATTCTAAAGTGTTACCAATTTGATGAATTAAACAGCTCGTAAACATAATTCATCAGTAGAAGAAATGAAATAACCAGTTTAACCTGATATTATTGTGCAATGATATTTCTCCTTATATAGAACCTATAGAAGTCAAGAACCCCATAAAACGTTTAAATTCTAGGAGTGAGCTTTGTATAAGGAACAGACTTTTTAAATTGAAATAATGGTTATTCTCTGAAAACTGGGCGTGATTCATTAACAAATTATTCTTTTGAGCGAGATCTTTTAACTGGATCAATAGATGCAGTTCACAAAATCAGCGAGAATGATCCGGTACTCAATTCCAAATCATTTATAGTACTCACTAAAAGGAAGTTTACAGTAACAGTGTCATCCCCTGTGTGGATACTACATCCCGCAATTTCAGATATCTGATCATGCAAATAAGGGAAACACATTTGAGAAATATTTCCTCAATGACTTGAATGGAAAAACAACAAAGTTACACAAACACAAAAGCAAATTATTTTCTTTAATTTATTTATGTTAAAATATATTTATTTTGAAATGGTAATAACTGGCCAGTGTTACTAAATCATTGTCAATAAGTTTAATGTATGCGAACAGAGTTCACTTACCGTTTTTATTTATTTATTTGAGAATTTACATGTGTCTACTCTCAAAAGAATGAAAAAAAATTCCCAATATCCTCTCACAGTGCATTATTGTTATTTTTGAGATATATTTTTGAGTGTTATTATTTCTGGGATAAAACATTTATAAATTCAAAATGTATAGACATCTCCGTCATGAAATACATTAACATGTACAGTTACTTGTGTGATTTCTTTTTATGAAAAAAAAAAAAATGGTACTTCTGCATTCACTGACATATATGTGCTGAAAATAATTTAATTAAAAGAGAAACATTTACAAATTATGAATGGCATATTTTGCAAACCAGCTTGTATATCTAGTTGAAATTAAAGTATTTATAATTAGAATACATGATTTCTTTCTTTATATTTACATTATTTACTGTGTACTATAGTGTTGTCAGGGTTTGTGCAGGTAGCTGAAGACGAGGACACGAAAGCTTCAATATAAATGTTTTAATAACAAAATGAAAACTTTCCAAACTTAAACAGGAAACAAAACTCCAGGAAATCAGAAACACACAACCACACATGGACGACGATCGACAAACACTGGGAGAAAACACAGGGCTTAAATACACTTGAAATGATAGGATGATTAACTGAACACAGGTGATAAAACTGAACAAACGAGGAGCGGGAAAACTTAACAGGACTAAACCAAAAACCACAAAGACAGGGGGGAAACAAGATCTCAAAACATTAACAGAACACATCAAAACGTGACAGTACCTCCCCCCTCCCCGAAGGCGCGTCCTCGCGCCGTATAACATCCAAAGGGGTGGGAGGGTGGGCGCCCTGGAGGCTGACGAGGGCATGGTGCAGGTCCAGGAAGCCTCCAGGGCGGAGCAGGCTGTGGGCGTGGCCACGACGGTGCAGGCTGTGGGCGTGGCCAAGGCGGTGCAGGCTGTGGGCGTGGCCAAGGCGGTGCAGGCTGTGGGCGTGGCCAGGGCGGTGCAGGCTGTGGGCGTGGCCAGGGCGGTGCAGGCTGTGGGCGTGGCCACGACGGTGCAGGCTGTGGGCGTGGCCACGGTGGAGCTGTGGGACCCTCGGGCGTCCAAGGCGGAGCTGTGGGACCCTCGGGCATCCAGGGCGGAGCTGTGGGACCCTCGGGCGTCCAGGGCGGTGAAGACCCTTCAGGTGGCCAGGGCGGTGAAGACCCTTCAGGTGGCCAGGGCGGTGCAGACCCTTCAGGTGGCCGTGGTGGTGAAGACCCTTCGGGTGGCCATGGCGGTGAAGACCCTTCGGGTGGCCATGGCGGTGCAGACCCTTCAGGTGGCCATGGCGGTGTTATCTTTTCGGGCCTCCGTGGATCTTTGGCCGGCCACGGTGAAGGCGTATGGCGCCCCCCCAAAATTTTCTTGGGGAGGACAGGCTCATGATCGGGAACTGACTTGACATCAACGGGCGCTGGGTCAACGGGTTCTGGGTCAACGGGCTCTGGGTCTGGCGCTGGGTCAACGGGCTCTGGCTCTGGCGCTGGGTCAATGGGCTCTGGCTCTGGGTCAACGGGCTCTGGCTCTGGGTCAACGGGCTCTGGTTCTGGGTCAACGGGCTCTGGCTCTGGTTCTGGGTCAACGGGCTCTGGCTCTGGCACTTGGTCAACGGGCTCTGGCTCTGAGTCAACGGGCTCTGGCTCTGGGTCAACAGGCTCTAGTTCTGGGTCAACGGGCTCTGGGTCAGGGTCAACGGGCTCTGGCGCTGGCTCTGGGTCAACGGGCTCTGGCTCTGGCGCTGGGTCAACGGGCTCTGGCTCTGGCACTTGGTCAACGGGCTCTGGCTCTGAGTCAACGGGCTCTGGCTCTGGGTCAACGGGTTCTGGCTCTGGGTCAACGGGTTCTGGCTCTGGGTCAACGGGCTCTGGCTCTGGGTCAACGGGCTCCGTGCTGGATGGGACCAGCATATCAGGAAACTCTGGGCTGGACGGGACCAGCATATCAGGAAACTCGGGGCTGGACGGGACCAGCATATCAGGAAACTCGGGGCTGGACGGGACCAGCATATCAGGAAACTCGGGGCTGGACGGGACCAGCATATCAGGAAACTCAGGGCTGGACGGGGCCAGCATATCAGGAAACTCGGGGCTGGGCTCAGGCTCTGGCGGGCAGGCGACGGGCTCAGGCTCTGGCGGGCAGGCAACGGGCTCAGGCTCTGGCGGGCAGGTGACGGTCAAAGGCTCAACTGGGCTGGACGGGACCAGCGGCGAAGGCTTGACTGGGCTGGACGGGACCAGCGGTGAAGGCTCTGGGGGAAGAAGCTCAGGAAGGTCGGCAAACGGGTCAGGCTCTGGCGTGCATGCAATGGGCTCAGGCCATACTGGACTCGGGACCACCAGAACTCGATCACTTCCCCTTCTACGACCTCCACGGGTCCCGCGAAATACGGCCATCCGGGTTCCCATGAAGGCCTGCTTCCAGCCTTCCATCTTTTGTTGTAGGTCGATCGTTCTGTCAGGGTTTGTGCAGGTAGCTGAAGACGAGGACACGAAAGCTTCAATATAAATGTTTTAATAACAAAATGAAAACTTTCCAAACTTAAACAGGAAACAAAACTCCAGGAAATCAGAAACACACAACCACACATGGACGACGATCGACAAACACTGGGAGAAAACACAGGGCTTAAATACACTTGAAATGATAGGATGATTAACTGAACACAGGTGATAAAACTGAACAAACGAGGAGCGGGAAAACTTAACAGGACTAAACCAAAAACCACAAAGACAGGGGGAAACAAGATCTCAAAACATTAACAGAACACATCAAAACGTGACAAGTGTCATGATGACATGTATTCTGCCTAATATATGAAACCTGCATTGTGTATCACGTAATGGTGTTAAGTTTATGCAAAGAAATGTCATGCCGTAAATCTTACACAAACCCCACCTCTGTAAATCCAGTATATAATATTCCCGCACTGTCCATCTGACACCATTCATCTGGATCATGGCACTGCAAATCATCACCGTGCTTCTTTTCACTGTGTTTTTCTCCCAAGGTACGTCATACAGGATTTATTGTGTCCATCCATTGCTTTTATAGGCATATCTTTTCATTAAAGCTTTGCTGATAAATTATTACTTTTGCCTTATATTAAAAATGCTCTATATGCACGCTATGAATGTCCCTCATTATCTTCTCATTGTCTTTCAGCACTGGCACTGATGTGTTACAACTGTAACACTACCTCCACATGCACAGTACCTGCTAACTGTTCTTCAAGCTTCCAGTGCAGTTACATGACCAAGTATGGTAAGAATAACATGATTATGAAATATGTGCATTTGGTAAGGAATATGTTATTGACTGGGTTTGCTGATGAATCTTCATTATTTTTAATGTTGTTGATTAGATGGCAGTAACATTACTCACGACAAGAAATGTGCAGATTTGGCCTCGTGTGTTAATAGTAGCATAAATCTTGGATTGATCTGGATGTCCTCCCAATGCTGTTCTTCAGATTTCTGCAACAATGCTACAGGTACTATAAACATGTGAATGTAAAGGAAACAACACTGTGATGTTTCCAATTCATTTGACATTTATTCCTACAACATACCATGGTACTGTGATCTTTTAGTTGCTATGATTTAAATCAATGTGTACATGAATTATAGGTTAGTTCACCCAAAAATGATTTTGTTGCTCTTATTTTGTTCAAACCTGTATGATTTTCTGTCTTTCATGTAATACAAAATGAGAAATTTTAAAGAATATAGTCATTTTTTTCAATGCATTCGCAATGTATAGAAGTTTCAAACTTCAAAAAGGGCAAAGAATCACCATAAAAGTGGCCCATACATATTTTATGTCATTATTGACTGATAATCTTGATTCTAGTACATCATTGATTTAAAATGATAAGATCCAGGTAATTGCGACTGCTATTGTAAACTGGATCAACTGAATCAGGGAAAATATCTCACTCAAAAGAATCATTTATTTCTTTATTTTCATATTTTTCTTACTGTTTAAATAAGTATGTTCATCATACAAAGCCATTGGGTCACACTTTATTTTAAGGTGTCATTGTTACAGTGTAATTATATATTTAAGTACTGAGTAATAATAGTTAACTACATGTACTATAGGGTTAGGGTAGGATTAGGTTTGGTTGAGGGTTAGTTGGATGTAATTATGCATCATTTACTGTTATTACTACGGTAAGTACATGTAACATATGTAACAAGGACACTGTCAAATAAAGTGTTACCAGCCATTGTATATAGATCACTTTTATGATACTTGTTTCTCGTGTCCTTTTTGAAAGTCTCTGACAATATGGCGACAGTTGCTTAGGCTTTTTAATGTATGGCTGTTCAACTGTCACTGCTTTTATTTACACTTCAGACTCAGCGAACGGATTGAGCTGCTACACCTGCAATGGCACAAACTGCACAAACACACTGAAATGTAAAGGTGTTGAGAACCAGTGCATCACTGCAGAAGGTAATTCATGGACAATTGCTTATTAAAATATAATCTACTATGCAAAGACAGAGTTGCTGTTTCCTAATATGAATGAAAAACAGTTCTTGTTTACCGGCAAGACTCATTTCTGCAGAAAGCTTAGAAATCCCTTTCCTCTTCTCTTTTTTCTCAGTTGAATCAATTGGCACAGTCAAAGGATGCGCAAGCCAAAACGTCTGTGATAACAGTACACTATTGAAGAGTAGACTACCCCAACAGCTCATACTCACGTCTTCATGTTGTGGAAAAAACCTGTGTAACAATGCCCAGAAGATGACCTGTGCTCCTGCTTGTACCAATACTTTCCCTCCTTTTTTACATCTTACATCTTTTTTAGGAGGTTTTCTTATCCTTATCAGGATGCCCTCTTTGAAAATGTAAAGCATGCCGTTTTAAGCTTTTTTAGGCCTATAAAATAAACATTGAATAGCTGATACTGCATTGTTGATAATGAATGTCAAGTATTCATGCCCCTTTATCATATAATATAATATAATAATGAATATGAAATAATATAATAGTTTTGGTAAATACGGTAACTAACTATAGGCTATATATTTTTTTCCTGTGAAACAAATTAATTAATAAATAATAATAATAGTAGGCTACCTTTGGACAATTAAACTTGTGTGAGTCTAAGGATTTTTTTAGGATTTAAGAAAGTATGATTTGCTTTGAATATGTTTAAATGTGTTTTTGATCAAATCAGATCAACTAAAGCTAAACTAAAATTTGTAAAAACATCAAAGAAATATAAATGTTGATATTCAACATGCGTCTTTGGTTATAGGCCTTATATTAAATGTGAAGTGAAGTGAAATGAAATGTAGCAAACACTTTGAGACAGATTACTAAACAGGACAAATTAGCGTGAGAGCGCAATTCCAAAAAAAAAAAAAGAAAAAGAAAAAAAAGAGTGGAAGTTCTGCACTTGATCTACAGATCGAGCCGGACCATTTCCATCATGACCAACGCAAGCGTCTGGTTTAAGACATGCATTTCGGGGCTGTAAATAATGGCAGTAAATTGTCCAGAAAATAAATAGCGCAAACCTTATAGTAATGTCACCTTGCATGATTAATTTTACTATCCTCACATAAATTTTGCGTCTGAAAGGGAAACTAATGTCAGCCGCAAAAATAACGATGTTCACGCGCAGAGCTATTTTTTTCACTGCATGTTTTTATTAAATCCTGACAGTAGTTTTTTAATGCCAAAAGAGGGTTTGCGCTGTCTGAAACTTATTAAATCTAGCATTTTGTCTAATCGTTAAAAAAGAGTTTTTATTCTCTTGAAAATTATTAACAATGTGATATAGTGTAAGATTCTCACCAGCAATTTAACTGGATTTATAGGCTAATTAAAGATCAAGTTTGGTACTGTCAAGACACAATGTAATTTAGATTTAGGTAGTGTTTGTAAAACTTAGAGGTTAATTGCTCTGATAAACCTCACTCAACAAGAATTCATGGTCATATTGTTTTTAATAAATTACTGATTGCAATGAACGCGGTGTGTCTGTATATTTGATTACTTTGTTAGCCATTTCAAGGCAAAGTTTGAACCAAAGATAATGGCGTTAAGTTTGGCTTTTGAGGTTTGTAGCTGCTCAGTTGTGTTCTCACAATCACACTGACTGACACATTACACTGCTTATTTGACGTTGTGTGCGAGATGTATTAATTCTATTCATCAAAGGAGTAACATTGCCCTACTATGGCAAAGGATTGTCTTATTAATATTAATTAGATCACGTGACTAGAAGGTTACATGAACGTCTGCATGGCGTATAATATTAATGAGCAATGCCGTTAGCACGTAGCAGCGTTCCCTGTTATTCCTGGGCGGGGCCTATCAGCTCCAGTCAGTGGCGCTCGTGCTTAAACGAAACAAGCAGTCGCCTAAAACACACCAAGACAGCTCTCTAATCATGTTTCTGAAGTTTCTTACTGGTTTGATGCATAAACTAAAGTCAGTATATTCTGGTTACATTTTTAGAAAGTTGTTACCTTTCTTTCGTTGTTTTCACTCGTGGAAGTGTTTACACGTTTAGAGTTGGAAATGCAGTTATTGATCTGTCCTGAGATCTGTTCTTCACCGGTTTATCATCATCATCATCATCATCACTAACAGGTTAGTGTGTTCTTATTGCCTGTTTAGTGTTTATCTTAAACATTTATTGAAATAGTATTTAAAATAAATAAATATCAATTAGTTAGCTATTTACAAGATTTGTCTTGTAAAAAGTCATTGTAAGAATTCGATCCTTTATTGTCTTGGTCCCTATCCTGCATCAAATAGGATTAAAATCATAAGACGTCGTGAGTTCTACATTCTACATTATATTAAAAAAAGAAATCGAACACAACTATTTCTTGTCATTATATGCCAAATCGGTAACGATTGATTTTCCGAGGCTCAATCTCTGAATATTATCAAACGTCAAGCCAACTTTATCTCTGCTGAAATTTTGTCACTAATAATTATAAGGATTTATAAACGGCAAGAAGAGTTTTAGATTCATAGGTAGCCTACAGAGCATCAGAAATATGTTTTGTTCATTTATTAAAAAACTAACCGAATAAGCATTCAAATGATTGATAAGGCGATATCTCTTGTCAGACACAAATTGAATAATCTTTTCATGACTATCCTTATGAATATCCTTGCTACAATAAATAAAAGTGAAGCAACCTTCACTTTGATAACTATCCTTATGAATATAATTTCTACAAAGAAATAAAATAAGGCAACCTCTACGTTGATAGAGCAGCCTGTATTTCAGATATTATACAACCTTGAGGACTCTGAGATTTCTATTTTTTTTATTTGTTTTAAAATAAGGCAAATATTACTGAGACAGGTATGTTTTACATAGCACATACTGAGGCAGTCATGCAAGCCTGGATCCAAGTTATTGAATATAGTATATATATATATGAGGATCTCTTAAAAGTTGATAAGCCGCCTTTTCAGATTTCTGTCCTAACTATGTGTCGTTATATGGTGATTATTTGCATTTAGTTATCAAAAGAGACATGTGATCCATTTTTGGGTCACTACCCTCCGGTCGAGATCGGTTTTAAAGAAATGCATACTACTTTCCATTGTTTCCCTAAAGATTAATAAATTCTATACATGTAATGCATTCTGTGCCACGGTGCAAATGCTGTGGCACGATTTTGAAAAGTAATTAGTTCATTTGTTACTTTAAAAGGCGCTTGACTGAAAAGCGGAACAGTCCATTTGCAACTTTTGCTCAAAAAAGCACGTCTAGGTTGTGACAAGAATGTCAATTAGAGAGGCCCTCAGTGTAGAACATTGTGATGAGCTCTGTTAATACATAACTCAGAGGAAAACCAAGAAATATTACATAGAACATTCTGTTGTCTCAGAGTTGTACAAAATATCTATTTTTACTTTAATGGCTTTCTGTCTTGCAGAGACATGATTTAAAGCTGCTGGCACAGAATGACATGAATGCGCAAATTAAACTCTGTTGGTGTTTATAGACTTACTGATGTTATTTGCGGTCATTGAAATCTTTCCCTCCATTACAATAAGACATTATGTCATCTTATTATAATTTAGATTCTGAAACCTTTATTTTAAGATAGTAGGATCACTTAGTAATTAGTATTACTTGCTAATATCCATGAGGTTAGGGTTAGATGACTAAATGATGACAGAATTATCATTTTTGTCTGAGCTATTGATTAACTATTTTAATTAAAGCTTCTTTTGCGTTTGTTCTGTTCTCAGGCTTCCTGCTTTCAGGATGTCTTCTCTGACAGATGCCTGCTGGAGGTAACCGAAACACACTACAGCCATTTTCTTCACCCTGGAGTGGACATGGTCCATTGGGCCACTCATCTGGTGACATGTGTCTGGATACAGGCTATAATGTCCTCTGCATTAGACACTTGTCCCCCAACGGCCCCCATCGCTGTGGACTTCTCGGTGCCGTACCCCATGACTTATTTTCAGACCCGCAATCCCATCCAGAACATAGTTACCAACTCCCTTTTCCAAGAGGTCTATGTGGCCTCTCAGAACGTCATCGAGGCAGTGAACATCACTCTAGGGAAACTGTGGGAACTCCGTACGGGACCGGTGGCAAGTCCGGAGTGTGAGATATGCAATTTGTGTGATATCGCAAGAGATCCCTTCCACGAGGACACAGACAATGAGGTGTTGCTCCTAGACACGTTCCTGATGTACTTGTACTCGTGTGGAAGTTCCCAGTATGGAGTTTGCTATTTCCATCAACTCCATGAAAATGGAAAGCCTCCTGGGCCTTCAAAGTGTTTATTCCGGAAGAAGTTCAACTCTCTGCAGTTCTGTCCGGATTGCATCGCTAGTCCTTTGGGAACTAAAGTCTCCATGGTGGAAGAGGGTCAAACGGTTTACTTCTTTGTCGCAGCAACAGTGAACAGCAGCGTGACTCAAAAATACGGTCGCATGTCCATTTCCGTACGCCGACCAGTTGCAACCGAGGATGGTTTTTACACCGACGTCAGAGGGCTGACGGTTTTGCCTGCTCTATGGCAGACATACAGCATTGAGTACATCTACAGCTTCTACACGCAAGACTTTGTCTACTTCTTGTCTGTCCAACGAGAGAGAACCGACTTGGACACTTCGCCCTTTCAAACAAGACTAGGCCGTCTACCGCGCCACGAGTGGGAGATGCGACGGTATCGTGAAATTGTTTTAGAATGTCGCTTTGAACCGAAACGGCGACGGAGAAGCAACGTCAGCGAACCTTTCAAAGACGTGGTCTACAACGTGGTTCAAGCGGCCCACTTTGGGAAGGCTGGACGGGAGCTCGCCGATGAGCTGGGTGCTGAAGAAGAGGATGATATCTTGTACGTGTGTTCGCTGTAACTGATGACTCGGGTGTTCCTGAAGATGACTCGGCACTTTGTGCGTTTCCGATGGATACAGTAAACACAGCAATAGATGACGGAGTGGAGGACTGCTGCAAGTCGGGACCAGAGCAGCTTTCCAGAGGCCTTTGCCATTTTCAGCCCTGTGAGAGCTGCCCACACGAGGTTGGTGCATTTAAGATTATTTATTTTACTCTTTGTTTTTGTTCACAACAACCTACTGTAAATTCTGTACGATTTTGAAGCAGTTTAATGGAAAGCATCTATGACATACTGTCGATTACCAGAGAAAACAATCTATGACTTCTAAAGGAAAATTTCAATTAACCACCACAAATAAACATGTAAATGCCACACTGTTTTGAATTTTTCATTTTAGCACATGACTTAAAGAATTGGCTGGTGGACTGCATTTCTTGTCCATCATAACTTTCCATATGTTGACTTTAATTGTTTCCGTCTATGAGACCTGCGAAGCTTTTTAAGTGGGCAATGTCGTATCTTGCCACCTTGAGAAAAGCCTAAAGGTATTTTAATTGGCTTGCTTCTTTCTTTTTTGTTGTTTTGTTGTAAAATGGTTTGAGTGACCACAGTCTGGGTCATAAGTCACTTGCTTGTATGTCTCATGTCTTTGTGTTTGTTAGGATTTCAACTTCTAGAGAGTAAAAATGGCACTGAATGCTCATAAAACAATAACTGTGTGGTCTGATTGAAGAAACCATGTAAAAATCCTTTGTAACTATTTACACTGAGGCTCAAAGATGCAATCTGCTTTTCAAGCACTTATTAAGTGTTGCACTTATACACATGCACACAAAATACAAAAACATTTTTAAATGCAGGAATTAAAAGCAACTATTGTAGTCCAATAGAATTCTTGGGAGTTGCAAAGCCATTTGGCACCCGCTGAACAGTTATTCAGACAGATAGTTAAAAGGTTTATGAGGTTGATATTGCATTATAGTCACTGTTTTTTTTTTGGGAGCTGTGCTTTTTGTGAGTCTGATCGTCTGAGACATTACTCATAACTTGGAAATGATTTAAAACTTGAATCAGACTTGCAAAACAGTGACCTGCTTGACCTGCTGGCAAAATAACACTTTAAATCCCCCAGTTTTTAAGTTTTCGTGCTTCCATCATTTTGAGTTTCATCATGCCTTTTAAGACAAGATTCTTAAATAGACTGCTTTGCTTTGTGTGTGAGTGTGTGTGTGTTTAAAAAATATTTTTCTGTTATGTATATTTCTTATTCAAGCCTGCAATAGCTCTGCTTCTGCTAGACTATCTAACATCTGTTAAATAACTTGCTTAAATCTAATGTTCCCTGCTCTGTATCACAGCAGGAGTAGAAAACCACTTACAGGACATGCTAGCTTCATTTTCTTTCATTATAGAAAGCATTAAAAGTCTGATTTTCAGTTTTGTGGAAGGTTTTGGAACATTAAAACAATGTGAATGTAAAAAATGCACTTGTAAGGCAAAGTGTTTTAGAGGAACATTTTTGGGCATGCGGCAGACAGAACACTTATACTCCACTGAGGGTGTCGGAGAAACTTGAAATTAGGGAGGAGGACTTTGAGTTCATGATTATGGTATGTGTTCTAAAACTAGCATGATGATGTGTACTAGATAAGTATGTAACTCTTTTCTAAGCCATTTTTGAAATTACTATTAATGACCAGTAAGTGTCAGATGATTTTTAGTGGATATATGAAGTCAGTCAAGGGTTTCCTCTTGGTTTGATATATCTAATGCAGTGACACTGGATTCATTTTTGCATGTCTGAATTATTTTTGTGGGCACTGCATATTTGCAACTTATTTGTATCAACCTTAAACATTTTCTGTATATGCATAATGCTAATGTACATTTGAAATTAGTTAGAAGCAACATAAATGTGTGGCAAGTGTTTTAAAAAATGTGAAGTTTTCACCAGATATCATTGTTTTAGAGAGCTGCCTACTTTTACGCAATCCAAATATCCCTGTAATGTGTGGGAGAATGTTTCGGAAATCTCAGAGTGTGATTGCGAGTTTGGTGCTATAAAAACACAGTTTACAGATGGTAGTTTTCCATTGTGGTCAACGTTTATGGGAAATGAGTGAAAAAAGGAGAAAATGACAGTGTAATTTTTTAGATTTCAATGAGAGACACACTACTCATTTCGTGAAAAAGGATGATTTAGCATTTTTGAACAGGTAAAAATGTTTATTTTTTTAAAAACATCATCTGCATAGAGCTAGTTTAGTTTGTGGTAAATCATTCTAGTGAAATATTTAGATTAGACACTGGGAATGCATTAGTAAGAATTGTGCTGTCTTTGTAAAAAAAAAAAAACGGTACACTTTAATTAAATAGCAGACCTGCAAACTTGTCGCTTTTTCGGCGATAATCGCCGTTTTCTTGGTCAAATGGGTCATTCACGTGAATCGCGTAGAACCGGAGAGTTTTTTTTTCGGGGGGGGGGGGGGGGGGGGGGGGGGGGGGGGGGGGGGGGGGGGTATAGGCTGCCCTAGAATTGCGAAATATTATTGGATAATTCTTATAATTGACATTTCTCTGGGCCTATCGGAATCTTAGTACTTTTTCTCTTGGCCAATCGGAATCTTAGCACTTGCGTCAGAATCGCCAGTGGATGAGACCCCTGGTTAGTGGCTACCACGCGAGTCTGATGGAAACTCATAACGTGAAGGAATCTTATGTGAAATTCGAGGTAAATCAAGCTTTTTTGGAGCAAAAACAACAGCTAGTTGTTTGCTTGATTCAAATAACGTTAGCTACCGCTTTGTTATGCTGCGCTCGTGACAGGGCGCTGAAAGAACGAACGAGAGAGAGAGAGAGAGCCGGTCGCGCGCGCACTCTCTCACTGTATTCAAACTGCCTTGCTCTCCCTCCATCGCGCATATTAATCAAAATCTATTGAGAATTGACACGATAGTAAAAGATCAAAGTTTCACGTGGAGCATTTTCAGAGATTTCTTGCGATGTCCTTATCTGCTGGGATAATCACACAACGCGTGCCGTGTCTGTGTGTGTGTCAGCTAATGGCACGTCCGATTCGCGAACTAATGACTCATTTGAACCGATTCACTTTTATGAATGGTTAAAATAACTGATCTGTCCAACATCTGTCTCTTCAAAAGAGATCTGAATCGGTGTATAACAAATCGATAACACCAAACTAGTTAATATTAACTATTCATAAACTGCACTTCTTAATCTCTATAAATAAATAGCATTTATTAATCTTTGGTAATGTTAATTTCACTATTTACTAGTAGCCTTAATTATTACAATTAAAAGTTATATTTGTTAACATTAGTTAGCCTAATGCACTGTGAAGTAATATGAACAAACAACGAACAGCTGTATTTTCATTAACAAAGAATAATAAATACAGTAACAAATGTATTGCTCATCATGGTTCATTTATATTTTACTGCCCTTTTTCTCCTTTGCCAATCCTATGATAATTATATATTATATACAGTATAGTGTTCATCCAGAACAACATGTAACTGTGTAACCACACCCTAGCAACCGTTTAAAACTACCTACCCCCCCCACCCCCCCCCCCCCCCCCCCGCGCGGCGTAACACTGTCACCTTTTTTACTCTGAGGAGTTTGCAGGTCTGAAATAGTCAGTCACAGCCACTTATTTCATAGTTATGGGCACAGTTATTGGGATAATCAGGGGTTGTGTGGTTAATGTCTATGCCAATGTATATGCCAAACATACAGGAACGGCTTCAGAGAGCCACATGTAAGAGCTCACCGTAGTTTACAGCAGAGCAGAATACCATGATAGTATTCACCACAGCACTGAGCCACAGAGATATTTGAGACTAAGTTTCTCTGTGTTATGGTTGGAATCCTTGTGGTAAGATTCTTATTGGGGGCCTAGTTTACTGGAATATCAATTTTTTTATTTGAAATATTCCTCGCAAAACATTGTCATACAACTCTGCTATTTTATCTGTGAAAACATTTACATTACACTTACATTTAATAATTTAGCAGATGATTTTATCAAAAGCGACTTACAAATGAGGAGAGCAATACGTTGAAGCAATCAAACCAACAATAGGGCTGTCTGTCTGTCTGTCTCTCTATCGTTCATTTTTCTAGTATCCATCTCTCTCAAACCAACAATAGGACTGTCTGTCTATCTTTCTGTCTTTCTACCTCTCTGTATATCTGTCAATCTATCCGTCTGTCATTGTTCCATCTGTCTCTCTATCATTCATTTTTCTATCTCTGTCTGTTTCTCTATCGTTCATTTTTCTATCCATCTATCTGTATGCCTCTATCGTTCATATTTCTATCTATCTGTCTGTTTATCAGTTTGTCTGTCTATCTGTCTGTCTTTTTTTATTTTACAAATTTATTTTGTATTAAATTTTTACAATAATTTTATTTTTTACTATAGTTTTTTACATTTTTAAATTTACTTTGTATTGACCCATTTATTGACCTGTTTTTCGTCCTTTTTGAACATCCCAAATGTTATTTTCATGTTATGTTCATTCTAGTTATTTATTTACAAACATACAAATAACTTTTGTGTGTGGGTAAATGACTGATTTGAGAAAATTAATGAAAGTGTTTGTGAAAATGTCTAACTTTTGGATGTTGTACCACGGAGCATCTAATATAAAGACATACAAACAGATATCTAATACAGCAGATATTCTGTTTCTTGCATGTGCGTGATCAGAGCATGGAGCACAACATGACCTGCAGAGATCAGCCCACCCTGGTGTCTCAGCCGTACTACAGAGTAGACCTCTTCAACAGACAGATGAGAGGCGTCCTGCTCACTTCTATACTGGTCACCAGCATCGAGAACAAGACAGTGGCTCATATAGGCACATCAGATGGGAGACTGCTGCAGGTGTGGATCAGAAAGAAGACAGTTGCTAGCTATGCCAGTTTGATTTATCATTACATCAACCTCTTTTCTTTTCACACCACAGCTTGTCCTGAGAAGGTCCAGCCCGGTCATCTTTGCCAATTACTCCCTTGTAGAGAACCAGAAGGTGTCGTCTACCGCAGCGGTTCTCTCCCCAGACCATCTACTGTTTGTTGTTGGAGATAAGGTATGATCTAGATAAAGTTCCAACCATGATTTCACATAAATATTTTTAATTAGTATGCGTTATGCAATAAATATTCCAAGTGGACCTGGCCAAGTTTCCAGAAGGCTTTATTCCTTCTTTGGGCTAATAAAAGTTCTATATTCATAACTGGCAGATGATTCAGGTGCCTCAGAGAGGTCCAGGTTGCCGGCACTTCCTTACATGTGCCATGTGCCTGACCGCACCAAAGTTCATGGGGTGTGGCTGGTGCTCGGGTCAGTGCACCTGGGCTTCGGAGTGCAGGGGATACTGGGGAAATGAGTCATGTCCGCCCGGCATCACAGAGGTGAGATATGATTTGAAAATTAATCGTACGGTCACTCTACAACAAGACTGTAGATGTAAAGAATGGACACATTTATATATATATAAAAGTTGCTGTTTGTATTGGATCATCATTGCTATTATTATGATGTTTGTAGCATGTTACATGATTGGCAACAGGTCTTCTAACCCTAAGAAGACACATCATGGCCATATTCCATATTTCCTTAATTTTCTTCTATTGTCAATGCAAGAGTCAAGCACTTTGTAAAGTCTCCTCCAGCACATCCCAAAGACTTACAATGAATTTAAGGTCTGAAAATTATTCTTCATGCTCCCTCCCAACCATTCTTTCACAGTTTGAGCCTGATGAATCTTGACATTGTCATCCTGGAATATTGCCATGATGTGTCTTCCTACATGGTTGTTTAAGAAATGAAAAGCTACACACTCCATCAATTAGGATTAGAATATATTTTGCCAAACATTTAACATGCTAGAAACATAATAATCATGGCAATAATGATCCAATCATGGACTCTTAAGCATTTTCCTATTTAAATCCAAACAGTGACTTTTTTTTTCTTCTGGCCGGTAGTGTATGCATGTGTTTATATACGTTTACCCACAGGGTAATAGAAAGCGTTTAGCAAATAAACATGAATGGAAATGTTCTGTGCTCAGTTTTTCCCCAAGACAGCGCCCCCTGATGGTCAGAGTGAGATGACTCTGTGCGGATGGGAGTTCCAGTCGCCTCTGCGACCCGCCATCACGACCAGAACCCATGAGGTGAAGCTGGGTGAGACCGCCTGTGTGGTCCAGCCTCACAAAAGCAACAACACACAGTGAGTTTTCCTGATTTCCTCTTCTTACAAATGATGAAGAATTACAATAAACGTGGATTTTTCCTCTTACACTCTACTGGTCAAACTTTGCTGGCAGTATTTTTTTTTAAATTAATGCTTTATTCAGCAAGATTGCATTAAATGCATGCAAAGTTTTTTTTGTGTAAATGTACACTTTGTTGAAAGAAATTATTTTCAAATAAATGCTGTTCTTTCTAACTGGCTATTCATCAAAGAATCCTGAAAAATGTAGTTTTGTTTCCACAAAAATATCAAGAAGCACAACTGTTTTCAACATTGATAATAATAATAGTAAGAAATGTTTCTTGAGCAGCAAATCTGCATATTAGAATGATTTCTGAATAATCTTGTGACACTGGAGACTGATACTGAAAATGACAAATTTTTCACTGTTTTTCTATATTTTTTAATTAAATAAATGTAGCCTAGGTGAGCATAAGACACTTCTTTCAAAAAATCAAACAATTCTACTAACCCCAAACTTAATATATAAATTATATAAAACATTTGTCAAATTCACTCAATCTTAACTGCACATTGAATAAATAGGGTTGAAAAGTCATTAGGCAGGAAGGCTTCATTATCACATAAATATTTGCAAATAGCTTTTGTATGCTCATGGAAAGTAGAAAGATTTTTGGTTAAATTTTACATGGTTGAATGAAGGTAAATGTTTAAGTAACGTAACTGGTCATTCTTCTGCCCAGCTTATTGTGTAAGATCCGCTCTGGGGCATCAGAGCCACTTTATAAACCACTGAACATCACAGCAAAAGTACACGAGGGCCGAGTGGAGGGCCGTTACTCTATTGAAGGAAGTGCAGAGATGCCTGGATTCACCTTTGTGGTAATTAGTTAATTCGTTTCACAAGCAAAACATGCATTTTCTTGTCAACTTGATTTCTTTTTAAAGAATAGTCATTAGCAAGTGTGTTGACAATATATTACCTTTGCTCAACATCCTTTTTTCACCAGGTTCCAAACATCACTGAGGTTCAACCTGACTATGGGCCGGTGGACGGAGGAACCCTCATCACCATCACAGGCCCTTATCTGGACTCTGGCAAGAACAGGAAAGTTACACTTGATGGAGAAACATGTCCAATCCGAAGGTGTGTGTGTATCCATTATATCAGTCTTCAACTGGTGGCCTGAATAGGCACTGCCAATTACATCAAATCATTTTTTTGTGTGAATATGTCTAAAACACAAATTATCATATTAAAATAATGTACACTAACTTTCAAAAATGTTAAGGTTGGTTTGATTTTTTTTATGTCTTTAAAAAAGTCTCAAATGCTCATGAAGGCTGCATTTATTTAATCAAAAGTACAGTAAAAAGAGTATTATTGTCAAACATTATTCAAATTTATAATAACAGTATTATTATCAATCTTGAAAACAGCTGTGCTGCTTAATATTTTTGTAAAAATGTTTTTGTGTTTCAGGATTCTTTGATGAGTAGAAAGTTCAAAAGAACAGCATTTATTTAAATTACATTATAAATGTCTTTTACGTCACTTTTGATCAATTTAATGTGTCCTTGCTGAATAAAAATAAATGACCCCAAACTTTTGAATGGTATTACATACATATTACAGTTATGATTAATTGAATTGTTCTGCAAAATGTGTGAAATATATCATAAAAAATGTAAATGCATGTTATTGTTGGCCAGGTCTAAAATGGACAGTTTCATACAATACATAATGGTGTTCTTGCTTTAGTGTATCTGTGGCCAGAGGAAACCTGTCCTCCATCGTATGTGTCTCTCAGCCTGTGACGGAGGTGAAGGACGTGGTGCTCCGTGTCTACATCGATAAGTCCCGTGTTGTGACCACTAACGTCTTCCGCTACAAAAAGACCCCTGAGATTCTTGCGGTGCTGCCCGATTGCAGCTTTGACAGGTACTGTAGATGCAGGAAGTTATAAGTTGTTTACTTATTGGCAACTGAGAAAAGCTTTCAGAAAAATATGGATTGTCTAACATTTGATCTTGCTGAATTGCAGTGGGTCAAGAATCATCATTGAAGGACGAAATCTGGACTCTGTCTACAAAACTGTTGTCTACTTTAAACCCAAAGAAAGCCACCTCAAGCCTGTGTCCACTGTATGAACTGTAAACTTTCACTCTTGAGATATTTGATACTACTGATCTTTTTCCTTGTTTATTTAAAGGGGTCATATATCATGAGGAATATTGCTTAATAGTTTAAAATAAAAATGTATTGTAAGATTCTGTAACTTTTAGAACTCAAAAGTTCAAAAAGCTTTATTGAAGCTACTGTAGGATGGAAAAAACAGTTAATTTAAAAAAAAATAAGAACATTAAATATCTAGTTCAGTCATGAAACTCTAGAGGACGTGGGCTTATTGGTCCGTTGCATGCAGTCTACAAGCAATCACATTTCCACATGGCACAAACTGATTTTTCTCTGCAGCCAATAAGATCGCTTGCTATTTAAATAGTGTGGTTAATTTTTTACTGTAAGCTAGTCCTGCAACGCACTATCACAGTTCCTCTGAAATCCTCCACCTCTCCCAGCTCCACCTGCCTAAATCTGCTATGGGATTTACTGTATGTTTATTAAGACATTTTAAGCATATCTTACTTGCTCACAGCAGCATGTCTGTGTATCTATTAGCAGTAGCAAGTCAGTACTTGCTCTACAGCGGCACTAATAATCAACAGCAGCATCGTACCAGATCTAGTCCGCCAAGGCTAAATACATTAACATTTCCATATTTAATAACATGCTGAAACTATTTAGAGAGTTGTCATGAATAAACTGAAATCTAGCCCACACAGTCATGCTGAGGGAATTAGAAGGTAGTAGGATAGATAATATTATTCCTAAACACTAGTAAACCTAGTCAAACATTGTGTGTTTCCTAGCAGTGTAGCACCTAAAGCTCTGCATATTTTATATTATCTAAATGTTAGAAAAGAGTGGATGGAGTTTTTTTTTTTTTTTTTTTTTACATTTCAGTCAGATTTGTTTCAGCATGTATTTAAAGCACTGTATCTCCTTTCAAATCATATAATTGTCTTAAAGGCACGGCAGCCAATTTAATTAACAAAAATGGGATAAATTTAAAAACGAAATGATTTTTGGCACAAAGAAAAACTTTATATGTGGCTTTTTGGGGAAATAATAAATTAGGCTATTATTATAATAGATTTTAATAAATGTTTAAAAATTTATGAAATTACCTATTTAAAACTACAAGTATAAGTGTCCAGTTATCTTTATTTATTTTCTGTTTAAAGATGTAGTTGGATGAATCTACCTACTCTCTTTAGGGTGTGTTCACACTTGTAGTTCGGTTCTCTTGGTCCCTTTGGTCCAGACCAAAAAAGAAAAGTTCACTGTTCACACTGTCATTTTTAACACCAAACCTAAAGATTGCAACAACAACAACAACAAAATCGCACCAGAGTTTTTTTTAATCGAACTAAACCTGCCAAGTGTGAACACACCCTTAGTGACCACAACAACAATGCATAGATTTTGGTGGCTTCAGAGCATGTAAGACTTTCATGTTGTCTCGGTTCTTCCACCGAGAGCTGCGATTGTAAATGAAAAATTAAAGTTTTTTAAATCTTTACGTTTGCAGTACAGCCTGAGTGTTTTCAGATTGCAGCATCAAAGCGAACAGATATATATATATTTGTGGGCACATGCCACAACCTGACATTCGCCTTGTTTTACATTTGTTCTGTTCTCTGAAGGAGTGCAGGGGTAAAGCAAAACCCACCCGAATGGAGTGCATCACCCCCGTCTTCCATCGAGATGAGACCGAAGAGGGCGAGCTCTCATTTGACATGGACGGAGTGCTTGGCCTGTGGAAACAAGACTTCTCCTACCACCCCTATGGCAGACCCATCCCGTTTGAGGCTGAAGGTCACATACTGAGACTCTACCCTGGGTTTGATGAAGTGTCCTTGCATGTATGTAGAGACTTCCATTATTAAATCACATTATTCCATTGCTGCTGTGACTTTTTTCTCTCTCAATCATCTTTCAATGTATGCCTTGATACTGTTTTATGGGTCCAAAAGACTGAGACCACATTTAAATACCTGAAAATAACAGGATTATTATCAAATAGCTTTTAACATTTTAAAAGCTAAATCTTATTTAAAGATAAATGATTTTCACTAGTAATATCTTTCACTATAAAGACACTGTGATTATACAACTTTTTTTTTCTTATGACTCAGCATCAGAAGTTGAACCTTGTGAGTTCTTGCATGTCAATCACGATGACGGTTGGAGACGTTGACTGTGGTGCTAAAGTTCTAGATAATGAGATCACATGCAGGATCCCTAATAATGTCACTATTCCCAGTGAGGGTTTACCTGTGAAGGTGAGTGCTTGAAAGTATGTGTAGATCTTTAGCCAAAGCACAACCTACAAATACATCCTTACTCTGACATCAGTATTTTCTCATGCCAGGTTACAGTTAATGGATACACACATAATGTTGGCACTGTAATCTTGGTCAGTAACCACTATATGGTGGGTATTGTGCTTGGCATACTGGCAGCTCTGGTCACGGGTGCGGTTATGGCCTTCATTGTGCTGAAACATCTGAGGAAGCAGAAAAAAGGTGAGCACATTCTCCTTTATTTTAAGCAATGCCAAGTCTTATTTTGCGGTCAAATCTTTTTCAGTTACACATCTTGGCAAGCACAGATAAGACTATCGATTTTATCAATCCTTTTTTTTTTTTTTTTTTTTTAAATCCACAGCTACTTCGCTGGCAGAAAGTCGTCAGTCTTATTTTTCCCACAGTCGTTCGCGTAATAATAGTGTGGATTTATGTCCCTTAGGAGACTACAGACGTGGTGAGACGACACCTTCACATCAGCAACCAATTAAAAAAAGATCATAATGATCAATCACTGAATTATCAGCGTTCTCATATATTTTTATTGAAATATTTTTCAATATAAGTTTTAGATATATAATTGAATGGTTTCTACTAGGGATGGGGGAACAGTTCTAGTTTGGTTCTGATTCTAATTCCATGTGCAAGAACAATAAATGGAAACAAACTTTATATATCATAATATATGATATCTATATATATATTATTAAATATACCTTTAAAATAAAGTATGTGTCCTACAAAGAGCACAACCCTAATTTCTGTTCACATGAAATATTAGGTCTACACATTTACTTAAAGGCTAAAAATATTTCGGAAGCACTTCCATTTTTCTTTGCTCCTTGTAGAACTGCCCGTCACAACCATCATTGCACCCGCTGGGGTTGTGGCGTTCCCCGGCCTGGGCTACACAGGCACCCTGGACACAACCCTGACCCCTCTCATGCCCCCAGAGAAGATCTCCATCACCAGCTTCCGCCCTGAGCTTCTGGAGGAGGTGAAGGACGTGCTGATCCCAGCTTCCATGCTCAAGGTTCACCACCACCAGATCATCGGAAAGGGTATTCTTATAAAGCAAATATGCTCAATGCTGCAAATAAGTTAAATATATTTGCATTAGAAAGTGTGGGGTCGATAAGATTTTTGATCAAAAATACAGTAAAAACAGAAATATTGTGAAATATTTTCATAATTTGAAATAACCATTTTCTATTTTAATTTTATTAAAGTGATGCAAAGCTGAATTTTCAGCATCATTTCTTCAGTCTTCAGTGTCAAAAAAAAATGTTGTGGAATCCGTTATACATTATTTTTGAAAATATATTTTAAATAGAAATCTTTTGAAACATTATGAATGTCTTTACTGTCACTTAATTAATTTAATGCATCCTTTCTGGATAAAAGTATTATTATTATTTTTTTTTTTAAAGACTGACCCTAAACTCCAGGGTTTAGAACTTGATATTGCTTCATTTCTCAAAAAATGCAATCACTGAAAAAGGGAATAAGGTCATATTTTGAACTTGAAGATTAATAAACATGCTTTTTTTTGTAGGACACTTCGGCACAGTTTACCATGGTTACCTCACTGACCACAACAACAGAGAAATTCATTGTGCTGTAAAATCTCTCAACAGTAAGAAACTCCTCAATGGCTCATAAAGATACTCCTGGAAATCTGAATTGCACTCTTGGGGTGAACTACCTGATGAAAAACATTTATTTCTCACAATGAGCTGCCTTTAAATTGGCTAGCTGTTTGCAGTGTTTCTGTTGCTTAAACCAGGGTCATGGGTTGGGATCCCTGGGAATGCAAAAACTGAGTAAATGTCTACTGTACCTTGAACGCAGTGCAAGTTCCTATGGATAAAAGTGTCTGCCAAATGCATAAATAGTAGTTTATGAAAAAAAAAATTTCATTCCAAAATATTAAAAACATTTGTTTTCAAACAACATCCTGGGTCTAAGATCATTTTTTAGAAGACTGTTCTCTAAATGTAAATTGACTTAATAATATATAATATAAAGGCTTGCATGACAACTGTTTTTTTTCCCCTCTCTGGTAGGAATAACAGATGTGGAAGAAGTGGAGCAGTTTCTGAAAGAGGGCATTCTGATGAAGGGATTTCATCACAGTAATGTTCTCTCTCTTCTGGGTATCCTGCTTCCCGAAGAGGGACTTCCCTTGGTGGTCTTACCTTACATGAAACACGGAGACTTGCGTCACTTCATTCGCTGTGAAAAGAGGGTCAGTTGCGAGAACATGAACTCAGACACATCAAATATGTTATGTATTTTGCCTTACACCATTGCTTTGCGCAACATGTTTGTATTTGTGGATGGATTTCACAACATGACCTCCTGCACTGCTCATAACCTAATAGAAGTTCCAGGAAGTGATGTTGCCAAAAATTACACAAACTCACTGTGTCTGTTTTTTTAATTTTTATTTGAGTCTTACATAGTCTTGTTGTCTTATCCTAGAATCCCACAGTTAAGGATTTGATCGGCTTTGGGCTCCAGGTTGCTAAAGGAATGGAGTATCTGGCACAAAAGAAATTCGTACACCGGGATCTAGCAGCACGCAATTGCATGTGGTTTTGAACGCACAAAGATTAGGAATTAAGGCCCTGATATACTTCAAGCGAAATCAAAGAGCAAACTGATGTGAAACAAAATCAGGCCCAAACAAATTGTGGAGTTTAAAACAGCTTGCCAAACAAATGTTCAATAAATGTTCACTCCGACTGGCAAACACCTTCAAACTACTATTGGTCCTTTCTGATTGAAGGGTCAGTTCACCCAAAAATTAAAACTATTAAATAATTGACTCACCCTCAAGACATCCTAGGTGTATATGACTTTCTTCTTTCAGCCAAACACAACTAGCCTGGCTCCGCCCTCCTACGCACTTCCGCTCAATTTCATTTTCCTTCAGTACTACGTCTGGGATTGTGCTGTAGACTTTGGTTTCCAGAAATCAATTTTTTGTAGGACCAATCAGCGAACAGAGGGAGTGGCTGAGAACGATGACGCTGATGTAGCGTGTCAGTTTGAGTTCAGTAATGGCAGCGGAGAAAGACGTGAGAAAAGCTATTTGGTCTGTTGTTGGAAAACTGCCGAATATGCAGAATTTAAAGCCGGAGCAAGAACAATGTTTGCTAAGTTTTGTTGCTGGCCATGATGTTGTGGCCCTCCTCCCCACGGGATTCGGGAAAAGTTTGATTTTCCAGCTCACTCCGCTAGTGGTGAATGAGTAAGCTAAGGCGAACGATAGGGATGCAAAGCCGATAGTTGTTGTCGTCTCCCCTCTTTTTGCACTAATGGAGGACCAAGTGAAGGAGGCAGAAAAGTTAGGAGTTCGTGCTGGGCAGCTCGGCGTGCACGATGACCGTGACATTTTGGACGGACGATTTAGCCTGTTTGGAAGCCCCGAGTCCTGGCTGCTAAACTGTTGTTGAAGATGCACTCAGGAGTCATGTCAGTATCACAAGAAACACTAAATTTACTGTTCAGAATTTGAGCTAAATAGAACACTTTGAGCCCCTTTGTGTACTCGTGCAGGACCATGGTTGGTGTGTCAGTTTTACATGTTGTAAATCATAAAAATTTGTTTAAATAAAAATGTGAAAACACATACTTTGAAGACCATAATCTGAGTTTCTGTTTTAGATGGCAATAGTTAGTTTGTTTTAATAAAAAAACTAAATGTCATAAATAAAAATGTACAAACACATACTTTGAAGACCATAATTAAGGTAATTAAGAAACAATAATACATAATATGAAAAATTGTTGTTTATTACACATCTGCAGATAGAGACAGATCATTCACTGTACAGCATTTGCGGCAGATCCGAAACGACCGCAGCGGTGTATTTTTATGATTAGACCCAGCTTCGACCGTTGAATGAATACATCACTGTCCTTAGTGTCAAATATACATTTCGAATTAATAATTGTTCCTAGATGAACAAAACCTGCAGCTCTCGTTGACAGACATCCTATTGTAAACATAATCCTCTGATCATTCGGACTTGTTTCCGACCGGTTTCGGCGCATGACATACTTAGGACCACACGTTAGCGATTGGATATGACAGATCCTGAGTGACTCTGGGCAGATCCAATAGTTTTAAACTTGAACAGAGAACCCGCCTACAAGGAAGTAAACGTTTCTCAATGGAGCGAGGCCAGACTCTCTGTACAAATGAAATGTACGAGAGTCTGGTTGAACCAGGCTAAAACACAACTGGAGTTATATTAAAAATATCCTAGCTCTTCCAAGCTTTATAATGGGAGTGTCATTTTAGACTTCTAATTTGTGTCTGGTGTTTCGTTTTGCTCTATCTTCTGCGCTTCCGCGTTCCTCAATACGTCAGAGTTCACTCTTCAGCCGGAACTCCAGAAGCCAGTGATTATAGTTTATAAAGTTATAAATATGGTTATTTTTCTTACAAAAAATGCATTGCTTCGCTTCAGAAGGCATTTATTATACCCTGAAGCCGTATGGAAGCTTGAAAGAGCCATGATATTTTTTAATATAACTCCGATAGTGTTTGGCTGAAAGAAGTAGGTACTGACTCAACCAATGTTGTCTCAGGCTTGATGAATCCTACACCGTAAAGGTAGCAGACTTTGGAATGGCTCGAGATGTGCTTGAGAAGGAGTATTACAGCGTCCAGGATCACAGGAAAGCCAAATTACCTGTGAAATGGATGGCCATTGAGAGCCTGCAGACGCAGAAGTTCACAACCAAGTCAGATGTGGTGAGATATGAAAATGAAATATGCTTACGTTTAACTACTCGATTACAGTTAGTATTAATTATACACTGTTTCTTCTCAACTTTTTATTCTGTCTTTGACTGCAGTGGTCTTTTGGGGTTCTGATGTGGGAGATGCTCACACGAGGAGCCAGCCCGTACCCTGAAGTTGACCCATATGATGTCACACATTACCTCTTAAAGGGACGACGGCTGCCTCAGCCACAGTATTGTCCAGGTCCCTTGTAAGTTTCTCTATTTTTCTACAGGATACACTTACTGTATACTCCAACTTACTTTTTTTAAGTCGATCGATAATGTTGGTGTATAGTAGAAAGTTTGGCTTACACAGGCTGGTTTTATTCTGCAGTTGTTTTCCATTCTTCCATTTGTTTTTAGACATTGCTCCTCAAGAGTGACATGGCCTTTTGGAATTTCAATGGTTTTAAGTAGCTGTCAGTCCGTTTAGTGTTTTTCCACCATTTGAGGTTCAGAGGGTTTAGAGCTTACTCAGTATTCAGAGCGGTGGAAAAGGTCAATCGAAAGGTTATTGTGAATGTCCCTTCAATTATCCATCACCTCAAGCACTACACTCAGAGAGTTAATCATCATTCACTTTCAGACAGAGGGAAATATTTAAAAACACACATAGTTTTTAATGTTCCCCAAGTGACAATGCAAAACGAAATTTCCAGCAATCACTAACCCAACTTTTAGCTTTAAGCCAGAGTTGAACTGTGAAAAATATGTCTGGGAATATTCTGAAAGAGTTCCATGATAACAAAATATGTTTTTTTTTTTAGATATTTAAAGCAAAACAAAAGTATTACCTTTGTTTTTCTTGGATATAGTTACAGAAGCCCCATATACACACACAACAGTTAATTCTGGTTCTCTAATCTGATTGACTGAGAGCTTTTTCCAGTCATAAATTATATTGAACAACAGAACTATGTTTTAAAGGGCAGAGTTGGAAACACTGGAACACTTTCATCATTTAAGGAATGGTTAGTGACTCAGAGTGTTGTAACAGGATGTGAAAACATGACGAGTGGTGAGGTTCAGCCATGGAAACTGTGAATGTGTTTGACTCAAGTTCATATGGGGTTACTATGACGTCAGATGCCTGATTTGCAAATATAGTATTTGTATAGTATTGAGAGATAACTGACCCTCACCTCTCTATCTGCAGATTTGCCATTATGCTACAGTGTTGGGACCCCGACCCTGAGAAGAGACCAACCTTCTCCACACTAGTGTCCGCTGTAATGAGTATCCTGTCCAGCCTGGAGGGGGAACACTACATCAGCCTGAAGGTCACATACGTCAATCTGGACCAGCCCCGGCCCTACCCCGCTCTAACAGACTCTGCCGATGAATATGATTCGTCAGATGCAGATAATGCAGGCTCAGTCTCTAGCTGATTGGCTAACTGGTTTGATACTCACTAAAAAGGGAGTATTTTTCACGGCCTTGCTGACAAGGCAGTAGGTGTGTTCGACTTGAAGTGGTGCTGCGCAGACTGATCGGTGTATGACATCAAAGTAGCGATTCGAAAGCATACGAACACACTACACACCTAATAACTGTGCTTTAAAGAGGACTTATTATGCTTATTTCTTTAGTGTGTGATGTTGCTGTTTGAGCATGAAAAAGGTCTGCAAAGTTACAAAGCCCATAGAGAATTCTTCTCTATATCAGTAAGCACTGTTTCTGAACTCCCTGAAACGCCTCGATTGTAGTCTTGAGTCTGGTAACGTACACGTCACAATATCCCTAATTTATAATCATAATTCCCGCCCAAAGCCATACACAAAAAATTTGCAGTTGCATTTAGTAGTGTGTTGAAACTTGTCGTTATGGTAAGGGTTGTGACATTTACGAAACACGCCCGAAGCAGTTCAGACCAAGCAGTTCACACACCCAGACCAATCACACTGGTCCAGCCAACCAATCAACACATTGTTCTTTTCATAAAGAGGGGCTTCATAGAGACAGGAACTAAACAGAGCATTACTGACAGACTGGGAAGAAAGGTGCTACAACAATGTCAAATATGTGAAAAAGTATGCAAACCTATCCTAATAGACCCTAAAAACAAAATCAAGACTTTGTAAAAGCGCATAATGCAATAGCATGCTAGAATACTACTTAAACAGTACTATTTTAACAGTATCCATACTAGTGCACAGTAATAGGGGCTTTTGGACTCAGTTATAGGAACTAGCCACCCAGGTTCCCAGAGAACTGCCAGTAGAAACTGTCACTTACGTCCTGCCGTTCTGTTCTTTGTGTGGGATTTTTTTTGACAACGCTGAGAACGTCTTCCTTAGTTTATATTATATAAGTAAACAGTAGAAAGAAAGTAAACAGTATACGAAAAAGTATTATAGCATTTGGCTTGTGGTTGATGCCCAGTGTCGCTATCTGAGGAGAAATATAATCATGTTTCGGTTGTTCCCTTCAAAGTCACGTTGGATTTCCTCTTTAGCTTAAAGGTTGAGAAGTGCCTGGATTTCGGTGGTATTTCCATTTTATTGGAGTAAATATATAGACTATAAACTGTGTGTGTTTACATAGCTTTTTAAAAATGGCGGGTAGGCAGCATTCAACGCTAGTCTGAAGTAGGAGCTAATTTAGTCCCCCCAAAAGTCATTCCTATAACTAAAATCATTCCCTGTGCGAACACGCCAAAAAGCGGATACTTCCACCAATAGTTCTAGAACTATGAAAACGTTCCTCCGGTGCGAAAGCCCCTATTAGGCTTTTATAATGAAACATTTTATAATGTAGGCTATTTATAATGTTGCCTATGCATGTAAGAGTTGGATGACCTAATACAAAGTTCTGTAATGAACCTCTAGATGATGCAGACTTTCAATCATATCATTCTCTATAGGGCACAGCTGATTGGTTCCTGCTGTATCTGTAGCCAATGAGCTTGCATGCTCAACCTTCAAATACTTGGTTAGCATTTGCCTTAGCAGTGCAGCACACTTTCAGAAACCCTCCATCGTCTCCAGCTCCACCTGTCTAGATCTGCTACGGGTAATTCATGTACGCTATATTGTACAGCAGCAGCATGTCTTACATACTCACAGCAGCACGTCCTGTACTCGCTCTGCTGCAGCAGTGTAGCAGATCTATTCCGCCAAGGTTAATACCATTTATGAGTCTTTCCCTACCATCCTAGTAAGAAAAATATCGCTCCCCAAGATGTATATCAAAATTTGGCTTTATTTCGGTCGTATTTTTAACGGCGTGTACATACACGCGGAATCACTCGGACATAACGGCGTAGATATACACGCGTACACGCGCATGGCTCAAAATGCGTATAAATAACACGCCACTTGACTTGAAAGTGGCGTGTATGTTTACACAAAAGTCATGATGTCATGTTGAAGACCAAATATATCAACATCGTCATACCCATTACCATGCCAAACACTCAGAGAGTTGTCATGACAGAACTACATTTATCAAAATGTGCAGTATACCAATGCAATCAAACTAAGTTATGTGTAGTTATTGTCATATGACGTTATATTTTGCATATAACAGGGCAAAACGCTCGCAATAGAGCCAAATTACTGTATGTTAGTATACTTCTGGCCTTGTACTGTATGTGCAGTATTGTTAATGAATCTTTGAAGTGATTAACTTTGAAATCAAGTCAGCAGTGACAGTAACAGCACTTAACACATTTGTTTCACACTTAAGCACTATCCTCATTAGAATTCATTTCAGTTGTAGAGGATGTATATTTTATTTATGAAACAACTACATTTTTATGTGAGTGATTTTCTGTATTTTCCTATGTGTATATATAGGCCTATATCTGCACCACTTCATTTTAAAGATGGGTAGTAATCAGTGAGCCTGGACTTGATGTTTGTTTTGTGATTATGTCAGATGCTTGTACAGAAAAGGGATTGAGTGCACAATGTTTGGGATGAGTCAGCACTGAAAGGTGTTGAACTGAATACATCACCGTGCTGCAGTTATAGAGCCTGTAGAAACGAGTGAGAATTTGACATCTATGACGCACATCTCTAAATAAAATCCATTTTTGCCAAAGGTGCCAGGGTTTAGTGTATACTTGAATTATCTTGGGTAATACTTTTTTTTTTTTTTTTCAAAGAACTTATTAAATTTTTATTGGCATCATTGGCATCTGGAAATGACGAACAAAATCAAAATGCTTTTATACATTGTATTAAAAAAGGTTTTGTTCTGATGTAATGACAAGGGGTCTATACATTGTACAGTTTTTGTTTAGCCAGGATTTTTTTGGGAGTAAACTATGACCCCGATATAACCAGCATTATATGTGTCTTTGCATATTAAAGTTTGGTAGAAGAAAGTATTTTAAAATCATAAAAGGGAACACACTGTACCATTGAGCTTGTGCTAGAAGAGAACACTAGGGGTCACTAAAAGTCTTTTCGTGATGGAGAAAATATTATGGGATGCGCTTTTCTCAGTTTGCAGCAAAATGAACAAAACCAAAAACAAATTATGATTCCCTCATATACTTATGCAGTTTTCAGTCCAATAATCATTTTCAAAGCAATGTGATTTTTTTTTGAGAGAAGAGTGTGTGTCTTTCAATATCACTGTATGGTAGTTTTACTAAATGATTCCTAGACACTGTGTGTTATATTCTGTTATGCATATTCTTTATTCACTTTTATGCACAGACTATAAAATCTGCAATACTGAATCGACTGTACAATTGCAAAACTTGTTGGCCGACAGTGTCAGACAGAAGCATGTAGAGAATAAAAAGAGAGATCCAAGTCGACAAAAGCCACAAAGAACTCAAGGTTCAGAGGTAGTAAGTCTCATTCCAACAACAGAAGCCAATACAAATAAAACAGAGAGGGAAACAAACATCATAACGTTGTTTTTCCCTCCCATGTCCCTCGCTCACTTCCTCTGTTATAAGATAAAAGAACCAAAGTAAATTCCCAGAAGATGCAGCCTTTGATTGTGAGCTCATATCTGCACCAGTGTCAAAAGGGTGTGTGTGTGTGTGTGTGTGTGTGTGTGTGTGTGTGTGTGTGTGTGTGTGTGTGTGTGTGTGAGAGTAAGAGAGAGAGAGAGAGAGAGAGGAGAGAGAGAGAGAGAGGAGAGAGAGAGAGAGAGAGAGAGAAAATTTCCTACTGGGTGAGATGAATAGTGAGCTGTAGACAGACTGCTCTCGCCGCATAGTCAACCTGCAGCCTTGAACCCTTTCATCATGTTCTAACAGCTCGGATTTAGAACACACTCATTCAATCACTCACTCACTCACACTTCACACACTCTCTCTCTCTCTCTCTCTCTCTCTCTCTCTCTCTCTCTCCTCTCTCTCACACACACACACACGTTGTGTTTTCATGCTTTATGGGGATATTCCATAGACATAATGATTTTTATAGTGTACAAACTGTATATCTCCTAACCTTAAACATACCCACCACAGACAACCTTCTGCATTTTTACATTTGCAAAAAACAAAACAAAAAAAACATCACTTAATATGGTTTATAATATGGGGACCAGAAATGTCCCTGACAAGGATTTTGGATATTGCCATCTTGTGGGGACATTTTTTCATGGGGGACATTATAGTCTGTCACGTCTATTGCAATCTCAAAATTCTCGGCCAGTTGATAATACCTAAAATATCAAAATCGACTGCTGGCGGTTCTTTTCCTATTTAGCACCACAACTTTGAAACAGTCTTCCTAACATTGTCTGGGAAACTGTCAGTTCAAATCTAGACTAAAAACTAGGTCTCTTTGACCTAGCATACACGTAACACATTATAAACTTCTATAATTCAATGTTAGGCTGCATAGATTAGGTCAGCAGGAACCAGGAACACTTCCCATAAATCCTGATGTAGCCTACTTCTCATAAGAAGGATGGTGTCTACGCTAATATTAGTCTCTCTGTTTATCCCGGGGTTTACTGCAGTCCGCCGGATCCAGGCCGTATCCGGATCTGTTGAAGGACCTGCGCCTGGATACGACGACAATGCAGTCCTGAAGTGTCAACTAGTCTCTCCCCTGTCAAGGCCTTCCCTTCCCTTTACCTCTGTACAGATAAAACGTTGTCGGGATAATTCCGGTTCACGTGGCTATGTGGAAGCGATAAAAAATTCTGTATTATACATTTTTCAAGGCTTGTACCTTGGAACCTATTTCATGGTTTGCGTTCTTGAGCCAACAGGCACTGTTTTGTGCAAATGAGCGGCCGGATCACATAAGGGTTTTCTGTAAGAACGGTGTTGTGTTGCGACGGAAGTGAATCAATCAATACTAACTTTAGCTAGACAATAACTTTATTTTAGAGCTGCTGTAAAGCCAAAACAATTTCTGTTACTTTAATTTTCTATTATTACTGTAAAGCTGCTTTAAAACAATATATATTGTTGAAAGCGCTATATAAATGAAGGTGACTTGATTTAACTTGACTTGTTTTTATACCGTACAAACTATATATTCTATCCCCCTACACTGCCCCTATCCCTAAACCTACCCATCACAGGAGACATGCTGCATTTTTAATTTTTTAATAAAACATTGTTTTTTATGTTTTTTAAGCCATTTGATTTATGAGGACTTTTGACATGTCCTCATAAACCACCCATAAGTTGTAATACCAGTGTAATACACATGTCATTATACAAATTTGTGTCCTCATAAATCACATAAACCAACTCTCACACACACACACACACGCACGCACGCACGCACGCACGAACGCACGCACACACGCACACACACACACACACACACACACACACACACACACACACACACACACACACATACACACACACACACAGAGCTGTAAATTCACATCTAATATATGTTCAAAGAGCCTTTTACTAACATTCCCATTAAAGGGATAGTTCACCCAAAAATGAAAATTGCGCACAAAAAAGTATTCTCGTCGCTTGATAAACTTAAGATTGAGCCACTGTAGTCACTTACTCTTTCTCTAAACATTAATATTAACATTACAGGGAATGTTATTATGAGCCCCACACTTACAGAGTTGGAACAACATGAGGTTTGTAATGACAGAATTTTCATTTTTGGGTGAACTATCCCTTTAAGTTATGAAAGTTCATTAAGTTCAAAAGGTCTGTTTTTAAATCTTTTTTTTTTTTGTCGTGTAAACATTCCATTTCATCATTGCAACCATTGTGGGAACTTTACTTTATAATGTTCTCTGAACATTCTGAAACAAGAAGTTCCATTTAAAAAATGTTAAACGTCCCAACTAAAATGTTTTTTTTTTTTTTTTAAAAAACATGTGTGATGCATATGTTTTTGTGGTAATGTTTTGAGAGCATTATTAAAGACCAGATAACTTTGAACAAACAATCTATTAAAACAATATGTTACTGGAATGTTCATAACTTTGAGAAAATCTTTCCAGAATTTTAGCCAAAGGCTAAATCTTCTGGTTAAATCTTGTTTTAAGGATTTTTGATATTTTTACTGAAAATTTAATTGAAGTATTTTTTTTTTTTTTTTGCAGTGTTGAGCTCCATAAAATGCTTTCTAGGAAGGCAGCTCACAATGATTTCCATAGCTCATAATTTGAGTCATTAATGTCACATGGCTTTGATGATGCATGATACATTGAAATCAAATCTGATCAGCTGGCGTGATAGATTTATGCTGCTGGTATTAGAAAGAGAGATCAATGAAGCTGGTGAGTCAAAAAAAATGTTGGTTTAGTATGTTGTGTCCAAGACAGAGACAGCTCTAGAGCAAACTCTGAAAGACAGAGAGGCAGGAGGAGAGAATCAAAGACGTTCCGGCATGTGTGAGTTTGAAAACACGTCCAGGTTTGGGTTATCATCCGTAGGGATCTGTTCAAGCAGTGTTGCTCTGAATCACTCATTACTGAGCTCCAAAACAAAAGTTCTAGGTGCTGGGAGAAGTAAAGGATGAAATAACCCAGACTCACTCTGCTGGAGCTTCTGTCAGCGCCTCAAAAAAAAAAGAAGAAATTCCTCTAGATGCTTCCTGCATGTTTAATGGAGGCTTTCCATAATTTAGTTTATTTTTCATACAGGTATAGGAGATATGAAGGAAATATATCAGATGTCTGATAGGTTTATTTATATATTTAACACAACGTAACTGTAGAAGAGATTTGACAAACTAAAGGTTAACACACATTAACTTATATACCTTGTCTGTGAAACCAGGGGTAATTTTTTAAAATGTTTTTAAAAAAGTTTGTCAGATCGTTCTCTAAAGTTCTGAGAACATTCCCTGTGTTGGTAGTAGGCTACACTATTTTGAACATTAATAATAAATGCAGAATGTACCTCACCCAATTACAATCTCAAATGCATCAACCAATCACATGCTCTGTCACCTGACAAAAAGGAAGTTAAATTGAATTAACTTGAATGATATCTAAAATTGATATTTGTGATGGCGTCCTCAAATTAGGAGTCATAATGATGATTCAGAAACAGACTGGTAGCAGTTATTATATTTGCAATGCATGAAGAAACGAACGATCTGATGGTTAAGCCCTGTTGTGTGAGGATGATTGGCATCACCTCCCAAAGCACGTCTACAGAGAATCTCATGTGAATATATATGCATTTGAATTGCAGAAATAAACGTGTTATTCTCAATCTCAAGCCTAAAATAATATTTTTTACCATGCCTTTCTTCAATCCAAAACCAAGACAATTGGCAAGCATTCTGGACATTACATGTACATTTGGTAGACAACCACCAACCAGAAATATGACTAATGAAGCTTGTCATGATCACTGAATATTACATGAACAATCTAATCTCAATGAATATTTAGTTGCAAGTGGTGAAGTTATTTATTCACATGGGTAGGCTACTATACCGTATATTATTATTCTTAATGCAGAGGCATTAGAAAAACCTAAAATATCTTTGGAGCATTATGTAGATCAGGAACTTGCTTCCATCACTTTAAATATGGTAAATCCTGCGTCTTTAAGCTTTTGGCTGGCTCTCATTGCTAGATGAAATAAGACATTAGAACTCATTACCGTCTGAGATTTATCAGTATCTATAGGGGCATTAGCACCTCTCTTAGCGTGTGATGAACAGCGGGAGTGACAGGAAATCATTGTCTTGGCCAGTCTGCTCAATCTCAGAGTCAGTGGATGGAGTCTCTCGAGGTTACTGAGGCTTGTGTTGGAATAGGAGACTTCATTTCAATGTGTGTTTGAGTGGGTGTTGATAACATAGAAATGTGAAATATCACAGGTACTGTAGTTGTTGTCGTTGTCATTGGTGCAGTTTAGTTTTGTTCAGATCAGACCTGTGGATCAGTTGGCTTCAACAAATATAAAAAGGAAAGAATTGTTTTGTGATGCTATATAGCAAGAGAACAATACACCAAAGTCTTTGAATTACACTCGCTGTTTTCCACTCATACAATTCAGTTTGTTATGTTTGTCCTTCCTAAAGAACAGTGAGTGTAGTTATTGGAAACTAAAATTCATTTGGTACTTGAAATAAAATAGGAATGCACGATATATCGGCAACCATTTCCATATGTTACTTTTTAATTTTATCGTTATCTTTTATCGCATATCTTATTTAGCTGAGGTAGCCTAAATTAAATGGAATACTCACGTATTCTCGCTCGATGAAGAATGAGACAACACGATGAGTTGAAATTTAAAAGGCTGATTTTCGCGCTTCAGGGCAGTACTATTGAAGTCCATTATATGGAGAAAAATCCTGGAATGTTTTCATCAAAATCCTTAATTTCTTTTCGACTGAAGAAAGAAAGACATGGACATCTCGGATGACATGGGGGTGAGTAAATTATCAGCAAAAGTTTTTTAAAAAGTGAACTAATCCTTTAAGCAATGGCCCTGAACGGTGGTTTAAAGGTCCCGTTCTATGCCCCTTTTTACAAGATGTAAAATAAGTCTCTGATGTCCCCAGAGTGTGTCTGTGAAGTTTCAGCTCAAAATACCCAACAGATCATTTTTTACAGCATGTTTAAATTGTCTTTTTTGAGGACTCAGAAAAACGCTCTGTTTTAGTGTGTGCCCTTTAAATGCAAATGAGCTGCTGCTGCACGACACAGGGGGCGGAGCTTCAAGAGCTCGCACTCAGACTCTTAGGACAATTTCATCTCATGGAATAATGATAACATCAGAAACTCTCAGTAACTGTGTTCATTTCGAGTCGGACAATAATGCCTACAGAGTCAGAGGGCTGTATACAGATGGAACAGGTATAGTTTAGTAGTTTAATTGCGGTTATTATAACGTATTTGTCATCTGCTTGAATGTATCCAGCATTATTAATAGCCTAGCTACAAGTCTGCTGTGTCGGACCAGGTCCGAATCATGATCAAAAATATACTGATGAGTTTAATAAAGTTTATTGTACATCACACAAAAGATGAAGCGTCAGTTTTACTTCAGAAAATCACCGCTGAGTTAACACAGTAAGTTATAAGAAGTGCGCGAGTTGATGGAGCATTCCTGTGGGCGGACGTTAGTCAGAGAACTGTTCTACTGACGTCATTAAAGACGGAAGTAGAGGGATGTAGTCCAAACCGGCCGTTCGCTGTAGGCGACTTCTGTTAAATAAAATATCTCGCTTGGCATTGAACTTTGAGCTTTATAATTTTACAGATATTATTTATACTCTAACAACAACATTACACACTAACTTAAGTTTGAAACATGGGATCGCGAAGAACGGGACCTTTAATGTCAACATTGTGACAATGCTGTAACAACCTTCACCACACCAAGGTAGTTATAGCAAAATTTTGGCCATGTTGTTAAACGTTGTCATGAGGTTGGTAGCCTACATTGTGCCAACGTTCTGTGTTTGCTGGGTAATACCCTTGCATGAGACAAATACGTTGTAACTTATCCAAAAATATCAGAACCACAGAGAAGCATTCCATGTTACTGTATGGTTCAGACTTGCTATACAGAAATCAAATATGCCTTGTGACATAGCCTTCATTTCATTGTTTCATTGCTTAAAATGGGCTCTTCATTATAAACAAAACATTTAATCAAGGTAGAAAAACAGCTTGTTTGAATATGGTGGGTTTCTGTGACATTACACGAGAAAATATATTTACCCTCCAGAGCAAATAGGTATACATCAAGCCCCGCCCACTGGCGTTCAAAAGCAAATTGAACCCAGTATAATCACTGACGATGTCTACACTGGATACAGATTGCCTATAACCACGTGCTTGAGTCTGCCGACAACAGGACAAATGGAAGAGTAATGCGAGCATATTTGCAATTTACTCGTCCTTTTTAAACAGCCCATTTGCTTATTTCTGTGGATACTATACCAGCATTAGGAACAAGTGGATGGTTTATTTTTAAGGCCGTCATGCATCGCGTCAGAGGATTATATATTTGTTTGGAGAATTTGATGGCAGATCGTTTTGTAAACGAGGCACAGGAGAGTTCACAAAGAAACTTTTATTGACAGATGAAGCAGTCAGTTGTATTGGATCTGATTCTGAAAGCAGCTGCATGCATCACAAACTGGTTAATTATTTCATAATGCTTTGTCTGTAAACGACGGTTTTAAATGTATATGGATAATGTTTTTTTTTTTAAAACGTGCAATACTGCCCTACAAAGGCAAAACGCCGTAACATCATGTTTGGTCAAAAATGAGTTAATGTCATTTTTGTGGTATTTGAGACCTCCTTTATCATGTGAATAAATATCGTGAGTCAGTTTGATTGTTTTAACGAGAAAATAAAGGGCTATGACAACCGTAACATCCAAAACCATATGAGAAACCACAGCAGAACGCCGTAACAGCTGTTACGGCTCTTTGCCTTTGTTCCAGCACGCTGAAGTTGAGTTGTTTAGCCTGGCATCAAGAGAGATGTTACGGTGCCGCTGTGATGTTACTGTACACTCTGGCTTTGTCATACTGTCAAATTTTGCCGCTCTCAAACCACGTAACATACACACGACACATCTTTGGTAAGAACATACCAAAAAATGTATTATAAACATGATACATTTTCGATTGCATTCTGCTCAATTCAGCTAGTTTGCGAGAACAACATACCACCAACTTCTGCTGGCCAGACAAACTGCTAACTATGCAATCAGAAACAAAGCAAAGTGAACAAGCCATACGGTATGCAAGCTAATAGGTTGTCATAAATGTTGTTTTTCGTTCAGGGCGATTAGTTCAGATCTGTCAATGTCAGTGACAGCCCAGAGCTAACGTCGTTAGCTAAATTTAATCTGTGTCACGTAAATTAGCGCTAACGTTCAGAGACGCCAAAAACTAATTATTAAATACACAGGCATCCTACCTTTCCATGCAATCCGATATAATCCATGGAAAATCCATAATCCATAGCAATGCACGTCATCTGATGTATCCACAACAATCCATACGTGTTTGAGCCATATTTCCTTCTTGCAGGTGTTCATGTCAGATCTTACTCAAATCCATATAGCACAAAGCTCGCTAACGTCCGTACAAAGTAGGCTAACCTAAATGGTAAAAGTAATTCCAGCTTTTTTCGGTTGACTGTCTATTATCTCAGATTTAAAAAGCAGTAATCCAAGTTGAGTTCGTTGACTGTGCATCTTGAGCAGTTAACCCTTTAACTGTCACCACACCTCACCCATTCTCCCCTACCCTCCCTTTTTTCGCATAGACATGAAAATCACTATCCAAACTTAAATGGTGGTAATTCAATAATGCTTTGTAATAGACCTGTGGACAAATTGTGTTCCCAATTTTAAATTGATATCTCAAAAAATGAGCTTTCAGTAAGATTTTATTTGGATGCAGTAACAAACTTTGTCACTAGATGGACAGCCAAGCTTCCTTACTGACCATATAAGAACGCCTCCATTTTCATATATGCTTTGAGTGATCTGAACCAAGTATTTCCATAATTTGCAAACAATTTATGAAGTAGAAATCCTATTCAGAAGTAGTATGAGTTGTTTGGCAGTATTGGATTTGAATTCAACCTCTAATAAACGCATAAAACAAGCATAATGTGCGTTACAGCTGGCAGCCGCATCACAAATCGAGAATCCATAATATTTTTGTTTATATATATAAAAAAGAATTCTGACTTTTTTTTAAATAAAATTGAATTGTGTTATTTTTTGAACTCTTGGTATGAAAACAAACTGAGCTTTCTACCAATTTCATGATTTTTCGTGTTTATTGCTTTTTCAAAATAAAGGCCTAAAGACGCCTAATGAATATGAAATATTCTTGTTGCAAATTGATAATTTATGTTTAATTAATTATTACTCTATATCTTGCATTTAAATAAATATACCTTTGTAGTCAATTATAATTAAATGATCTTTATTGTGGAAATATTTCTTGTATTTATTTATACTGTACATACTGTACTGCAAAGTAACTTATCTGTCATACTGTTTAACTGTGTTAGTGTTGCTGCACTATCCTGATCATTATAGCACTAAATAGGAACAACCAAAGGTCTTCTATATAATTTAAAACACATACCATGATGACCTTGGTTAGGTGTTCTTACAATGGATGTAAGTATGGGGAACAGCAAGCAAATATTGAGTATATGTCAGTTACTGCCTTTTGCCTTTGCACGACTCCTCATTTTTGGCACATGATACAAAGGCAGAGTACAGTAACTGCCAAACAAGGGTCAAAGGTCAATTTTGAGCTCAAGATTTTTTGCATACAAACATTTCTTCATTATAGCAACTAGTTGTCAAATTTTGGGAGTCCTACCTATAATACTTTTGTCTGGACAAAACAAAAACTTTAAAGTCATTTTTCTCAGTTTCACACTCTAGCGAGTTAAGGTCTTTTGCCTTTGCAGGGCAGAATAGACCCTTCGCAAAGACCCGCTATCCTTAGTTACTGTCGCTATGTTCCGACAAGCTATGCTGCTCTCATGCTCTCACCATGTTCTCACGCAGTGAAAAATACATCGCGGAGCAGAGAGGAGACTGACAACACGCGGACAGACAGGACAGACCAGGTTACTTTTCGGTTACTTTTGATATTAAACATATTAAACAAAGTCTCAGCTTTCAAATGTGGTCATTTTTTGAAAGAAATTTAAACAATAAATACCGTTTTGGGGCTCTTTAATGTGCCGTGACAGATCGCTATAGAGCATCCGTTAAAGCTGCTCGTGATCCGATCATCTCTTCCTTCTAGTTCATTTATAGCATCAAATAAACATGAACGAACATAAGAAGTAATGTTGTTTTAACCACGGAAAGGCGTCAGTATATTCATTTTACCAAGTTCAAATCCTCCTAACTCTACTGGCTGCTTTTTCCAGTAGCACCTCATTGCAGTACACGAGATCCGGGGGGCGGAGTCGGATCCAGATTAAGGGGTGGGGTTGGGTAGGTTTGGGGGTGGGTTTAGGGATAAGGGGTGGAGCTGGGTAGGTTTAGGGGTGGGTTTAGGGATAAGGGGTGGAGCTGGGTAGGTTTAGGGGTGGGTTTAGGGATAAGGGGTGGAGCTGGGTAGGTTTAGGTATGCAAGGTGGGAGGAGTTGGATCTAGATCCGACTCCTCCCCGTGGATTTCATGTTCTGCAGTGAGGACCATCTCGCTTTTTCGGACAAAATGGCGGATGGCGAAGTATGATTGGTTAGAACACCTGTCAATCAAGCTCCACGCGAAGGGTCAATAGAGAGCCTAAGTCCCGCCCCTCCGCTTCCGGTTCACGGGACCTTATTTCGGAAAAAATATGTATGGTAGTCAATGGCGAGAGACAAGTTATCTTTTTTTCCGTCTGAACTGTGCCCTGAATTACACATATGATGTTTGTCAATTTAAAAGATAATTATGAAAGTCAAGAAAGTCGCAGTTTGTCATAAAACAGAAGAGTAACATTTAGTTTTATGTGAAAATCGCTCAATGAACTACATCTCCCGGGAAGTGAAACAACGAGCAAGATCCGTTGCTCGCGTGTGTGCAGTCTGCTACAAAACACTCAGGCATGACGGCGTCACGTTACGATTATAACGTAAGAATATAGAAAAAATGACAGACTTTAGCTTCAGTAAAGTTAGCTTCATTCATTGAAAGAAAATGTGCGCCTTTTGGGTTTGTAGTCTTTGTAATTACGTATCTTCTCAGTCTTATACCTCAACAGTTTTACATCAAACTGCGACTTTCTTGACTTTAAAATGTATCTTTTAAATTGATAAACATCATATGTGTAATTCAGGGCACAATTCAAACGAGATCAAAATATTTGTTGTCATTCGCCATTGACTACCATACAATATTTTTCCGAATTAAGGTCCCATGGTGGTCGACCGGAAGGGGAGGGACTTAGGCTCTCTATTGTGAGTGGGAGTTGATATAGTTTCTTAATGACGTTAGCCAATCAGAACAGTGGCCGTTTACTAAGTCTTAAAGGAGCCGCGCCTTAAAAAAAGGATCATTTCTGTCACCGAGTCAGAAGGAAGGTTGAAAAATAATCGTTTTCCCACATACTGTATATATTTGTTTTTCTTTTGTGTGCAAAAATCTTTATTAACATTATAAATGAACCCCAAGGAACATTAAAATTATATCCATGTCATGACCCTTTAAACTAAGGAATGTAATTCAATTACTTATTTTCATCCACAGAACAAAATTTGAACACTCCATATGCAATTACAATGAACAGAACAGGGGATAAGAAAAAATAGATGCAACTACTACATAAAAATATCATACAATTATTCCATAAATCAAATCCAAAAATGCTTTTTCTTCCAAAAAGATACATACAGATCTAAACAAGCCCCTCTCAATCTCATAAAAACACATTATGCATGTGATTATGTAGAGTGATGTTTACTGTGTGCTCCAATCATCCTGAAATAAATCAGTGTTGTTCCCTCACTCAAACAGACCATGCTGTTTTTCAGCCTATAACCAATGTTCTCTCTTGACCCCACTGACAGCCTATGACTGCTGGGAAAACAGCAGCGCTACTCCTGCCTATATGATGGGTTTGCTGCAATATCACACCAACAAGTTTCCTCTTCACATTCACATCTATATTTAATTTGGGGAGCTGGCTGCACTGCCACCTGTCAAGTACCCCCCTCTCTCTCTCCTCTCTCTCTCTCTCTCTCTCTCTCTCTCTCTCTCTCTCTCTCTCTCTCTCTCTCACACATACACATACACACACACACACACACACACACACACACACACACACACACACACACACACACACACACACACACACACACACACACACACACACACACACACACACACACACACACACACACACACACACACACACACACACCTGACCCCTGTGGGTTTGCAGAGGGAGATAAGGGCTCTTGTGGGCATCAAACTGAAGCTGGAAGAGTTGCATGGGTACTATTGGTTCTGGATCAGTCAAGAATTATATTATATAAACCTGTGCTTCTCAGGAGCACAAATACTTCTATGCATAAGTTCAATAATGACGTCAATGCTTTTTAATTATATACTCTATTTCTAATAAAGTAGGTAAAAAAAACCCTCACAAAACAATCTCACATAGTTTATCTTTTACCTCTGAAATTCAATTAGGCTACATATCAGATGCTGGAGAGAAAATGTTTTGATTGAAGAGGTCTCTTATGAGCAGTGGAGGAAGGAGAGAGAATATAAACACTAAGTTTTAGTTTACCAATATTTTGCTAGCCTGACTTCTTCATACTCATATTCTAGAAAGAATGTGAGTCTAAAACTGCTCCATTGGGCTGTGATTATGGGGCGTGTGTCAACCGAACCAGGAAAAAAAAAACCTCTGCACTCAATTGGATAGACCTACAACCAATCAGAGCAACGGAGTAAGTGATGTTGAGAGATAGATTAAAGTTGATAGATTAAACTTTTTCTGAATCCCGTAGGAAGGACGGCAAAAACATATTTTCCATTGACAAATGCCTTGATCGCGGTTCTCTGTTCCTCTTCTAAAATGAATGCGCTGTCTATATCTTCTATAACACACGCAATAGCGGAATATACACAGCTCAATTCTCCAGCGGCAGCCATGAATTCAAAACAAGCGCTCTGATGACATGGATGGTTAAGTTACCGTTGCGTTGCTCACATAGGTATGATGTCTATGGTATGATCATCTGTCCATCATCGTATAAAGCCCGCCCTGACAATTTGATTGGTCCGAACAATTTTTGATCGGGCATAATAGCTCCTCAACGGATCGAGTCCAGACCGAACTTCCCGACCAAAAAATGTTGTGGGCGGGGTTCGGGCTGGCAGCCAGGCTAATATTTTGCTGCATTGTGTCAAGTTTTGCACATTTAAAGGCACACTATGTAGAAATTTTGTTTTTGTCAAACAGCGACCCCTAGAGACACCGTGGAGTACTTGCACTGTCGTAAATAGCCGTGCCAACGAGTGAAAGCCCGACCGAGTGGGACTGTTGTCCGGTTCAGATTCTCTTTTCCTTTTCCTAGTCTCTTCTGACCGCGTTTTCTTTGCTTTTTCCATCACCGAGTATCATATCTAGGGCTGTTTTCGACAAAGGATTTTCATAGTCGAATCTGATTCGTTAGATTTTGCCGCATTAATTTATTTTAATTACACGCGCGCAGGACAGAGGGAGAACGCGAGAGACCTTGCATGTGTGTGCTAGAATAGGCTACTCATTAATACGCACGCGTCTTCCCCAAAATTATAATAATAATAATAATATAGGGTTTATGTCTGTATTGACAAAAGAGTGGTAGAACTGTTTGTTTGTTTTTTGTTTGTAAAGTTAACAAGCCTTACCCGTTTCAAATATAGCTACACCATGTCGGTTGTCGGTCGTCGTCGTGTGATATGAAAGAAGCTGCTGTCACAACTTGCAATTAACTTTCTTTGGGTCATCTTTAAATTTCTCGAAATACTCCCACACTTTTGATGATTTTTTAGAAGCCATTGTGAGTCAATAAATCCGTAAATGCTAACAAATGTGGTCCGGACGTTACAGGCATGTAGTGTGCTGCTGCTCATTCGCATACCGCGCGCCTATTTTGAAATAACGAACTTGAGCGCGCAAAAGACGCGATATGTGAACAGACCCCCTACTATTCGACTATGAGGTTCATAGTCGAATCAGACCTCTCCGAATCGAATCGTCGAATCCTCGTCGAATCGTCGAATCCTCGACTATTAGAAGTCAGCCCTAATCATATCTGAAATTTAGTTGTACTTTTATAATTTTTTTAAACGTTACTACTTTTTTGAGACCATTCAGAGAACATTACAAAAGTAATGTTTAAAAAATGATAAAATGGACCATTCCCTTAAAGGGATAGTTCACCCAAAAATGAAAATTAAGTCATTAATTACTCACCCTCATGCTGTACTAACCCCGCATGACCTCCGTTCATCTTCGGAACACAAATTAAGATATTTTTGATTAAATCTGAGAGGTGGATCACTCCTCCATAGGCTTCCTAAGGAATTGAAACTTGACGGCCCAGAAAGTCATTGAAGAAAATGTTTAAATATTTCATGTGCCTACAGTGGCTCCACTATAAGTTTATCAAGCGACGAGAATACTTTTTGTGCGGAAAAAAACAAAAATAACGACTTTATTCGACTATTCCATTGCTTCCTTGTGGGCCTGAGACGAGAGTTCAAGAGATTTCCATGACGCATGCGCGAGAACTGACGTTCTTCTTCTACTACCATGTACAGCAAGGAAGCAATGGAATAGTCGAATAAAGTCATTATTTTTGTTTTTTTTTCCGCACAAAAAGTATTCTCGGCCAGTATTCTTCAATGACTTTCTGGGCTGTCAAGTTTCAATTCCTTAGGAAGCCTATGAAGGAGTGATCCACCTCTCAGATTTAATCAAAAATATCTTAATTTGTGTTCCGAAGATGAACGGAGGTCTTACGGGGTTAGTACAGCATGAGGGTGAGTAATTAATGACTTAATTTTCATTTTTGGGTGAACTAACCCTTTAATGTTTTCTCTAACATTCACATAACCAAGAAGAAAACGATTTTAAAACATTTAAAAAACTGGATGTTTTGAATGGAGCCCCGCACATGATACGCGGGGAAAAATATGTTTTTTTGTAGCCAGAAATTAACAATTTGTTCCTACAACATATACGTCATTACCTTTTACTATTTCGTTACTTATTTTAAGTAAATTGTGTGCACAATACAATAATTCTCTTGTTTTACTAAACTTTGGCCACGTTGTAATGATTCATTCCCGTTTTGTTATTACCGAATTGGTTTAAAGTAACACTAAGTAGTTTTTCAACCTTCATAATATATTTCCAAGACCCTTGTGATGGTACATCGACTTAAAATACGTTAAATGACTCGTCCGCCATATTCTGACGTGGTCTGTATCGCTTTTACTTGCACTATGTAACTTCGGGTTTCGGGTAGGAACCCGTGCACAAAAAAGAACTACAAAATTCGACTGCTTTACGTCAAGTGCTACAATAGTCATTATTTAGTTTTTCTTCGTTTCTGATGTCACAATACATCATCCTTTCATAAAATCATGTAACATACTCTACCTTGTCTGTGGACATTGTTCATTCTAAAGCCGGTGCTGGGTAAACAGCGAGCGTGCGTGAGACGGTAGGCTAAATTATTTATGACAGCGGCAATGGACAATTTCGTTTCCAACCAGTAGGGCGACCGAAGAGGAAAATTTACTTAGTGTTACTTTAACGTAGGCCACAATTTAACTAAGGGTACGTTTGCACGATGTACTAAGTTTTTTTGCACTTTATTTGATGAATAAAATGAGAGAATAAACAGGCACATGAGGCATCATTAGCTAGCCTCATCATACTCATCATTAAGTGTTTAAGCTGCCATTGGTGATGCATGGTACCATCAGCTTTCAAATTATCTTGCTGCTGATTTATATAAAATTGTTAATTATTCTAGCTCGAACATGGTTGTTAAATCTAAAGATAATCCAACACATTTTGCATTTGAATGCCTGAAGCTGTCTAACATCGACGGTTGTAGTAACTTTAGAGACACAGCACTTTGTAAATCAATGGTTATTGACTAGCATGTTGGAAGATCACTGCAGGATCTCTTTTCAACCAGGCTCTGTAAAACTGTAGCTGAGTCATACCTACTATGCAGCACTTTTTCATGTTCTGATAATACATGTCGTAATTGTGACGTTATGCAAGTTATGCAACTTGCACGCAAGTTATGCAACTTGCACGTTATGCAAGTTATGTTGATGTAAGATTACAAGGGCGCATGAATTAAAGAAATGTGTAGATTAATAATTTATAAAATACTGCAATATTCCATTAAAAATGTCTATTTTGGTTTTGTTTTGTTCCTCTCTCTAATCAAGATATTTTAAATAAACAATATTTCTCAGGACTGTTGTTTTTATTGCTAATCATTTTATAAGTGTCCTCAAAATCACTATCCATCTTCTTTGTTGCAGTATCCCTTTAACAAAAGGCATTGATGACCTCATCATCCAGGAAGTGACATCACTTTGGAGGGAAAACAACAGCACACAGACATGCTGTAAGTATGAGAAATGGATTTAAAGCAATATATGACGTTTTGTTTTATTAATTGATTTGTCTCACTCAAATAAGTTCAATCCTGTGGTAATGTCAAAAGACATAAAAAAAATGGAAATTAACCTAAAGTTGACAGACAGTTACTGATTAACTTTAGCTCTTTTTTCTGTTAGGTTCCATGCTGTTGATAATAATGTTTTGTTTCCATTGTGTAAAATTCCCTGAGCTCTACTAAAACATATTTGTGTAGTTTATTTGACAGTTTTACGATCTCTTTATGAACTTTCTGAAGTGGTATTACTATTAAGTAGTTGCGTAGACTGGCAATGGAGGGACAGTCAGTTTTTAAGACTATCCAAGATGTCAACTAGTCATTCAGATAGTTGATTTTGAAAAAAACCTCACATTTGCACACCGCTAGCAGGATCTCAGATAATCTATTTCCTGAAAGTGAGCAGTTTACCAGTCCTGCGGCAAACTGCAAAAACGAATGAAGACAGCAGAAACATGTCATGGTGTTCTGGTTAGCCATATGTCATGCAAACAAAAGTCCTGCTTTCTCATATGCCATCCTGTGCTTTGAGATTACCTTCCCCTTCTATTGTTTAACAGTAATGCCAAGAGGATAGAGTACTGTCAGTGCGAGTATGGGTCTTGTTGTTCCGCTAGTTACTCTGGTCTCTCATTAGAAGTCTGTTGAGTCATGCATATAATGATACATTCTGAAAAATCACTCGCATTCATATCGCAGTCTTGAACCCAAATCCCTGTAGGTTTGTTGAACAATAACTTGGAAATGTAGCTCATAATCTCTCTACGGTTTGCTGACATGAGGAAAATGATGTTATATAATGTGTTAACAAAGTGAAATACTAAAATGTGCAAGACACAAAGTGGGGAATTCATCAAGAATGAATGATGCTGATGATAGCGTTGTTAATTGTTCGTATTGTCAGCTTTATTTTAGTACACGATTCACTAAAGGTATTATGCAAATTAGGTAGTGGCACAAACACACCAACAATTTAATTTGCAGGGCAGTTTTGAGTGCTAGTTTGTAGGATACAATTGACTCAGAAAACATTTAAGGCAGGTTTTGACTTGTTTTTCACTATGCAAACTCCAAACAGCAACTGAATTGAATTGCAGAATGCTATCCTTTGATTTTTGTGAGTGGTATTTGGCCTTTTTTAAATTGTGAACTCATTAAATCAACACTATTAATCACATAACGGAGAGCATATTTGTAAGCCATTCTATTTAACACTTATTGTCTTCATATCAGCATTATTATGAAACTAATTATCAGAGGAAATTGTTGTGGAAGTGTTGAGTTTTGGCTTGAATTCAGGTTCACCTCAGTGCAGATTTGAATGTTTTCCTAAAATAGAAGCAAAAAATGCTAAAAGCAGTGCTTAAGTTATCAGTAAATGATAATCTATTAGAAACTGCAGCTATGTGCGCGTAGCTCACATAGCTAAATATTGATATATTTATACACTAAATAAAAGCATACTAAATATTTAGTATGAAATATTTAAAAGGTCAGTCGAAGATAAAATACAAAAATACAGATTTCATCACTGAAAATAAACTGATGTGAGTTGAAAATGTATATCTTGGCGGTCACACTGTCTCTAACTGTCATATCAGATTAAGACACCAGATCTCATCTGGGCTTGAATATTCCTTCGCCCTTCTGAGAATCCCTCTAGTATCTGTCCTCTTGCTTTGGTTGAAGTCTACAGTACCCTTGCCTTGTTCCCTCCTTGATTTATTGTTGTTCGCTGCCATTGTGGAGCCTGACTTTGAATGTGCACTTACTAAAAGAATCGTCATAAACAAAGTCAGTTTATGAATATGCATTTGGGAAGTACTTTAGTAAAAAGCATTTATTAAAATGTATTCCTGTTGCTACTGTTGATCTACTGTTTTACACAGGCATTTTTTAAAAGAATGAATAATTCATCATAAAATCTGTACATGAAGGCTTTTGCTATCTGTTATATCAAAGGACAGAGGTATAGGTATTTTTCACAATAAGTAAAAAATCAGCTACAGTTTTTTTTTATAAGCCATTTAATTAATTAATAATAATAATTCGTTACATTTATATAGCACTTTTCTGGGTACTCAAATTGTTTTACATGCAAGGTGGAATCTCCTCAACCGCCCTTTTAGAAATAGAAAACACACACACATATATATATATATGAACGAACGTCACAAGCATCACACACATGACCAGCGTCGGCCAATAGTGAGCCTACGTGTGACGTACAACCCAGAAGCTCTATGCAATTACACTATGTGAACTATCTCAAGGCCCAAAGAGAAGGAAATGAATACTTGAATAAAATCTTTATTTTTGTTTGTTTTTTGCGCTCAAAAAGTATTCTCGTCGCTCGATAAACTTAAGATTGAGCCACTGTAGTCAGTTGGACTATTTTAACGATTTTTTTTAATAACTTCTGGGCCGGCAAGTTTCAATCCCTTAGAAGCCTATGGAGGAGTGATCCAGCTCTCAGATTTAATCAAAAAATATCTTCATTTGTGTGCCGACGATGAACAAAAGTCTTACAGGGTTGGAACGACATGAGGGTGAGTAATTACTGACAGAATTATCATTTTGGGGTGAACTGTTGCTTTAACAACCCCTGATCTTGTGAAGGTATTTAGACTTTGTTTTTTTTAATATATATCGACTTTTTTACATTATATTTAAATTGCATATCCAAACAACGCAGTTTTTTCATTGGATAAATGATAATTTTATTCATAACATTTTTAAATAAAAAGAAACTTTTTATATTAGCATATTCTTTGTTTTATACATTTTATATTTCATTATAAAAAGATTTTTAAAGGTTATCCATTAGATGGATGTTTACATTTTTAGATCAGACATACTAAAAATAAGTCATGTTATATTTTATATGCTGCTTATTCAAAAAACCCTGATAATTCAATAATTATATTTTATTGTTCAGTTTTTTTTATAGAATAATTGCTCACCAAGGTTAATTGTTGACTACTATATTTGGAGTCATGTATTTTGCAGCGGCTTGTGCTTTTGTCATAGCAGATATTGAAAGCGCAGTGATCATGCTGTGCCACTGAAGAAATGCACTTCCAGCAGATGTCAACACTCGTGTGTGTGCTACCTGTGTAATCCGCATAATCGGATAGAACGAGCCCAGAGGCACTCAAAGTGCCAACACAGTATGTAGATTCATACAACACAATAGTGCTTACATGCCATACAGGGCCACACAGCAGAATACATTGTCTTCATCACATCTGACCCAGTTTCTCACAAGGTTATTGAGCATTATGTATGGAACATTTTTTATTCACATTTTATGATGAACTGAAGCCATACTCCTGCTGCGGCTGATAGGAATCGGAATTTATTCAGAATAAAGGGTGTTGGTGTCAAAATCCATGTGGCAATCGTGGACTCATAAGAAATCCAGTGTGACATTCACATGGAGAGCTGCTGCAACTCATCATATCTTCTAGATAGACACCATCATCATGCTGTGTTTTTCTCTTTCTTTTCTGTCTATATTTGGTCGCACATCACCCAGAACTGGGATTATGCGGTAAACAGTGTTTTCGAGGTTGGAGCATTGTTACAGTTTTGGCTGTAGGCACATGGTCAGTGAAAATGTTTGTCTAAGAAGGAATCTGATTCTGATCATGTATCAGTGTGCAGTTCTGTATAGAACTATAGAGTAGAAAACAATAACCTGATAAGACACAAAGAGGATGTAACAACTGTTGCTGTTTACAAATAATTTTTTGTGGTAATTGAAAATATTACACAACTGCTATATTGGACATTTTACATTGGATTTTAAAGGGTACCTATTATGGCATTTAAAATGTTCCTAATAATGTTCTGGGAGTCCCCAACAACAGTTTTACATGCATGCAATGACAAAAAACACTTTTGTTGTTTTATAATATGCATTTATTTTTACCTGATTTGCTCACCGACTCCCTAATGATTCGTTTGACGACTCATTTGTCCAAACCCCTCCTTTGCGTGACGCTAATCGGCGGTGATTGGTCAGATGACGCAGTCAGTTATATTTTGCGTTAGCCCAACGCATAAACATATTGATAAAGCACTGCAGTACTACAATACGCTTCACATAATTTCACATATTTCAAAAAACAAAAAAAAGACATTGGAGACCTATAGGTCTCCAATGTCTTTTTTTTGTTTTTTGAAATATGTGAAATTATATTTCTATAGAAGCTGCTGAGCGTAACTCTCACTCTCTCTCCTCTCACACACACACACACACACACACACCACACACACACACACACACACACACACACACACACACACACACACACACACACACACACACACACACACACACACACACACACACACACACACACACACACACACACACACACACACACACACACACACATAAAAGCAACAATTATTAATAGTACTTATAGGTTGTGATTCGGAGGAGGAAGCTGATCCAAATAAACTTGGTATTGAACGTTCCTTCAGTATCAGGTGACTCGCGAATCCACACTTGAAAGCATTTGTGTTTGTGAAGCGATCGTCATTAAAATAACGCGAACACAGCTCAAGGTGGCTATACTTGTGTGGTATAGTTGTAAATATAAACTCTAGCCACTGAGTCTTCACATGCTTGTCCCTGGGCAGTGAAAAAAAAAGTTTGCTTTTGATTCGCACTTCAGAACAGAGTCTCGTCGACATGATGTTGTCAGGTTTCTCTGTTTGCTCGGCGCGCGCACTGAGTGGGCGTGTCGAATTCAAATAACTTGTACAAGTGACGTACGAAAGTTAGAGAAAATGCATCGTTCGTCTATCGATTCATATCAGCGACTCAGAGTCGACTCTTACTTTTGAGAGACAATAACTTTGTATACGGTGAACTTTCATATTTAAAACTTTGCAGGATGTTTTTGTTCACTTAGATCTATGTTACACACTACATGAAAGGTAATTTTCAAAATTCCATGATAGGTACCCTTTAAGAGACACTCTCAGGAAAATTGTGTAAATATTTTATGTTTTTGTTACTGGGGCAGTACAAGTATATATATATATATATATATATATATATATATATATATATAAAATGTGCTTTATACAATATTGATTGTATAAAGCACTTTAATAAACAGAAAAATAACACTTCATGTTGTAAAAAGATCAGTTATTAAACAAATTCAGTTTAAGCTCTACTGAAGATAATAGTGTCATTACTCAGCTCAATTTAGTTCAATGTAGTTTAAACTGAGTTCAATAACTGTCAATGTTGCAACGTTCATCAATTATGAAACAAGTTCAATTCAGCTATACTACCACAATTTCAAGGTAGGCCTACTAATATGGACCTTTTAGGGGTCAATATGGTATAAATGAGCCCCTTTAACAGCAGTGCCATAGTGAGAAGCTGTTGTACACATAAATGTAATGTCTTGTCTGCCAGTGGAGATTACAATTCCTTTTTCTGACCTGTGCACTTCAGTATAGTCCCTGTGTTTAGAAACTTCTGTAAAAGTGGAGATTTCACTGTCAGCAACATAATGCTTCTATTGATGGAACAAATGTATTGCTGACTCCAGCCACCATCTTTCCCAATTACACAGAATAACATCAGAAATTACTCTCCATTTGAAATATGGCCCAATATTTGAGGCTTGTAAAGCCATTAGCCTGCAGTGCAGACAGCCATTTTATACTTAGCTACAGCTATCCACACCCATACAGAGATAGAGTGCTTGTTTAAATCGATGATGGAGTCTTCTCACCCGTCTAGAGATTGTCAAAGAACTATTAAAAATGAAATGGTGATCGTTATTTTTGAGCTATATGGTCTGCTTCTCAGAGCTGAATGTTCAATCCAATATTGAGTTTCACACTGTGGCGAAGCTGTCTAATGCTGGAAACTTCAGCTGGCTCTGAGACGGAAAGTTTGTGATGTAAAAGTTTTTATTCGATGCGTGAATGGAGAGGAGCCGAGTAAAAACAAACAAGGGCTAGAGGAAGACAAGAGTGAAGTTAGACAAAAAAGGTCACTAAATCAACAGTGGCACCTGGAAGCTAATAGCTAAACGTGTAACTCAGACCACCCACATTATAATTACAAACCAGGGCTTCATGAAACAATGTAAACACCAAAAAAACCCAATGAAGTGCTTACCCTTGACATTGTGCCTTGACCCCACTCACCACAGCAAGAGCCCAAAGCACTTTAGAGGAACTTTTGTTGTTGTTCTGGTGTTTACTTCTGAGAAATCAATTTCTGCACATATTGGGATGTTCAAAATTTCTGACTGAATATGTTACTAGATGTGCATTTCCAGAAGGAAACAAATGTAGCCTATAGTGTTGAGTAAGCTTAGCTTTTGGTGTAAATTAGTATAGTATAGTACATAGTATAGAATACACTGTCTTAATCAGCTCCCTTATAGTATGAGCACTGATCAGGGAGTCGGCCATTTTAAGCGCTGTCTCAATTGCAAGATCATTGCAGTGCACTGAAACGTTCGCTCGCTAAAAAGTCCCACAATGCACCATAAAAAACAGGGATTATTGATGCTCACTATGTTTTCTTAACTGAAGTTTTGAAGCACAAAACACAAGTTACAAAAGCCAACTTACACACCATGACACGTGATATATGTTTTAAAATACAAACCGTTATTAAATTATATTTCAGCATAAAAATGCATCGCTAGACAGGTATTGAACATAATCTATAGCAAACATTTATAATTAGCCATAATTTACAAGTGAAATGTTAATTATATACTGATTAATGTCCTAGGGAGCATAATGAGTGAATGGAGAGCCCAACTGATAAAAATCTGGCTTTTTTTGGATCATGCTAACCAGCTAAACCTTGACCTTTGGTATTATCTATATTGTGTTGCTGCCCATGTGGCGTTATCAAGATGGCCGCCGAGTGAACTGATTTACCTGAAAGTCTCAGTTCATGACCAGTTCAGTCAAATCCGGCCACACTTTGAGTTTAAACTGATAGAGTCCACATATGATATCCATGATAGACTGAGATCCAGGGAATTTGCGGTACAGTGTCCTTCCTCTCTTGATGATCGGAGTGTTTGCTTGTAATTGGATTTTGGATGGAAGATGTCCTCTAGGCATGAGAAATGTAGGTCGAGCACAAAAGTCTCACCCTGTTGAGGAGAGGTGAGCTAATGGATTGCTGACAGGATCTAACCGGTTCTGTTTACACCTTCTCTCTGGCTTGATTGTGTCGAATGCAAAGCTAATAAGAGACGAGATTATAAAAACCCTCTGACCATTACTACTTACATAAACATATCTCAAACACTTCTACACAGTTCTACAGTTGCATTAGAATGGCATTGTTATACCCAGAGGAAGATTTTTATTACTCAGAGGCTCACAGCTCCGCAGACTTAATGGAGTTCTCCGTTACGCATCATTTAAGTATCAACTTTGTCTCAGATGATTCTCCTAAAATCCCTTTAGATGAAATAAAATAGATAACATTGTTAACATAAAATATTCATATTGATCATAGCTCATATAATTTAATAACAAAGAATTTGAAAACAAATGTATGATTTTTGACTTTTGATGGCAGTCTTTTTTTTGTGTGTGTGTGTGTGTGTGTGTGTTGTGTGTGTGTGGTTGTGTGTGTGTGTGTGTGTGTGTGTGTGTGTGTGTGTGGTGTTGTGTGTGTGTGTGTGTGTGTGTGTGTGTGTGTTGTGTGTGTGTGTGTGTGTGTGTGTGTGTGTGTTTGTGTGTGTGTGTGTGTGTGTGCAAAATCTGATGTCTAGGATACATTCTAATCTTTTTTAATTAATATTCATAACAAAAAGATATTGACTTTGATTTTGTGGACAAAAGTCAGAAAAAGGCTTTATAATTAATAATTTTTCCAAGAAATAATAATAATAAAAGATCATGCCAAAAATACTTAAATTATGTATGAGTAAATTAATTAAGGAATATAATTAAAATTGCATTTGTGCAGTTTTAATGGCTTTCATTTAATTTTCGTACAGTTTAGAGGTGAATATGATAGCAGTGATATTTTAGTAATATTGATATTGGTTAATGTTGATATTTTGAAAAAAAATTCATTTTAAAGCTTTAGTAAGTTTGAGTGTTTTTGTCATTTTTATTATTTTTAATACTGTATGTCTATATAATTTTTATTTTTTAGTTTACTTAGATTTTTTTAGCACAAGTTAAACTAATCCAAAATGAGAAATGTTGCCTAGGCAACTATATGAAATAAAATAAGTGTATTTTTTTTGTCAAGTAACAAAATGTAATGAAACGTCATGTATGATTTTAGTTAACGACAATAACCCCAAGTTGAAAGCATGCAAACATGTTGTTTACTGCATTGGATCTCTTGTTGATGACCAGAAATAGCAGTTGACGTCCGATTCACAACAACTTCTATTTAGAGACCTACAAAATCGGTCTGGTTTCATGTTCAGGGACAATAGAAAATTCCAAATGTTCCATATGTGATTTGTTGCCGTGGACAGAAGGAACTGCAGCTGTGCTTTTCAGAGTGTTTCCGTGGAGATGACACTGAGGATCAGTACAGTAGAAGCGTTTGTGATTACGTAAAGTCTCTCACTGATCCAACCTCCACTCTCTGCTATCGCTACGTTTGTTTCTTTCCTAGCATGGCCTTATTGTCGTGATCTGTTGCCTAGGTAACAGATTTTTTGACAATGAGGATGTGTAGGTTGCCAGAGGCAAAGCCAGAATTTTGGTTTATAGATTAACGGGTCTGCGTTTGCTTTACACACGCGTTTGTTGCTTTCTGACTGACTTTTATTAAAATGGAATTATTCACAGCTACGAAACATCACTCTCTTTCTCAAGCTCCCTTTATTTTGCTGCCGTAGATCATAAAACTGGAATAGTGATTGTGAAACACTTCCAAACCAGATCAAATGGCCTTGCTTGTGCTTTTTTGAAGGATGTAGATGTAGTGAATAATGGATTCATTTCAATATGAAGAGTGTATTGAACAGTCTGAACTCCAGGCATGAGTGCACCATTCTTCCCCCTGAAATGTTTATATTACATAAGTTTTGTTGGGTCATGAAGCTTACTTTTTTATTTTTTATTCAAGAATAGAACAAATACATAAAGGGTAGGTGGAGGCACTATAAGGAGGCGTGATGCTCTCGCTGGATTTTTGTGTCTGAATGGTGTAGTCAGAGCGATATAATAGGGATTGGCAAACAGTGAGTCTAGTCAGTGAACTTGAGAGAGTGAAAATTCTCTTAGAACATGATCCAATGAAATGTCCAAAGTAACAGCATGAATATGCAAAACACGTACGTGGCTACAGGTTTGCTTTGATATTCCAGAAGTACAAGATCAGCAGAAACATTAACAGTGAGTTTTTATATTAATAAAGTTTAAGGATGATATCGCAACCACAGCTTCCAAGCTGACTGTAAGTGAAGAGGTTTGCAATTGGAGGTTAGCATTAAAGTGCGCCTATGATGTTTCTGATACCTTTCATGCAGTGTGTAATGCAAATTTTTGTGAATGTAAAAAGTCTGCAAAATTTTAACTAAGTGTGAAGTTTCTTTTGTTTAATATTCATTGTATTCTATTTTCACATCTTTTTGTTAAGGACTTTTATTTTGGTGTTGAGTCCTGAGAGAGAGGATGATGTAATGAGAAGCGGGAGTGGGGAAAAGAAAAAAAGAGTTAGAGAGTGGGCGAGCGAGGAGCGTGTTGTTGCTCTGCTCTCCAATTCTAACACTCTGCTCAATAAAAGTTGTTAGCCGTCAATATTTCGAGTCCATCGTCATTCTTGAGATTAATCCACGGACAGTTAAATTCCACGCCTTACATATTTGGTGGCAGCGGTGATTATCTCCGGCCTCTTTGGAGAAGTTTATGCTGGACGGGTAATTTATGGTGACGAAAACGAGAAATATATGATATTTGCTGCCCTTTCATCATAGAGACTGGATCAGTTGTACTGGTGGGTTAACTCAGACTGGAACGCGTTTTGCTTAACGTGTAACGTTTTCATTTACATGGACTGTATTCATACGGACTATATTTATAACTTTAGAGCAGCTTTATTGTTTTCACCATCGTGTGAGTTTTCTTTTCATGTACAGTTATTTGTTTATTTCGTTTATTTTGGTGGGGAAAAACAAAAGAGTAAAGAAGACGCCTGCATCTCGACGGTTCGAAGTTGGCTCATTGCCAGGATTTGACGACGCTCACTTTTTCTGAAACGTGTGCGCGTGTCTCCCTCCTGTGGCGGCCTTCGGTAACTGCACATAGCCGAGAGTAAAAGGAACAAGCACTGCAAATGTGACTTATAAAATAGACTTGTTATAAGTGTTCATCTACTTTTTTTTTACATTTTTATATATACATCCTCACTACAAACGTCACAGTATAAGTCTAACTTGCAGACAATCTTTATCAACAAAAGACTTTGCTGGACTGAACTGGTTGGTACAACTGCATTGGCATTACTCTTTACAAACATGGCAGAAGACAATGTAACAACCCCACAAGTGCACTTCAGAGCTGTTTTACCACCAGACTTCACTGGGGATGGCAACGAAAGCTTTTCTCAATGGGCTCGTCGTTTTCAAGTATGCTGTGAGACCTCAGGTATGGACAAACCTCAGCTTGCCAAAGTACTTCCTTCAAGATTGGCGGGTGCTGCATTCAGTTACTGGGATAGTTTGTCAGATGACATCAAAGCTGATTATGACAGTACATGTAACAAGATTGCTGCAGTTTTGATCACAAACAGCTACTGAGAACTTTTCAAACATACTTAAATGCCAGACCGCGTCGGAGCAACGAGCCATTTGAAGTGTATGCTGCTGAATTGACCCGCCTTGTTCACCAGGCTTTTCCGGATTATGGAGAATCTGCCATCAAAGGTGAAATTTTGCGACGCTTTATAGCTGGACTTGAACTTTCATTGCAAACTAAACTGTATGAGTTTGGTGTAACTACACTTGAGGATGCAATTAAAGTAGCTGGTCGGTGTGAGAGGGCACGTTCCACAGTCACTGAGCCTTTTTCACTGCCGACATCCTCTGCACCTGAACCTGCCAAGGTACACAGCCTCACAACTGAGTCTGCCAATATGCTCGCAGCGCAGCTCAGTGACCTCCATCTGAAAGTAGACAAACTTCAGTCTGTCGTGACGATGTTGACACAGCCTAAGCCTCATCACACCAGTGCTGTCTCACCTCCTGATCGTCACTTCACCTATCGTCAGAGATCACCTTCACTTGACAGGGTGAAAGACAATCACTATATGCCATCTTCTCGTTATCAACATTTCACTGCATCTGATGAGCCCCACTCCAGAGGAAGATCTCCTGTACGTTCCAGTAACAGTCATCGCAGACTACACGGGAGCCCCGGGCCAAGTTATCATCAGCAGCAGCAAGGGTATGATAGACCCTTACGATACGACAGTAGAGAGACTCGTTTTAGCCCTCAGCGGAGATATACGGCATACGATGACTCAGTGCCTTTTCAACCCAGCTACAGGCATCAACTGAAAGATGATAGCAGGCCAGGTGAGAACCGAGATCGATGGAGGGATGAGCAGTATCACAGACGTCGCTCTCCAAGTCCACAACGACCCCATTCACGCCATGTACACTTCGTCGAACATCAGCATTCGGGAAACGAGTGGTAACTGGAGATGAGGGCCAATCTTCAGTTCAACTGTCAGCGGCCCATAGCAACAATGCAGTCACATCTGTGGACACCACACGCTGGACACCTTACATAAAAGGCCTCGTCGAGGACCAAGAAGTCAGTATTTTCCTTGACACGGGCGCTGGTTTGTCACTCATCAGTGAGGCCTTACGTCAACGCATACCTGCACTTAAACATCGCCCCTTACTGAAAAGTTTCCAGGTGGCACACACACTGACTGGACAACAGTTAGACATTTTAGGTTCATTATCTGTTACATTACGTCTGGGGTCACACATTTTCAGTATGAACATGTATGTCGTGAGAGACTCTAGACAGGATGCTCTTCTTGGGTGGGACTTTTTCAAAATGCATGGTGCCTCAATTGACACAGCCTCTGGTGCTTTCATGTTCAAGAATGACAAAATTTCTCTTCTCAGTTCCTCCCAAGCACTGCCTTTTTGCTGTAATGTGTTCCTGCTCTCACAGGTTTCAGTCCCCCCTTTGACAGAGATCGTTGTTCCTGCCTCTGTAGCATGTACCTCAGAAACAGGAAGTCAGCTCCATGGTTTTCAAGGTATTCTGGAACCACATGTGACCTTTGACAAAGATTTAGCTGTTGCTCGTAGCTTATCTAATGTCGAAAATGGGCTCACAGTAGTTCATCTGCTTAATCCTACACACCAAGACATCGAGTTGCCCAAACAGACCCATTTAGGTCAGTTCTACACTGTGCGTGACATGCCTTCTGATTTCTATAAGCCTGTGGACGGTCTTGTAGCTCAGGTTAGCCTGCCAAGTCCTTCATGCCAATTACCTGATATTCACATGGGTACAGACACTCTTACTCCCAATGAGTTAGAGGTAGTTAACTCCCTCCTACAAGAAAACCGCGATGTCTTCAGTACTTCTTCTACTGATCTAGGTAGAACTGATTTGATTAAGCATAACATACACACATCCTCCGCATCCCCTGTGCGTCAGAGAGCATACCGTACATCTCCTATCCTACGAGAAGAAATCCACAAACAAGTAGAGAAACTCCTTGATGCTGACTTAATTGAGCCTAGCCATAGCCCATGGGCCTCCCCAGTGATACTTGTTCGTAAGAAGGATGGGTCTTACAGATTTTGTATTGATTATAGGCGGTTGAACTCGATAACCATTAAAGATGCACATCCCCTGCCACGTGTGGATGACAGTTTAGATGCCCTTTCTGGGGCCACCTTGTTTAGCACTCTAGATTTGTCAAGTGGCTATTGGCAGACTCAAATGGATGATGCTAGTAAAGAAAAAACTGCCTTTACTACGGGAGATTCCCTCTATCAATTTAAGGTCATGCCAATGGGCCTTACCAATGCCCCCCCAACATTTCAGAGGTTGATGGAGCTTGTTCTCCGTGGCCTCCATTGGTCTAAGACTCTGATTTATCTTGATGACATCATAGTCTTCAGTAAGACCTTTAAAAATCACATTCATGATCTCTCTGAAGTGTTTGGTAGATTGCGGCAGGCTGGTCTCAAACTCCATCCTCGAAAGTGTCAATTTTTCAAACAATCTGTACTCTTTCTAGGACATGTGGTTTCAAAGGATGGCATTCAACCTGACCCCAAAGTGACTGAGAAAGTGCTAAATTGGCCTCGTCCAACTACACCTACAGAGGTTAGAGCTTTCATAGGCCTCTGTTCATACTATCGCCGGTTTGTCAGAGACTTTGCGGAAAAAGCAGCCCCTCTACACAATCTGACGAGGAAACATACCAAATTCACATGGAGTGAACAATGTGAGGACACATTTCAGTATTTTCGCCATGCTCTGTCTTCCCCTCCCATTCTCACCTACCCTGATTTCAGCAAGTCTTTTATTCTCTATACGGACGCATCTCACCATGCGATTGGTTCCGTGCTTGCACAACAGCAACAGGGTGTTGAAAAGGTAGTAGCCTATGCCAGTCATGTGCTAAGCACAACAGAGCGTAACTGGTCCACCTTTGACAGAGAATGGTGGGCTATTGTTTGGTCTGTTAGACATTTCTCACACTACTTACAAGGATGCCCCTTTGTGATTGTTACAGACCATCGTCCCTTGTTAGGGTTAAAGAAAATGCCTATTGATCGAGATCCAACGGGGCGTAGAGCACGTTGGGTATTGGAGCTTGACGTCTACAATTGGGTCATAAAACACAGGAATGGCGTAAAGCACACAAATGCAGATTCACTATCTAGACGCCCGAGTCAAAGTGATACTATTCCTTCTGTTCCCTCAATGTCAGACAAACCAGAACCTTCGGTAGTCACCGGCCCTCTTACCGCTCATGCTGTCATAGACCTTTCTCAGACTTTGTCAGTCGATCTTGAACAGGGTCAAAAAGATGATGTCACACTGAGGACAGTAAGTGAATGGTTGAAGGAAGAAAAGAGACCCCCAGCTTGGGTTCTAAAGAAGGGGTCGACAGAGCTCAAAGTATACTGGCGACAGTTTGATAGACTGCATTTGCAGGATGGAAAAATCTACCGTTTTGCCTGTAACAAACCAAAAGAGTTACCCACTCTTCATGTAGTCATTCCCAGTAAAGCTGTCCCCCAGGTGTTACAGTTTTTACATGGTCATTCCACTGTAGGTCACCTTGGTCATAAAAAGACACTTGCAAGGGCCAGGGAGCATTTCTATTGGCCATACATGGCTAGAGACATAGAGAACTACTGCCAACAGTGTGTTTCATGCCAGTCTAGATCTATGCCAGTCCCACATCAAGTAGCTCCCCTACAGACTATTCATGCCAATCATCCTTTTGAAAAGGTAGCAGCTGACATTACTGAGCTTCCTGTGACACCATCAGGCCATAGATATGTCCTTGTTCTTCAAGACTATTTCACCAAGTATGTGAATTTGTACCCTATGAAGGACCAAAGAGCTGTAACGGTGGCACACTGTATTTTTGAACAGTATGTCACAGAGCATGGTGTCCCTGAATACCTGCATACAGATCAAGGTCGTCAGTTTGAGGCAGATTTAATCAAGGAGTTGTGTTCCAAGTTGGGTGTCACCAAAACTAGGACTTCTCCTTATCATCCTGAGGGAGATGGTTTAATTGAAAGATTCAATCGCACCCTGAAAGACCAATTGAGTAAATGTCTGTACCAACAAACAGAGCCATGGGATACCATGTTGAGGTCAATCCAGTTCTCTTACAATACCAGTGTGCACAGCAGTACTGGATACACACCATTTTTCCTTGTTCATGGACGTGAAGCCAGGCTGCCTGTTCATTTACTCTTTCCTTGTCCTACTGAAGCTTCTAGTGCCTCTGCTGGCACCCCAGCAGAGTATGCTACGTCTGTCTACAGGAAGCTGCAGTTTGCATTCAAGTTGCGTCAGGAGAATCAGGAACATGCTCACGCACAGCAAAAAGCTCAATATGATAAAAAGGCCAAGTTCACTACGTACAGTGTGGGAGACTTGGTTTGGCTGAATGATCCTGCTCATTCCCGGTGTAAACTGGCCCCACGCTGGAAAGGACCCTACATCGTAACACGAACTGTTCAGCCTGCCGATGGTAATTCTGTGCTGTATGCTATTCAGCCAAAAGGTTTTCCTGAAAAGACACCGCAAGTGGTACATCATAATCGTCTTAAAACCTACCTGCCTTCCACATATCAGCTGGGGCGAACAGTATCCGATGCATCGTCTCCCATTGCACAGACTGTGGAAAAGGAAGTACCCCCTAATACTTCTAATTCTTCTACACTTGCTGTCCGAGAGAACTTGCCTTCTGTTGTCTTTACTGGAGAAGTCCCCAATCAGAGTCCAACTAGGACATTGCTTTTGGGACAGTTACCGCTGAGCTTAACTCAAAACACTGGACAGTTGAATGTTCCTCAGCCTGATAATATGGACTATGTAACCTCAGAAGTAGGCTGTTCTACTGCTGTGGCTCCACGTGCTGTTCTAGACTCTAGACCATTAGGTCGCAGGTCTGTCAAATTGCCTGCAAAGTTCAAAGACTATGTTGTGAAGTAAAAGAAAAAAAAAAGTTATCCATCCTTTGCTTTATAACTTTTGCTGAAACCCTTGCATGTCTTGGACTACAGACCATTTTGTGTTTATTGAAACTTTTGGTTTTTGGTGCACCAATAATCTGCACATTGCTTTGCCTGGTTTGTTAAGGGCATTGTTATTTTCTGTATGTTGAAAACGTGGACGTTTCTTTTCCCACGGGGTAACTAATGTGAAGTTTCTTTTGTTTAATATTCATTGTATTCTATTTTCACATCTTTTTGTTAAGGACTTTTATTTTGGTGTTGAGTCCTGAGAGAGAGGATGATGTAATGAGAAGCGGGAGTGGGGAAAAGAAAAAAAGAGTTAGAGAGTGGGCGAGCGAGGAGCGTGTTGTTGCTCTGCTCTCCAATTCTAACACTCTGCTCAATAAAAGTTGTTAGCCGTCAATATTTCGAGTCCATCGTCATTCTTGAGATTAATCCACGGACAGTTAAATTCCACGCCTTACATAAGCATTGTCATAAAAGAGTTAACTCTTTCCGTGAAAGAGTTAAGCCGGGCTCAGACTACAGGAGTTTCCGACTGATTTATGACGGATTTTTCCCTCCCGACATTCAGAGAAAAAATCGTGTCTGGTTGTTCCGATGTTCGGCCCAGATTATCTGGTAATGTGAGGCATTTACAGATCAAATCTTAAACCTCCCGATCTGCTCGTGGACAATTCGGGGCCGCCCATACAATATCAACCATGTTTAATATTTAGGATTTAAAATCGGTATGATTGTCAGTATCCATTTTGTTTACTTCTACTTCCCCGTAAGTACTAAATCTGGCATGATCATCTTACGAAAATCAGCACATGTACGTCTGCAAGATGTCTGTTAAAGATCACTTCATCTGGAAAACATCTGCTTTTCACTTACATCTAATAGACGTCATAAACATCCTAAAGACATTTTCTAAACGTCAATTTGACATCTGACAGGAAACGTCCTATAGACGTATTGCAGATCAGCAAACACTCTTCAAAAAAAATACACCTTCCAGATGTAAAAACCCACATCAAATAGACGTCTCCGTGATGTACGTGTGCTACCAGGGCGTCATGATTTTCCAATCTTGTAGTGTGTGGTTTTAGATTTGAAAGAAGAAAATTTTCCTTTTGGGCATGAAGCAACCAGATTTAACAATTGGTTAAGATTTAAAAACTCCTGTAATGTGAGCCTGGTTTTAATGTGTGATTATTTAAAATGACTCTCTTTGAACAAGATGGTGCTCTTTTTACAATGACCTTGTGATGTATTTGTACTTATTCTGGCTTTCCAACGTTCAATCTTTCACTTGCGGCCCAGTATGTATTTAAGAACTGGCGTACGGGTTTCTTTTTCTTTTTTGTTTTGAAGAATATCCCTTTGGTTCACTGCCTGTAGGTTTATTTCCGTTTAATCAAGTTTGAAACATCAGAAATATATGTCTCCTGCAAGACTGAAGCTGGAGATTGAACCTGTGTAATAATCATATTGAAGATATTATGTTATTGGATTGGATGATAGTGATTATACAGCCAATGGTTCCCAGTAAGGCCCGTAAATTATTCATCCCACCCCTGGCCGGGTGAATGATTCATGCTGTAGAGGGACCTACGGTTCACTCAGCAGAGGGGGAGGTATAATTGCGGCTTCCTGTCCAGCAGTGCTGTTTAATTAAAGATCACACATCGACCTGCACCTGGGAAAATCCCCTCCCTCTCTTCCTGTTAGAGAGTCTCGCAAGAGGTCCTCCGGAGAGGCTGGTGATTGTGCTTGTTAGAGGTGGAAACGTGTGGACTTTTTGGAGTACTGTTTGAAGTTAATAGTTTGAATTGGAGTTTGAGGAAAAACGGCCTGAGATCTTTAAGAACATAATATGGCATACCGGTACAAATAATTTTGATGGCACCAGAATGATCATTGTTTTGCAAAATACAGTAACTGTAAAAAAATTACATGTTTTTTAAAGTTGTAAATAAAACCACATTGGAATACCTTTTGCAAATTAATACTAATAAAGTCTTTTACTTCAAGTTACGTTTGTAATTATTTATGACATTCACTAATAATTGTTTAAAAGTAAATTCACAAAATTTATTCATCATTTCACCCTCCTATATTTAATAAATTACTTTTATTTAGCAAGCATGCATTAAATTAATCAAAAGTGACAGTAAAAATTTTACTTTGTTACAAATAAAAGTTTTTTTTTTACTTTCTATTCATCAGAATGATTTCTGAAGGATCATGTAACACTGAAGACTGGAGTAATGATGCTGAAAATTCAGCTTTGCCATCACAATATTAAATTAATAAATATGAAACCGTTATATTAAGTTGTAATAATATTTTACCATTGTTTTACTGTATTTTTGATCAAATAAATGCAGCATTTGTGAGCTACTTCTTTCAAAAACATTTAAAAGTCCCCCTGTAGTCAACAATTGTATCCTTTAAAACTCATCTTTGATCACCAACATGACATATTTAAATGTTTTTCCTTGGAAAATAATTATTCTATGAATATGCAAATGAGCCCGACATGCACTCATTCACACCAGCTCAGACATGCACTCGTTGACGATCACACATTGACGTGATTGATTACGAGCTAGTTTGTGACGTCAGAAACACATTTTTGAGACTGTCTTTGGTTCACTGCAGTTTTAAAGAGAAAATACTCAGAAATGGTGATGACTGATGAATTTGCACATGGTTTGTCTTAATGCATAGTAAAACACATAGATAAACAACATTTTAAAGCTTAATTTTCACCAGACTTTAAAAACTTGTGAACGGTATAGTGTGTATATATGGACATATTTTCCGTCAAAGCATGTATTATGCCAAATCCAAAGGTTTGGTATTGAGTCAACCCTAAAACACAACAGATTTAAATTAAGAGTAGCAAAGTGCAAAATACGGTAAAGTGTTATATAATCAGAGTGTCATTGGCCAAATGAGTAATCACACAGGAGGATCATTAAAACGGTGGGAGAGCGGTGAAGCACTCTTTCTCATCTCTCTGACTATCAACACTCCATCCATCACTCCTCCATCCAAACCACTCCTGCTTCCTCGAGCATAGAGGACCCATACGCATCTGCGTTTGCCGTGCCGATGGATGTGTGATGTAGTTCCCATGGTGATTTGTTTGGTGAAGATGAATGTGCTGTTCTTTCCTCACTGTCATCTTCACAGGTTATAAGAGCCCTGAACTCTTGAGTTCATGCAGTAGACACTTCATTAAACTGAAATCAACTTAAGGGCCACGTTGAACCGAAGGGACGTTCTTCAGAAGATAGGATATTTTCAGTCAGCTAAGATGAACACCTTGACAGCAGTCCATAAATAAACTACAGGGCTGCAAAGAATTCGTACAAAGAAATTTGTTGACTCGAAAAATGCCCAAATATTTCACAAGGTCATTGTAAACAGAACACCATGAGGTTTAGAGTTATTTAAATAAAATAAACCATTGATTTTTAGTGGTGCTTGCCCTTGAAAATAATTCTAGGGTGTTGTTGGGGGTTTTCAGGGCATTGGTGTGTGTTTGCTAGATGGTAAGGTTACATTTACATGACAACATAATTTCCTTTGCGTTTTTGAAAATGTTCTCTTACAGACTACAAATTGTCAAAACGATCCCTGTTCTCACGGATCTGTAAAAAAAACGACTAAAACCGCTGTATCATGCATGCCAGGCCAGTAGTTGGCGATGTCACTTAGTAAAGAAACACCATGTGCCTGTATATATGCCTTCTTTTACAGTGGTGAATACAAACAATGACTGTGTCCGAAATCGCATACTCTCGCATACTTGTTATGAATATGTAATTGCTTCATGGCTGCTAAAAGGACGTTCTATATAGTATGAGTGAAGTGTGAAAGTAATCTGGATGTACTACTTTCGCCAAGTTGTCATTATCATGTGACCTACCACCAGTGTCAGTTCGCTTCACTGCCATTCACAAACCCTCTCCCGTGGCCTTATGGTATAGTAAAGTGTCCATCGTATTCACTCTTCAGAATCTCGACAGAAGTAGTATAGGTCATTTAATCATTAAGGCCCCATTTACACTGCATGGTTCAAGTGACACAAATCCGATTTTTTCCTCTCATGTGGCACAGATCGGATATGACCCATGAACGTGTAAGCAGGAAAAAAAAAACGCATGGATTCCGATTTTCTCAGATTGGATTCAGGCCTCACTCATATGTGGTGGTAATAAATCGGATATGAATCGGATACGTGCATTTGCGTGTGCTATGTAAAGCCTAGTTCACACTACATGATTTTAAGCCCGATTTGAGCCCGATTTGCACATCGTTGAGCTCGCCGACAGGTCAGGGTGTTATCGCGTGCAAATCTCGGGTGATTAGCGCGCGATGAACGCTCGCCAATCTGTGAGTATGAAAGAGCCAACAACGCATCAAAGACGCTCGCAGACGCGTCGCCATATGGAGCCAAAACAATCTCATTAATAATTCACGCACAAAAAATTATTCGCACATGCGTAAACAATTTCACATGCATGAAACCTAATTCACGTACTCACAAAAAAAATTCACGTGCGTAAAAAAAATGTGTATTCACAAAAAGCAATTCACATGCGCAAAATAAACTTAAATATTCATAAAATACATTTCACATATGCAAAACACAATTCGTAGATATACAACTGTGCACAAAAACCTTTGAATGTTTAAAATGTACGAGCTTATCCTTGAATGTGAATGTGCAAATCGTCATTCACGTACGAATCGCCTTGGATTTGTGTGTGTGTTTTTCCTTTCCTGCCAGCGCTTTACTCGTAACACAGAGCACTCGTACTCTTTAGCCAATCAGATTTAAGCTTATCAACCGACCAATCAGTATCACGTGAGGGCGGGCCTACCTGCATGTTACGTCATCAGCTTTCGACCACAGTTCATGGCTGAGCAGAGGTAAGTGCAGTTGATCAATTCATTTCTGTTTACTGAACTTATAGTTCGAGATCAGTTGAAGCAAGTTTATTAACTGCTATTTAGTCCACATGTGAACATAAACATTTATTTTTAGTATTGATGGATTTTCATGTCCTGTCCACCACACATTCAACTGATGATAATGTAGCCTATGTAATGACGTGCATAGAAGACATCGGTTTTGTTTTAAGCAGCATATATTATGTAGTTTTATCGTTTCAGATTTCCGAGACGGATGATGTATAAAGTTGCAGACAACCAGTACTGTGATCTTACCGTTCCTACTGTAATTCTTCCAAAACAGTCACGTTGAAGCCATCCATTTTGACAGTTGTTTCAACAAGAGGTTGCTATGCATGCATTATTAAATGTTCTTGTCTGAATAAAAATATTCAAAGACATAATTACATTGATGTACACGTTTTATTATTTTAAAATGTTTCTAAATCATTTGGGAATAAAATATATATAAAATGACTTGATCATGATTAATGTTCCTGTTATATATAAAGATCATGAACTGACAATCTTAAGTATGAAGCACAGCATTCAGTACAGAGAAATATACATATCTTCCAGAGTTGTGAGATCCAGTCAGAGTTTTATTTGCTTTTAGAGTATATAAATATAATACATCAAGAGAAAAGTTAACAAATGAATGGTGTTCAATCCAGTCATCAGTGGACCTCTGTTTGGACATATCAGATTTTGGTCTGATATTTATAATAGTAAAAACTAATGTTAACAAGATTTTAATGAAGTAATAGTAAATGTTGAAATTAACATTAACACAAATTAATAAATGCTGTATACATGCAGTTCATTATTAGTTCATTTTAATGAAACGTTATTGTAAAGTTACCAATTAAGACATTAATACTAAAAAAAGAAAGTATAAAAGAGAATAAAGAAACCACATGAATTAAGATGTTTGTGACTGCTATCCAGATGTCATGCCATAGGTGAGTAATCCTGAAAAATGCAGAGAAACAACAAGTGTTTAATAATTTAACAACAAATTGCACAAATGGTAAATAAACAATGGGTGCTCATTAAAATAGGTATATTCACTATTTAAAGAACAATCTCGATGGGTATTGATTGACACCAGATGATTGTTTTGCGATCATTAGCGTGATTGTCCTAACATTAGCTGAGAGCTGTCTGTACCTGCAGCTAAAATATAACAAAACAGGCATATTTTTTGACACGATATGGGACATCTGATTACCACAACACTTGCTTACATCGGTTAATAATAGTTAATAAACTATTGCTTCAACTGATCTCGAACTTCAATAAACACAGAAATGAATTGATCAACTGCACTTACCTCTGCTCAGCCATGAACTGTGGTCGAAAGCTGATGACGTAACATGCAGGTAGGCCCGCCCTCACGTGATACTGATTGGTCGGTTGATAAGCTTAAATCTGATTGGCTAAAGAGTACGAGTGCTCTGTGTTACGAGTAAAGCGCTGGCAGGAAAGTCTCAAAAACACACACACACAAATCCAAGGCGATTCGTACGTGAATGACGATTTGCACATTCACATTCAAGGATAAGGTCGTACATTTTAAACATTCAAAGGTTTTTGTGCACAGTCGTATATCTACGAATTGTGTTTTGCATTTGTGAAATGTATTTTATGAATATTTAAGTTTATTTTGCGCATGTGAATTGCTTTTTGTGAATACACATTTTTTTTACGCACGTGAATTTTTTTTGTGAGTACGTGAATTAGGTTTCATGCATGTGAAATTGTTTACGCATGTGTGAATCATTTTTTGTGTGTGAATTATTAATGAGATTGTTTTGGCTCCATATCGCCGAGCCCAGAAAAATATCTAGCATGCTAGATATCCAGAGCTGTCGCGCGACTCAACCTCACGTGATATCATGAGCTACAGCCAATCAGAGCAACTAGAGATTAAACATACAAGTATGTGTAGACATAAAAATATAATTACTGATGCTTTTCGGAAGTATATCCCTGTTTGTAATCATAGGTTTTACTAAAATACTTTTAGGAAAAAGGAAAGTCAACTGTATATTGCCGATGTCCACAATGTTGATGTTTTGGGTGTTCTTTTTTGAGTTGTTGAGTGTATGTATTTTCTCAGAGCAAATCATCGCGCAAACAGTTTGTGACTCTAGTTTCTGTCTGACGTCCATATTCGCGTGTTGTGTTCTTCTTAACTGGGTATTGGTGCGCGTGCTGTTTTGCGTAATTTTTGGTTCATTTTATCGCGTAATTTTTCGTGAGAAAACGTGGTTTGTGGACAAGATAGAATCGTTGGGTGACAGAGATGTTGTCAACTCGTGTAGTGCGTTACCTCCTGTTGCGGATCAATCACGTTGTGTCGTGTGGTGTGAACAGCTCAACAACTTGAACAGTCCTGATTTCACAGAGAGCAAGTCATGTAGTGTGAACCGCACAGTTCAGCTCGACGTTTTAAAAACATGTAGTGTGAACTAGGCTTTAGCCTACAAATTGGATATTCCCCAGTAAATGCGAGTCGTACGTCATTAAAAAAGTGACGTCAACTCAGGTGGACACCACAACTGCGCGATCACATTCTTATTATAGGCGCGATGGAGGACGAAGGATACACACAGTGGAGCAATGCGGAGGTTTCATGTCTTTTGAGTGTTTGGGGCGAAGAGACGCAGGGTTGTTACAGAAATAAATCAGTGTTTGAAGACATTTCACCAGATATGGGGAGGCACAGTTTTAAGCGCTCGCGGCTACAGAGCCAACGTAAGATAAAAAGCTTTAAAAACAAATACAAAGCGAAAGCAAAACACTGGATAATTTTATTGGCATCTGCATCCATTGCATTTCATGCTGTTTTACTTCCTTTTCTGGGTCAGAACGTCTACATTTGGTAGTTTCAGCAGTGTATAGTGTAAATGCAAAAATCGGATACCGGTCACTTTAAAAAGATGATGTAAGCGGGTCGTCATAAAAATCGGATATAATCAGATTTGGGCATCAAGACCTGCAGTGTAAATGCAGCCTTACTCACCATCTTGTGTTTTAAACCCATATGACCAGTGTTATATGTTATTGTTAACTAGAACTAAAACGTTTTTGTTCATTGAAATAAAGCTGTAATGAAATAAAATATCAATAATGGATGACGATTTTAACTTAAAACTTAAACTAAAATGAAAATGAATTTTGAAAATAAATGCAAATTTAAAATATTAATAAATATTATAATTGTGTGTGTATTGTGTAAAAAATACTAAAAGAACATAATTTGATTCATTATTCCATTGAACACCAAAAGGCTGCAGCGATTAACAGCTCACTGGAGGGGGATGATTTTCAGTGAAGAACTGATTTAGTTGCTTAAATTTTGGTATAATCTTCACACAAGTTATCTTATGACTTGGTATAACTTTTATGTATAGTATACGAGTCACATGGATAATTTTGCGTAAAAATTTCATGGTGCATTTTTGTCATTTTAAACTTAACAGCATTCTCATTTGCTTTCATTAAATGGAAAGTAGCACCCAAGTGTGTTCCACGAACCTGTATGATGAGTAAATAATAATAATACAAATGTTCTTCAAAGCACATTTAAACACGGGTATTATTACTTTATTACTCATCTCTCAACAGCCATGCTGATCTTTTATCCTGTCCTATGTGAGATGTTTTTCACTTCCCCCACTGCTGTATTTTTCCATTGCCTCTCCATAACTATGGCAACCCTCATGAGTAGATATATCTGTGACTATAGTAAAAAACAACAACAAACAAACAGATATTGAAAGCTGACTTTTGGCATCATAAAGATAGACCATTTCTTCATCTTTGCATTTTTCCCCGTCAATGGACAGTAAGAAAGAAAGAAAAAAGAAAGAGGTTAAAAACACTGTACAGACTAGCAACCCACGAGTAGACGTCAACGGCACCTCACCACCTACCAGCTGCTTGTAATGCAGACAGTGTGTGTGGGAGAAGAGGAAAGCGTACATGCTTGGAAGTCTGTAGTGTACTATTCCTTCCTCTGCTTCTACACACCACTGATATATCAAAGTTCATCTGCATGTTGCTCTCAGTTGGCCGCGTCTTATGCATGCTCATTACGCAGCATGAAAGAAAAAGTGCAACTCTCCATAGCTGGTCATGCACGTATGCTGGGATTTAGACGCTGGTCCTCAGCATGGGATGCTGCTGTTTGCATCAAGCTGGTTGATTAGTAGTGATGTGCAAAACTACTTATTTTCAAGATCATAGTTGTTAGTCTAATTGATCTTAAAGGGATAGTTAAGTCAAAAAGAAAAATTCTTGCATCATTTACTTTTTTAAAGCTGTGTGCATTTCTTTTTTCTGTGGAACGCAACAGAATATTAATTGAAAACGTTTTTTTTTGTTCGCCTGACCTAATGCATTTCTTTACAGTGAGTTCACGTCACATGTGTTTTTGTGTTTGAAAACAGCTGGATAGAGTGCAACTTCACATATTTCTGCATTGTCAATAATAAACACACTGAGGGTTTTTTTTTTCTTCTTTTTTTTGCAGTGATGCATTACAGTAACCATGTTTGGTTTTCCAAAGAACCTTTCAGGAAACAGTTCTTAAAAGAATGATGTTTTCATGGAAAGTTAGTGTTTTAACCCTTTGTGCAATGGAAAGGTTCATGGATGTTAATGGTTCTATGGAGCCATCAATTCCAATAAAGAACAATAAAGTGTATGTAAGAAAATATGGCAGAATGATGTATATGGCAGAGTAGCTCCTAATGTTTAATTCTAGTTACATATGCATCATGCAATATACTTATTAGACACATGGTAATGTTTTAAAAGCATTATGCTAATTGTGAATTAGCATAATATAATCTTTTTTTGTAAGCAATTTCATTAGCATATCCATATGACCATTTAGCATGTCCAAGCGACCATTCTATTGTTTGGTGGTCTTACGTGGTTTGTTTGTTCTCTTACGAGAGGTTCTCTCGTATTGCGTAAGCTAGCTTACGCTACGGGAAAGATTCCATCTTTCTGAGAAATTGAAGCCAAAAAATTATCCTATAATTTTGTATCCATTGTCAACGCAGTTCAGCTGCAGCAGACCATGAGAGGGCTAGCTAGCCGCTCATTGGTTCGCTCACGGAGAACTGCTTAAGCCTATGAGGGAGCGCGGATGAACCCGCGACCAATGAGAGTCTGACTCGCTCTCATTACGTCACCACCCGCCGAAACGGGCGTGGACGAGACTATAAATACCCCGAAATAGGCTGAATAATCTGATTTTTTCATCCTTCAGCGACGCACCTGCATCTGCTGATCCTGAGAGAGAAGCCGCCGTCGTCGAAAAGGCACCTTCTAGCGAGCGTTTGGGAGACTGAGGAAGCCGGCCGTCTTCGCCACCTTCAGCCGTCCTGTGAGCTAGCGCCATCCGACGGAGTGTATCCTTTACTCAGAGTTTTCCTATTTGTATCTAAAAGAGCAAGCGTCTTTTTAAAGATGTCTCGGAATTCCTGCGGCTCCTGCCGCGCTCCTCTCGAGGCTGGAGAACGCCACGTCATCTGCGCCCTCTGCCTCGGACCGGAGCACGGCGAAGTCGCCCTCGCCGATGGCGGCTGCGACTTCTGTGATACAATGCCTATGTTGACCCTGCGGGCTCGACTGTTGGCCGCTAAAAGCGCTCCCAAGCCACCTCTGTCTGCGCCGCGGAAGAAGAAACGCCGCGCTCAGAGGCCGCCGGAGCCCCAGCAAGAAGCGTTCATTCCGCCGGAGCCTGTAGCCTCCCGCTCTCCTTCTCCGCCGCTTCCGGACGAACAGTTGCCGCCGAGTGGCCGCTCTGTTGCCTCCGATGACGCCGCGGACATCAAGGACTCATGTTCGCTTCTCGCTTCCGACAGTGAGGATTGGTCCGGTTCTCAGGTCTCCTCGAACCGCGAATCTTCCAGGACTCGCGCTGGCATTGAAGAGGAACTAATGCGCCTCCTCACACAGGCCGTCGAGCGCCTCGGTCTCGATTGGTCTCCTTCCCCCGAGCAGACCATCAACCGCATGGACGGCAGCTATTTCCGCCAGCGCTCGACTCCCGCTGCCAAACGGGCTGCGCCCTTCCTGCCCGAGCTGCACGCTGAGCTCTCAAAGTCCTGGAATGCCCCGCTCTCTGCCAGGTCTAGCTCTGATTCTTCCACCCCGCTCCGCGTTGTGGACGGAGCCGCAGAGAAGGGCTACCTCACCATCCCGCCTGTTGAACACTTGGTCGCTGCATACTTATGCCCGCCCTCTGCTAGATGGCGCTCATCACCTGTGCTTCCCTCAAAAGCCTGCAGAGCGACTTCAAGTTTTCACGGCCGCGCATATTCAGCCGCCGGCCAGGCGGCGTCTGCACTCCACTCGATGTCCGTGCTGCAAATTCTGCAAGGCGATTTGCTGCGTGAGTGGGATGAGAGCGGAAAGAACCCCCCTTCTGTCGCGGATTTGAGGAGCGCCACGGACCTTGCCCTTCGCGCCACAAAGTCTGCTGCTCTAGCCCTGGGGAAATGCATGGCCGCCATCTGCGTGTCTGAGAGACACCTATGGCTCACTCTCGCCGACATGGGAGATTCCGAGCGCGCCGCCTTTCTCAACGCCCCGCTCTCTCCAGCCGGCCTCTTCGGATCTGCTGTCACAGGTATCGTCGACCGCTTCTCCGAAGTACAGAAAGCTTCGCAGGCCATGAACCTCTTCCTGCCTCGTCGCGCTAGCTCCTCTGCAGGCCGCCCACGTGATCGGCCTCCTGCACGAGCCCCACCCCAGCGCACAGCTCAGCACAACCAGACTGCTCAGCGACGCCAGGGCGGCCGCCCGCGTTCCCGCTCTGACAGCCGTCACAGGCCGCCGCCTCCTCGAGGGCCTCGGCCTAGAATCACACTGAAACCTGAGCAACCAAAGTCTGCCTAGCACAGCTGAGAAGAAAAAGACGGCGCTCTCCCGCTGCGGCCGGACCGCCGTCAAAGATTTGCCCTCTGTTAGTCCCTGCCCAGGCGGTTACTACAGCAGTGTTTTCTGCCATAACCAAGCCGGTCTCCCTTCCCGCTTGCATGAGCACAAACGCCGTTTTTACGGCGACCCAGAGAAATCTCGAAAAGAGCATAAAAGCCTCTTGTGTACAAAATGTGCCCACAACACTGTGTTCACTCATACACAAAAGCACTTCAGTTCCCCTGTCTCACACAGAGTCCACTCTCATAAAGCGGGCCAAGCCCGCTCGAGTCTCAGAGTGCATAAGCGCGCCCACAAGCCCGTGTGCGCGTCCCACCTCTGTTCACTCTGTTACAGGGCCCTTAAGCTCCTCTCCAAGTGTAAGTCCCGCTGTTACAAGCACTATCAGCGCGCTCACGCAGCCCGCGAACTGCGGCAATGGGGACCATGTAGCCATTCACCCCCTAGCGTCACGCTTCAAAGCGTGGGAAGCTATTCCGGGAATCTCCCAGTGGGTGTTAAACACAATAAAGCTAGGCTATCGCTTACAGTTTCGTCGCCGCCCTCCTCGCTTCCGAGCGCGGCTAGAAACTACTGTGAACCCAGAAGCAGTGTCACTGCTCCGTTCAGAGATAGCAAGTCTGTTGTGCAAGAAGGCTATAGAGAGGGTGCCTCTGGCTATGAGCGAGTCGGGGTTCTACGGCCGTTATTTTCTTGTCCCCAAGAAAGACGGCGGTCTCAGACCAATATTAGACCTCAGATCTCTGAACAAAGCTCTCATAAAGAGACCGTTCAAAATGCTCACTATCAGAAAACTCCTCGCGCATGTGCGCCAGGGGGACTGGCTCATATCACTAGATCTGAAGGATGCATACTTCCAGATCCAGATAAATCCCCTTCACAGGCCATTCTTACGTTTCGCCTTCGAAGGCCAGGTTTATCAATACACCGTCCTACCGTTCAGCCTATCCTTGGCACCCCGTACGTTCACGAAGTGCATGGATACGGCGCTCGCCCCCCTGCGGAGTCAGGGGCTGCGAATACTGAACTACTTGGACGACTGGCTGATTCTGGCACAATCTCAGAAAGAGTTACTGTCTCATCGTACAGTTCTCCTCGACCATCTGAAAGCTTTGGGCCTCTCTGTCAACTGGACAAAGAGCGTACTACAACCCAGTCAGACTATCTCCTTCTTGGGTATAGAGCTGGACTCGGTCACGATGACGGCGCGTCTCGCCGCATCTTTTCAGATGAACAGACTCATGCCTTTGAAAACTTTTCAGAGAGCGTTGGGTTGTATGGCCTCAGCCTCCGCGGTACTCCAGCTGGGGTTACTGCGCATGCGCCCGCTTCAGCTCTGGTTGAAGAGCCGTGTGTCTCACCGAGCGTGGACCTCGGGCCACCAGCTGATAAAGGTAATGCAGACTTGTATTACAGCTCTGCAGCCATGGTCAGTGGCAGAATGGTTTCAGCGCGGCGTTTCCATGGGGACAGTTTCATGCCGAAAAGTCATCTCGACAGACGCCTCCAACACGGGGTGGGGGGCGGTCTGCGAGGGCTCACCGGCCTTCGGCCCCTGGTCAGCTCAAGAGAGCCTCCTACACATAAACTGTTTGGAGATGTTGGCGGTCGAGAACGCGCTCAGGCGGTTTCTCCCGTGCATTCAGGGCCACCACGTGCTGATCCGTTCGGACAATATGGCCGTGGTCTCCTATCTAAACCGTCAGGGCGGAGTCAGATCCAGGAATCTTTTCCAGCTGACAGAACGCATCCTAGTTTGGTCTCAGTGTCACCTGCTCTCGCTCAGAGCGACGCACGTGCCGGGACAGCTGAACGACGGTCCAGACAGCCTGTCCAGGAACCCCATTCCCCCCGGGGAATGGTCCCTGCATCCTCTTACAGTCCAGAAACTGTGGCGTCTATTCGGCAGAGCAGAGGTGGACCTCTTCGCCTCGGCGGAGAACACCCACTGCCCAATATTTTTCTCAAGGAGCGAGGACGCGCTAGCCCAAACCTGGCCCAGCCGCCCGCTTTATGCTTTCCCTCCGGTCTCTCTGCTACCACAGGTGCTCCAGAGAATCAGAGAAGAGCAGCACTCGGTGCTCCTCATAGCCCCGCACTGGGAGGGTCAGACTTGGTTTCCGGAGCTCACGCAGCTGTCACAGACAGCGCCGTGGCCCATTCCAGTCAGAGCAGATCTCCTCTCCCAAGCTCGCGGCTCGATCTGGCATCCCCACCCAGAGCGCTGGGCGCTACACGCGTGGGTGATCAACAACTACCCGTTGCTTTGCCAGAGGGAGTGTTAAACACGATCATACAAGCTAGAGCGGCTTCTACCAGAAGGCTCTATGCGTCAAAATGGTCTGTGTTCTCAAAGTGGTGCACCGAAAAGGGTCTGGACCCACGGTTATGCGAGGTTCCCTCCTTGCTAAATTTTCTCCAAGAGATGCTGGACAAGGGCAGATCCCCGTCCTTTCTTAAGGTATATGTGGCAGCCGTCGCGGCGTTTGCTGAACCCCGGCGCGGCCAGTCACTGGGCAAAGACGGGCTGGTAGTCCGCTTCCTCAGGGGAGCTAGAAGGATGAACCCCCCTCGCCCCCCTTCGGTGCCGATTTGGGACCTTTCCATAGTTCTTGATGCTATGAAAGCTCCCCCATTCGAACCGTTAAGCACCGTGGACCTAAAGTACCTGTCGCTTAAGACCGTTTTTCTACTCGCGCTCGCGTCAGTAAAACGGGTGGGAGACCTGCACGCGCTGTCCACCAGCGCGTCCTGTCTTGAGTTTGGACCTAATGACTCCTTAGTCGTTCTCAAACCTAGGCATGGCTATGTTCCCAAAGCGATTGGCACCCCGTTCAGGGCACAAGTTATATCCCTATCGGCTCTGCCTGCTTCCGATAGCGAATCAGATTCTAATCTCCTATGTCCGGTCAGGGCCCTGAGATTATATGTTACTCGCACTGCTCCGGTCAGACGATCCGAGCAGCTTTTTGTTTCGTTCGGCGGGCGCACCAAAGGGTTGGCCGCCTCGAAACAGTCCCTATCCAGATGGATTGTTGATGCCATTGCAGCAGCATACGCATCAAAAGACCTGCCATGCCCTCTGGGCATCAGGGCTCATTCCACTAGAGGCATGGCCTCATCGTGGGCATGGTCCAGCGGAATTTCCATTCACGATATTTGCGTGGCAGCGGGATGGGCTTCCCCCTCCACCTTTGTCAGATTTTACAATCTGGAAGTACCCGCCTTGCAGGCTAAACTACTAGCAGTCTAGTATGTTTCAGCTCTTCTGGTTGAGCTGCACTATAGGAGGTTAATTACACAGACCGAGTTCGCTCTGTCCCTCTCTTTAATGTGCTTATGTACTACACAATCACCGGCCCGCTCCGCTGACCTTTTGTCACAGGTACATATATTTATTCCCACTTACGGAGTTCCCCGGGGTGCCCCGCGGGACTGATAGTGGATGCTTAGCACGCACGGCGTTGACCAGGGGTTCCCGTAGCGTAAGCTAGCTTACGCAATACGAGAGAACCTCTCGTAAGAGAACGAATCGGTTACCTAACGTAACCTCAGTTCTCTCTAGATGAGGGAACGAGTATTGCGTTCCTGGCCGTGCTTGTGCTACTGGCGATTTTCGCTTCAGTATTGAAAAAAACAGATTATTCAGCCTATTTCGGGGTATTTATAGTCTCGTCCACGCCCGTTTCGGCGGGTGGTGACGTAATGAGAGCCAGTCAGAATCTCATTGGTCGCGGGTTCATCCGCGCTCCCTCATATTTATTTATTTATTTATTTATTTATTTATTTATTTATTTATTCGGGACAGTGCACATTAATGGACAATCTAACATTTCAGTATAGACTGTAAATGAGCCAGGTTATAGCATAAATGCTAATTTTCACCCGTAGTCCCGAGGCAGGAAGACAACAACATATAAAATAGTGCAACAGTAAAAAATGACAATATACAATATCAAGCAAAAAAAAACATTAGCACACATTCAGGCAGTATACATTGTATCAATAAAATTATTCAAGATGAGGACATAATTGGGAACTTTTTAAAAGCTGTTTAAGGTGCTTTTTAAATGTGCAGTAAGTGGGACATTCTCTAATGTTTGTTGGGATGCTGTTCCAAAAATGACCTCCTCTGACAGACAGAACAGTTTGTCCAAAGGTGGTTTTTCTATGCGCAATCTCTATATCACCTCTGAATGAAGCTCTGGTACAACAACCTCTGTCAGACCTTGGTATAATGTATGTAGAAAGTGGACGTGGAGCCAGTCCATGCAAAACTTTATAAATTAAACAGCTATTTTTAAAATGAATAAAATTTTCAAAACTGAGCATATTATATTTTGCTAAAATATTACACTGATGGTATGATAGAGGTTTTTGATCAAGTATTTTTATAGATTTTTTGAATAACATTTCTATGGGTTTTAAAATTGTATTTCCAGTGAGTGACCAGGTTGTGATGCAGTAATCTATATGTGAAAATATCATTGAGTGTAGGAACATTTTAGCAGAAGTAATAGTCATTGATGGTCTGATTTGTTTAAAGTTATGTAAGTTTAATTTAATTCTGTTCGCTGTAAGTTTGATGTGTTTTTTTAAAAGAAAGTGTTGGGTCCAGTGTGACCCCGAGGTACTTAAACTCCTCTACAAGGTCAAGTTCCACTTCCCCCAGGAACACATTGGACCGCTCCAGTTTTATGTTTTTTTTTGTGAAAATCATGGCAACAGTTTTCTTTTTGTTCAGTAGAAGGCAAGATTTAAGCAGCCAATGCTGTATATTACAAGCAGCCAATGCTCATAGGCTTAAGCAGTTCTCCGTGAGCGAACCAATGAGCGGCTAGCTAGCCCTCTCATGGTCTGCTGCAGCTGAACTGCGTTGACAATGGATACAAAATTATGAAACGATGTGTTTCAGTGCGAGATGGCTCTAAAGTGTGGAATACTTTTGTGCTTTCCAAGCAGAAAAAATAGAGTAAAAGACATCCTGGATGTCCGTCAAAATAACACACACACACACACACACACACACACACACACACACACACACACACACACACACACACACACACACACACACACACACACACACACACACACACACACACACACACACACACACACACACACACACACACACACACATTATTTGCCTAAATCTAACCACCTTTTTGTAAAGATTTAAAAAATTTTAATGGAAAATTGTAAGCTGAGCCTTATTGTTCTTATCCCATGAGAATGCACTGTCTCTTAATTATTCATGACACAGCGTGACCTGTGACCGGTATTGATACCATACTGAAGGAATGGTTGCAGTTGTTGGTCTGCATGATGCAAAAATGTGAATATGCTGCATGGCTTCCAATCCCCAGCAATGGCAATAGAATGATAGGCTTTCAATTAATGACTGACACTTTGAGTCCACAAACACCGTCCATTATTATGAGTGTGTTCAGTCTTAAACTTCTTTTAAAAAATAATTAAAAAATCAAATGCCAAAAATGCAGTGCATTTAAAGAATATATTATTACAAGTTATAATAACTATTTTCATTTTTAATATACTGTTTTTACATTTTTTATTTATTCCTGTGATCAAAGCTGAATTTTCAGCATCATTACTCCAGTCTTCAGTGTCACATGATCCTTCAGAAATCAATCTAATATGCTGATTTACTACTAAAAAATATATTCTTCTTATTATCAATTTTGAAAACAGTTGAGCTGCTTAATATTTTTGTGGAATGATTTTTTTTTAAGTTAAAAACGACAGCATTTTTTTTTAAATAAAAATTGTAACATTATAAATGCCACTTTTTTTTTTATCAATGTATGAATTCTTGCTGAATAAAAGTATTAAATGACACCAAATCTCTCTCTCTCTCTCTCTCTCTCTCTCTCTCTCTCTCTCTCTCTCTCTCTCTCTCTCTCTCTCTCTCTCTCTCTCTCTCTCTCTCTCTCTCTCTCTCTCTCTCTCTCTCTCTCTCTCGCACGCACGCGCGCACACACACACGCACACACACACACGTGCACACGCACAGTTAAACAGTCATTTTTATTAGATTAGCCCAGCTCTGATGAGTTTGAGAGCATCATTTGCAGCCATGAAGCTGGAGGCCATCAGGTCTTAACATTTACCAACTGACGACGCACATCTGAGGACCCAGTGATCGTGGGAGGTGGAGAAATCTAATGATGCTACACCTAACGTTTCCCCTCGTGATTTACAACCTAAACCTGGTACCCTGAGGACATCCATAGACCTGATGGAGGTCTACCTCTTCTAACTTTACATGACATTTTTTGTTTCATCTGGGAAGAATCAGTAGGGGGGAATAAAAAAAATATTTGAAAAAAGCCATATTTGCCTTTCCATGATTGTTAAAACTGGAAGAAACAGCCATTTAAGCGGGTATTTGTTTTGACTGATTGTAAGGGAGCTGTTAAGAAGTGCACATGCAGTTATTGCTCTCTTAGTAGCAAAAGCATCATTTCAACAGAAGAGACACAACAATTCTTTTGGTTTTGTTTCAGATTAGTCTTATCAGTGTGTGATTAAATGTGTCTGTGTCCCTCCTGTAATCCAGCTGTGGTGAATGAGTTATATACTGTATCTGCAGGCTAATCATTCGCTCCAGCCTTGTACGTATCTTGTATGAGTGAAAAACACATTAATCTTATGTAGTTACTCTCTTACATAACCCCAAGCAGCTTTCCTCATTGTCATAAAGCTTATTATTTTTCTGACGGTATCAGTGGTTGAAATTAGATTCTCTTTCTCACTAACACAGTCTCATCCCAAGAAGTCATATATTGACGTCTTGGGACGTCTTTTGACCATACGTCAATATCCGCCTTTTTAGGGTACCCTTAAACGTCGGTAAATGACGATCCTGGGACGTCATACAACTGACGCTTTACCTTTAACGTCAGTTAGGTGACGGGGTAGGTTTAGGGGTAGGTTTAGGTCTGGGGTAGAGTTAGGATCCGATAACGTCATCTAACCGACGTTTAAGGGTACCCTAAAAAGGCGGATATTGACGTATGGTCAAAAGACGTCCCAAGACGTCAATATATGACTTCTTGGGATGAGACTGTGTTATTGGCCTACAGGATTGAACCTCAGAATCTTCGTAATGGATTTTTGATGCTAAAATACTTAGTTTTATCCCAGTCTAAAAGTGCACTCATTTTTTCTACTCATGTTGTGTTGGTTGTTGACAGTCATCTTTGATTTACACTGACAGCTAGTGATGCAAAAGCTGCATTATGCAAAAAACAAAACTATTGCTTTTATCTACCGATAGCATTGTAGAAATGTTATTTGTTGTCAGCTATTAATTCATTCCACAAGTAAATTCTCCCTTTCAGGAGTGTTCGGTAATAGCGACATTATTAGGAATAAATGAGTAGTGCTTTGCATGTCAGCCCGCATGAGATGGCCCTATGTTGTTTATATATAAATATATACAGTATCTCACAAAAGTGAGTACACCCCTCACATTTCAGCAACCGTTTTAGTTTATCTTTTCAAGGGACAATACTATAGAAATTAGACTTGGATATATTTTATAGTAGTCAGTGTGCTGCTTGTATAGCAGTATAGATTTACCATCCTCTGAAAATAACTCAACAAACAGGCATTATTGTCAAAATAGCTGGCAACAAAAGTGAGTACACCCTAAGTGATCATGTCAAAACTGTGTCCAAAGTGTCAATATTTGTGTGAGCACCATTGTTATCTAGCACTGCCTTAATCCTCCTAGGCATGTAATTCACCAGAGCTGCACAGTTTGTTGCTGGGATCCTCTTCCACGCCTCCATAATGCCATCACGGAGCTGCTGGATGTTACACACATGGTGCTTCTCCACCTTCAGCTTGAGGACGCTCCACAGGTTCTCAATACGGTTCAGGTCTGGAGAAGTACTTGGCCACTCCATCACCTTCACCTTCAGCTTCCTCAGCAAGGCAGTTGTCATGTTGGCGGTGTGTTTGGGGTCATTATTATACCGTTCGGCCCAGTTTCTGAAGGGAGGGCATCATGTTCTGCTTCAGAATGTAACAGTACATGTTGGAATCCATGTTTCCCTCAATGAAGCTCAGCTCCCCAGTCCCAGCAGCACTCATGCAGCCCTAGACCATGATTCCACCACCACCATGCTCGACTGTAGGCAAGACACAATTTTCTTGGCACTCCTCACCAGTGCGTCGCCGAACATGCTGGACACTATCTGAGCCAATACGTTTATCGTAGTCTCATCAGACCACAGGACATGGTTCCAGTAATCCATGCTTTTGGACAGGTTGTCTTCAGTAAACTGTTTGCAGGCTTTCTTGCGAGCCAGCTTCAGAAGAGGCTTCCTTCTGGGACGACGGCCATGCAAACCGACTTGTTGCAGTGTGAGGCGTATGGTCTGAGCACCGACAAGCTGACCTTCCACTTCTGCAACCTCTAAAGCAATGCTGGCAGCACTCATGCGTCTGTGTTTTGAAGCCAGCTTCTGCACCTGACGAACAGCACGAGGACTCAACTTTGATTGACCCTTGCGAGGCCTGTTCCGAGTGGAACCTGTCTAGGAAAACCTCTGTATGACCCTGGCCTGTACTGTAACTCAGTTTCAGGGTGTTACCAATCTTCTTATAGCCTAGTTCAACTTTGTGGAGAGCAACAATTCTAATTCTCAAATCCTTAGAGAGTTCTTTGCCATGAGGTGCCATGTTGAACATCCAGTGGTCAGTATGAGAGAATTGTTCTCAAAGCACCAAATTTTAAATCCTCTAATACATGATACACAAATTTGTATGGCCCTGTCAAGCAGACAAAACATGAACATTATGAATAGGACATGTGGCTTTTCATGTTTAAACGACGTACTGCTGTTATTACTTAGGGTGTACTCACTTTTGTTGCCAGCTATTTTGACAATAATGGCTGTATGTTGAGTTATTTTCAGAGGACAGTAAATATATACTGCTATACAAGCAGCACATTGACTACTCTAAAATATGTCCAAGTTTAATTTCTATAGTTTTGTCCCTTGAGAAGATAAACTAAAAATGGTTGCTGAAAAGTGAGGGGTGTACTCACTTTTGTGAGATACTACATGTATACTACTGTATACTACTGATACTACTGTATATATTGTATCATTGTGCCAAAACTGTTCTTCAAAATCTTATGTGTGTGTTTCAGAAGCAAATGATGACAACTATTCTTATTCAGATCTCAATGTATCTCAGTGAATTAAAGTCTTATTCATATTAAATAAGCAATTAAAGCTTACTTTAGTACCAACCCTACATGCATATGCATTTTAGAAACACCTTGGGGCATTCACTCTCTTATTCTTAACTTACTCAGTTGAATGCAGAGGTTTGGTATCTACAGATGTCTGTAGAACATTAAAATTTCATGGCCTGCCTCTGCATGTTGGTATAGTTTTTCTCTACACTGCCAATTTAAAATATGGTCATGCACTGCAACAGAACCGCAGAGATTGCTTGAAGTCTGCACCCATTAAATGAAGCAAATATAGCTCTACCTGCTTTTTTTAATGCTTGCTTATTATCTATCCAGGCCAAATCACAGGAGAAGCATCTTCATTTGGAATGATTAATGTAATGCATCTATTGTGGGTGTCTCTCTGTTCTTACTACATATAATCACCCATTTTAATACCGGTTCTGGCGAGCTGTGACCGTTTGTAAGAGTGCGATCATTGTCTTGTTTTCCTGTGCAGGGAAAAAAGAAATGACTTTCTGTACAGCAGCCAAATACCTTTCATTTGTATTGCAGAGGCATTGCAGAGTACAATTCCTCCGTCTCTCTTCAGTCAGAAATGGTAGGTCGTCCTTCAGTGTCATTAACTTTTTAGGTATCCCATTAGAGTAGATGAACGTATCAAAAGTTTCACATTTGCACACTAAATGCAATTTGAACGCAGCTGGGTGGCTAGAGGCAAGAACAACAATCTGTTTGTACTGCTTATTGTGAACATAATATATTCAGGGTATTGAGGCTGAAATGTGGTATTCCAGTGTAAAAATAGCTATATACTATACTCACCCGGGCTGCATTTATCTGGTCAAAAAATCAGTTAAATACACTAATAAAACAGAGTCATTTAAAATAACGGTTTTATATTTTATATAGTATTAGTATGTCATGTATTCAGTGTGATGGCTGAATTTTCAGTGTATGAGTCTTCGGAATCAGAAATCATTTTAATATAATTTGCTGCTCAATAAATATTTCTTATTATTATCGATGTTGAAAACAGTTTTGCTGTGATAGAAAGATTTTTGGGTGAATATTTTGGGATTTTTTTTTTTTTTTTGGGTGAATAGAATGTTCAAAAGAACAGCATAATGTGACATATTTCTGAATGAAACAGTACATTCAATTAGATTATTAGAGCTGGACTTGATTTTATCCAATGAGAAATTACTAGATTACTAGAAGTGTTCTCTCTATAATAGGTAGTTGTGAGGGAAAGGATGAAAATACCATAAGAGGGCTTGGAGACGTCAACAAAGAAAGTAGTTTCAGGTGGAGCAAGCTATTACATTTTGATGAAAGAAGACATACATGCACCAAGGATCATTTACAATAAGACCAAGACGTGATGTAAGAAAGTTAAGATACATTTTAAACCATGTTGACTGTAATCACAGTGATGAATAGGGCAAATAAATGTGTATTGGAGATATATGGGATGCTGCATTGCTGGGTTTAAGAAGGAAACTGATGGAAATCTTTCTGAGAAAAGGTTTAGCTTTATAGTAGCAGCTGAACTGTTTTCTAACCACAGCTGTGGTCGACATCTCTGCAAAGTGCAAAATGGTAGTGGCAGAGAGAAGGAAAGAGAGAAGCAGATGATGGATGATGTCCTGTGTGAGATAACTTCTCATCTTGGATCTAAACAGCATTGCATTACGAACAATGCAGCGTTTACAGCCGACTTATCTGCTTCAGATCTAACACCATGCCAGTGTAAAGCAAAAGGTGGCCAATAAACCGCGAAAAACAGCATGCTGAAGTGAATACTATCTAAAAAGAAAAATAGTTTAGCACTGCCACTAATATACATGTGTATACATGTACTGTGTGTATGTGTGTGTGAGCATCTTGCATCATGAGCATTTCTATGTGTCAATGACGATGTGTCAACTTTAAAAAATAGTTCAACCAGCCTAATTACAAAGGGCAAACCCATAATTCATTGATTTTTTTAGGTGGATACTAAAAGGCATCTGAAAATGCATTGTTGTGCATCTTGTTGCCATTGACAACTTTTTTTCTTCCTTTGAAAAGACTATCTGATTCACCTAGCAGAGCATTTTAGTCAAGCTGCTTAGAGCTGGTAAACCTCTTCGGACCTGCACAAATACAATTCCATCATGTCCTACGTAACTAAATGTGTCCCTTTGCTGCTCTTCATCTTCTTTTTTGTCCTTCATTATGATAGGACTCATAGAACTTGGCCTGAGCACGGCATGCTGTTCTCACCTCTCTTGGATAAAGGGAAATGAACAATTTCTCCAGGGACTTTAAATGACTGCTAGCAAACCCGTGAAAGTCCCAGAGTGCAGCTCCCTCTGGTCTTAGGTAGTGTTATCCAGCATACATCATTTCATCTCAAGGCTAAGTGTTTCTGTGCTCCTCCAGAGCTTCTCCTCAAGTGAGTGTGCTAAAATGCCTGGGAGATTGGCTCACACTCTCTGCCTATATTAGAGCAATTTATCAAAGGATTGCATGGAAAATTTCAAAGAGTTGCACATGCATTTTCATACTTGGACTCAGTTATTCTGTAACTATTATTTCCTCTAGGAATTCACTGTATTATAGTATTACAAGGTGTAATGTATTAAGTTAACATTTTTTTCATTCTTTCCACATAAAGAGATTATAGAGGATACAGAAGCAAGCCTAGGAGCCCATAGCACATTGATTATGGCCTAGTGAGTTAAAAGCCAAATTCATCAGATTTTATTTCACAAACTATGATATCCACATTTCCACCAAATACCATTCCATAAAAATATTCATTAGAGATACTTTGAGGTTCTTAAAGGGTCAAAATATTATATAGAGCGATAATAACCACATTTTCCACCAAATTCCATTGCATAAAAATATTCTATAGAGATACTTTGAGGTTCTTAGGATCAAAATATTATATGTAATGAGTGGGGTCTTTTGATATGGGTTAGTAAGCAATCTCTAGATTGTTATATAGAAACCTTGTTATTTTAAGTATTTTAAACCCACAAGCTTACTTAAGGGTGTGTTCACATTTGGCAGGTTTGGTTCCATTAAACAAACTCTGGTGTGATAGCTCTGTTAGTGCAGTTTATTTGAATAAGTGAATAACGCTGCCATCCGAACCCTGGTGCGGACCAAACAACCAGACTGAGGCCCCTGAAAAGGTTGGTCTCGGTCCGCTTTCAAACAATCTCTGGTGTGGTTCGACTGAAATATGAATGCAACACGGACCAAAGACATCTAGATGATCCAAAGGAGGAGGAGCCACCGAGACAGTTTCTGGCAGTAAAAGGTGCCGTCCACGTCCCTGTGAGCTCCTCATGCACCTCCGGGAAGAAAGGCACTGGGGTGGGTTGCTGAGAACCAGCGCGCCCCACCTTGAGATACCAATTATCCAGCCTCGAGTGCTCGGGACATGGTGGAGGGTTCCACATGAGCCCGATCCTGTTGGTGGCCTGGGAAAGCATGGCCATCATCTCTGTGTCTGACTCGGGTACTGCTTGCACACCCGAAGGTGGAAGCGGCGCAGAGTCGTCGTCCGCAGAGAGGTCTGTCCCACCCTCTGATGCAGCGTTCAACATCTGATCGCACCAAAGGAAACGACTGGTACAGACCTCGAGGATGGTCCAGAACATTCCGTTGGTGGCTCAACTGGCTGCGGAGCGTGAGAGGGGTGGGGGGTTGGATCGAGGCAGAGGCACGGGGACTCTGCCCCTTTGCAGGAACGAGAGTCTCGACCGTAGCTCCGAGATGGTCATCTTCCCACAATGGGTGCATGACTCATCCACGAACGCTGCCTCAGCGTTTACGAGGCCCAGACACACGAGGCAGCGATCGTGACCATCCATGGACCCATGGTAACAACCGCATCCAGAAACACACAGGTAGAAAGTAATCTTGAAAAAGATACAATCTATCTGTGTAAGCTCTTTTAGGGACTGCTTTCACTGGTGCTAAAGCACACAGGGGAACGGTCACCGCGAACACAGACAGGAATGTACACCTGTCTGTGCACTGTTTCTCTCTCGCTGGTCTTACCAGCCATGAAAACGACTGTTGGGCGCTCTCACTGCGCTCTCACAACAGCTTTTTTGTTTTGCTCAAGTCAAAAAACAAAAAAGAGAAGAGTGCTCGCGCTGCTGTGCTGTCACACCCGCAACAGGGTGGAGAAGTTTGTAGAGTGCATCGAAGTCCTTGGCTCCGAAGCAAAAAGCTGAAGTGCAATCGCACCTTCTGCTCATTATATACTCGCGCTGCGAGGCTGGACAGCTGATGCAAATGATTGCACGGCAATGTGCATTGGCTCATTTAGTTTCACTCGAAGTAGATTGGCTTGTCTAGTGAGATTCCTATTCGTCGGTCACGACCAACGTCTACAGTGACCGACTGATAGGGAACAGCACGTGATGTCACAAGATGCGAGACTTGTTTTTTTCTTGTCATACGAGATACGTTGACCATTAAAAGTTAGGTACAGGCGTCAGAAATGCCGTCTCCACGAAGCTTTCTTTGTGTTTGTTATGGAGGGATTCCTGCTGCTGTTTTGACTCCTTTACACATTTTCTTTAGTTATATAAGAGTTCTCAGCTGGTCAACATACAGTACTATCATAAGTACACCCAAACAACGAGCGCGTTCAGCAAAGAACACAGCATTGTTTTGGATTTGCAAAATAAGTTTTTCTTTTTCTGTCTTAAAAATGACAGTGTCAATGCTAAGAGAACCAAGACTAAATGTATTAATTTATTTTTTTGGTCTGGATCAAAAGAACCAAGAGAGCCGAACTACAAATGTGAATACACCCTAGGTCTTCCCTTGACTTTGGAGTGGTGGACTGTTCTTTAAATGTAAAAGGCATTTACCTAATGCTAAGGTTTTCCCTAGTGTCAAGGAACATTTAAGATCTTGTGTTTGGATCAAAGTCACTGATGTAAACTATTTAGCTATAAAAGTTGATTTAAAGAGCTGAGAAATGTTGCTCTTAACAGATCCTTATTTACTACCAATAAGGACAAAATCACCCTAAAACCATATATGACTTTACCTGGTTTAAAACAGTATTTTGTCCTGCTTACCTCATTATTGGAAAATTATATATTTTACCATAATCTGTTCAATGAAGGCAAAGGCCTTCCTCCAATTTGAGTGTTTTAAATGGACATCATTTCCACCCAATAAGACTTTCCCAGTGTTTTAAAAAACAGGAATGGTAATGAATTTGGGAAGCTCAAAGGACTCAACATATCCTCCACAGGCCCAATCAGTCTATGGAAATGCATGCATGGCATTGGAAAAATGAGTTATCAGATGCAATCGGAAGTATCGGCTGATTCCTATACCCGCGTTTTCCACCAAGAAGCTGGCAAATAATTGTGCAGTCAACGGCACAGTTGGCTTAAATGAATTCTCATGCTGTTCCATCTTTAATAAATGTTTTTTTTTCACCGTGTGCTCGCCAAACTAAAAACATATTCCTCACCTATCCCCTTTCGACTCGGTTGTTGGCATAAAGCTGAATTGGAATCTAAGTGAAAATACAGCATGCTAAACATATTTCTGTGCTTTCATTTCAAAATGTCAGCTTAGTTCTGACTCAGTTAAACTGCTTTGTAAGACGGAGTACGTGGGTGTTGATGCCGCTCAATCCAAGGTGGGACCGCCGTGCCGCTTCCAGTTGATAGCAGTTAAGGATGTGTCAGGAAGTGCTGAAGCAGCTTGTTCTATCTCTCTGTCAGTGCCGGCAGCTCTCGGTAATCACCTGCATCTCAAATATTCATAGCTCATCTTCCACTTGGAGAAATTGGGATCACGGATTTCTTAACTCAGTGGGGAAAAGAGGGGATGATGGATTTCTTTTATGACTGCATAAATGAGCTAAAAAGCAAAATGACGAGTGTGAGGGGATTGCTTTGCAGTAAAGGGCCCGATATACTTTAAGCGAAATCATGGAATGAACTGCTGTGACGTAATTTCAAACAAAACCAGGCCAAAATTATGTTTTGAGATTCTTTTGGGAGTTCTAAACAGCTTTTCAAAGCGAACTTTCCGGAAAAGTTTGTTTCGGCTGGTAAACACTTTTGTACTATCATTGGTCCATGGTGATTATGTAATAGCTAACGTATGCGTAGGCCCCGCCTCTTTTCACGTGGAAGCCTTTTCCGGTTCATTTCTCCTGTTCAGTCCATTGAGGATGGTAAAAAATGAAGTTGAAAATAAAGACACTGACACTGTTTTTCATGTTTAATACACTAAAGCAGCTTGATTTTAAGCAATCTATTGTATAAAGTGCTCTATAAATAAACGTGACGTGACTTTGTGCCGAATCCAGAGCTCAGCAAACATATCGTTGATATGATCAGATGCTTTATTTAAAAAATGCTTGCTGTTTTCTCAATTTTGTTTTGTTAATTTTGTTATTGAGAGGAAAGTGTGCAGCACATATATAAATATTCATCTAACCTTCACTCTCAGCAGTGAGGGCAGTGTCAGATGTTCGCTAACAGCATAGCTGGTCACATACAGTATTTCGAACTTCGTTTTAGCGAAAAACTGAAAAACTGAAAAGAATCATTGTGATTATATCGGGGCCTTAAAGCCTCTACTCTGCCTTCGATTTCTCTCTCTCTCTCTCTCCTCTCTCTCTCTCTCCTCTCTCTCTCTCTCTCTCTCTCTCCTCTCTGCTCAATTGTAGGTAGGCTACCGACTGAATGCTCCTCCTTGGCCTTTTTAGGGATGAAATATGACAAGGTATGATGCAAGGCAGAAGCTTCTTTTCAGTAAATTAGAGTAGATTTGAATTTAATTGACCACACGCAACTAGATGTTGAATTGAAATTGGAGAAAAATAACCTTATTTAATTGCAGTTTAAAATAATTAAACAGTTACACAACAGAAATTTCATTAGCCCAAAACACACAAAAAAGCATTCATTTCAAGAATTATCTTTTAAAGCAGAACTTGGTAACTTTTTTAACTTAATAAAGCTGTCTAGAAATCATTTGGATGGTTACACAACCTGTTCTGGTGATATTGGTGACTTTCCTAGCTCCCCCCAGTGTTCCCAGGCGGAAAACCAACCTTGCAACATGGGGACTACCGTCCCGGCAAAATGAAAATAGGACGTCTCGTGAGAAGCGAGACGAGAACGAGAACGAGCGAGAAACACGAACTGCTTTACGGGTTGATAACAGAATACAAAATGTACATGTCAATGTTCTATGATAATGTGTATGATGTACCCACCTCGGTAGACAGCTCCGCAAGTAAAGTTGGCCGGCTCTGATAATAACAAATGCACGTGAGCAGCGGTAGAACGGGGGAGAAGGGTGCCGCAAGTGAGTTTTTTTTACGATAGTGTTGTGAAATATCAGCCCATTCTCACCCCAAGGCGTCATCTAACTGACGCCTTGGGAATCAGTTTGACCATGCTTCAATATTCGACGTTAAAGGTACCCTTTAGCGTCAGTTAGTTGACGCGATCCCAGGGCGTCATCTAACTGACGCGTTACCCTTAGCGTCAGTTAGATGACGCCTTCTACCCAGACCTAAACCTACCCGCGTCATCTAACTGACGCGTTACCTTAGCGTCAGTTAGATGACGCCCTGGGATCGCGTCAACTAACTGACGCTAAAGGGTACCTTTAGCGACGAATATTGAAGCATGGTCAAAATTGTCAGTTAGATGACGCCTTGGGGTGAGAATGCGTTGGAAATATACGGCCCACAGCTGCAGGGGGAGCTTGTGGGGAAAACATGCGACAAAAAAAGGGAAAATCATGCGAAGAAGACTAGATGTTGCCGAATTCTGCTTTAAGATCTGCTTCATGTAGCTATATCTAATTGGAAGACTTTGGGAAAGTTACTTTTCCCCCACCATTGTTAGATTTAACCATAGAATATTATATTATTATTTTATATTATTATTATAAAAATATAAATTCTATGTTCTTTTTCTGGAACTGGACCATATGTTGTGTGCAGTGTTGGGTAAGTAATCAATTGCTTAGTAATGAGTTTCACCCGACACAGGTTGTGTGTATGAAAACGTGTTTATGGGTAATTCATTTCAAGAGATATTAATTTCTTTCTTTCTTTTCATTTTTAATTATTTTTCCTTATATTACAATTTAATTCTGTATCCAGTTTACTACATCCAAGGGTTAAATTGGAATTTCAAAGACATTCTCAATTAAATTCTGAATGGTTTACAACACTTGCTACCTCTGCAGGCTCCCAGACTGCCAGTTCTGCCCCAACTATGCTCTTCCTGGTCCTACTGAGGATGCAAACCATTGGAAGCACAGACCTCGGGGAGTGCAGTCTTAATTGGTCCTTTCGCTGGCATCCCTACAGCTGACATGTGTTTTCACAAGCTCTGGATAATCAAGTAGCCACTGGTGTAAACTAAAGGAAAGTCTACAGGAACAGAAAGGGAAAGGATGTGTATGCGGGGATGTGAAAGGACGAGTAAATGAACTGCAATAAAGAGCATCATTAGTGTCTGGGCCATATTTAAGCCTGCAGACAGCATTTGCACCTCAAACCTTAATAGAAGAAGATTCATATTATTATTATTATTATTACAGATGTTTTAAAAGAAAATGTGAGTGCTGGACAGTGAAAAACTCGCTGTAATGATGCTCTAATGTTCTGCCATTGCTTTCTTATGCTGTTGCATTCTGTGTGGTTGCTAAGTGGTTATATACAGGGCGAGGCAGGACGTTCGTATGCAGTTGCTAAGTTGTTCAAGATGGATTTTAGCGCATGCAGTTGCTTGAGTGACTTCTAATGTATTGCTAGGTGGTTTTTAAGACGTTATGTTGTTTTGGGTCATTGCTAGGTTATTGCTTTGGTGTTTTAGGCGGTTATTAGGGTGTTCTGAGCATAGATATACAGTGTGTGTGTATGTGTGTGTGTATATATATATATATATATATATATATATATATATATATATATATATATATATATATATATATATATATATATATATATATATATACACACATACACATAGATAGATGTCTTATTAGCAGCTATTTCTATTGGCCGCTATACATAAACCACCCACCATATTGGTCAAAGCCGCTACGCGAACATTCGAGAACAAATTGACTGAACATCTGCAACTGTAGTTAGACATGTGTATCTGCAATAGACTTCAGCAGACTTTGCTAAACTAACACACAACAACCAGATGAAGGCATCAGCTAACACGACATTAAAAAGTTACCACAGTAAAAGTAAAAACATTAAAAAGTACCAAAGTAAAATCTTGTAATATTGAGTTAATACATGTAAAAACACATTCTATTATTAACCCAAATATGGGTCAAATATGGACAAACCAAATATTTGTTGTACTGTGTGGTTGTGGTCTAGCATTCTATAGACATTCAGAAAAATGAGAAAAACAAATCCCTTTCAAATAGTAAAAAGTACTGACAGAAAGATGTCTCTGTAAGCTGTAGAACAATTTGTCATGTGAGTTATTCAAGTGGTGATTGTGTCTGAAAGTAAAATACGAACAGTTCAAAAGCAGTGCTCCAACAAATCCATGGGTTGCATAAAAATGAGCAAACATATTGCTAGCTTAATCTACTCTGTTCAAAGCCCGGTGAAACCTGCGAGACGGAGGCAAATGCTGTAATGCAATCTGAACAGCGTTTTCTGTGTGGATGAGCAATGGATGTAAAAAAAAAAAAAGAAATAAAGAAAAAAGAAAGGATTCCCGATAGATCTCTTTGCAGCGTTCTCTCAGCAGGCCTAAAGTGGAGCCCCAGGGGAGCTGAAAATCTCATTTACACAGATCTATCCTTTGCCCTTAAAATCTCTTTCAAATAATGTGTAATGAACATTGTGAGCAGTTCGCTCTAATATGACCAGTGTAAGATTTAATTATCTGTGAACAATAATGAGAGTTAGAGTTAGAGAGGGGCTGCTTGTATCTAAGATGAGTGTAGTGCTATTCAACAACCTATAATCAATGTGGAGATTTATTGAGTTCCTGAGTTTAAACTGCAATCTGTCTCATTCGTGCTCTGCTGCTCGTTTTTAGAGATCTAGTGCATTAACGTCATTTTGGGCAAGAGATCTCGCTGTCACAAGAGAATCCAGCTTTTTAGGAGAAAAGTACTGTGGTGGCATGAGTTTTGTATGCATCTTGAGCTGGTTTTAAAAAGCTGTTTTTTTTTTTTTGCAGGGGCGTGTGCAAATGTTTGTGATATAAAATACCTTTTAAAAACTGCTAATGTTTAATACTACACAATGACCATATGACCATACTAAAAATACATCCAGAAATGTGTAGTGTGAGACATGTGAGTGTGTGTGTGTGTGGCACGATTCACAAGTGTGATGTAATGTCACCATGAAATCGAAATTGACAAATCTTATTTTTTTATGGAATATCAGTATTTATTAGAAATGATTTATCTGTCATGTGCTCTCATAATCTTTAATCAAAATAGCTTCCCCTCTAGCAGCAACATCTCTTCTTTTCTCTGATGATGTGTTTACTGGGGGCGGGGCAACCTGTCACTCACATGAGATTGATTAATAGCAAACCACAACCATCCAATTAATTCCCCATGGATAAAATCAAGCCCCGCCCAACAAGAAGCCATTTTTCTTGTATATGTGACACTAGGGTAGAAAAGACTACAGCCAACTTAAGCTAATGATTTTATTATAATTCACAACATGGAAAAGAACATGAAAAGACAGAAAGGTCGGTAAAGAACATTGAAATGAACAAAACATTTTTTATTGAAAATTATAATTTTCTACCAATGGCAAAGTCATGGGTTTGATTCCCAAGGAATGCATGGACTGCTGTATTTTGAATGCAGTGTAAGAAAAAGGCATCTGCCAAATGCATAAATATAATAAAATAAAATAAAATATATTGGAAAAAGTCAGAGAGAACATTGCAAATTCATATCTTTCTTATTAAGAGGAGCCAGATAATAAACTGTAATCTTATTGATGTGTTATGGATGCAACTGTACTTTATTTAGCTAATATCATCAGCGCCTCATCCTACGCAATCATATGCACAGAAACAGAAAACCTGCTTTTCCTGCGCCTTACGTCATCTGGCCGATGATTTGGTGTTGTCTGCAACGGAAGGCCAGTGCTGGTACCGAAGCCATGACGTTATTCCTCTGGGGCAGAACGGCATCGCTGACAAACGCACTGTTTTTCTGGACCCCTGCCGGAGCGACAGAAGGCAGATAAGTGGCTGTTTGGTTATGCAAATTCTGATCTGCTGCCCAAGAAGATGTCACTGCTTTTGACTCATTTAAAATGTAAGAGTGCAAAGTAGGTGTGGCCTGAATTACACTCATTTTAGTGGATAATGTTTGTCCATTGCTTGTGCTTTAACTGCTTTGAGACATGGGAGAAATGGGTCTGATTTCTTGGTTGTTTCGTGATTCAGGTTTGAGAAAGAAAGGTCACATGAAGGAGAATAAATGACACATTTTACTTTATTGAGTAAACTAACCATTTAGCTATGTGATTGTGAATGCAAAGACAATCGGTTTTAGCCTGATGCTGAATGTTGCAGAAAATATGCAGTGATATTGAAGTATATTCTGTATGCTGTATGTTAGGCTATATATAGCTCTGTTTAGCCAGTGTGTCTGATAGATTCAGTTTTTTGTACCACAATATGTTTAGATGTTAAATGCCACTCAGATGCTAATGGAAACGGCCTGACTTAACATCTGGGGTGCTTTCTACAGTTTCACACTTACACCATCACTTTTACCCAGACTTGATTGTGTGTGCATGTTTGACAGAGTGTGTGAATTAATTTAAGCATTTGCCTGGAAAGATATGTATGGGTTCTCCTAGAATTTCTTAAAAAAACGAAACACTTACAGTATGGATTATTTAACTTAGTTTTTTCTTCCATTAAATAATGAATAGTATGTTTGTCCCTACTGCATTGATTTACTGATCCCTGTAGGATATTACATGCTGTTCTTGTTGAGATTTTGTTTGCCATTTGATTTCTCCGATTTGACAGTGATGTAGCTAGAGACCGACATTTTAACTAAGTTGTCAAGGTGACATGAAATGTTAATGCTGTGAAGGAAGTCATACACTGTACTGGATCTGTCTGAGGGATCAGTTAATAGCAATGAGTTCGGAACATATTGTGTCACGCAAAAATGTTGCCAGCATTTATCCTACACTTTTTGACTTTGAGATAAAGTTACTAAAATAAAGATGCTCATCAAAATGTAAAATTCTTTATTAAGTATTTTAGTTTGACTTAATTTGCATTTTCCTCGTGGAGTTCACCATATGGATTAATTAACTAAGAAATGTTCTCAAATAAATTGCTCTAAATTGGTATTGAATGAGCTATGTTTTTCTATTATAATATATACATTTTATAAAAAATAAATCTAATATATATATATAATATGTATTATTTTAACATTATTTTTTCATTTATATTTTATTTTATATTTTTTAATTAATATTGTATCATGCTTTCTGTTAAGAACACAAATTATGCAGCCACAACACGCACAACCTTGGGCTACAACAGCAGAAGACTCCACCTCCATCTCCACTACAAATAGGAAAAAGAGGCTACAATTTGCAAGAGCTCACCAAAATTGGACAGTTGAAGACTGGAAAAACGTTGCCTGGTCTGATGAGTCTCCATTTCTGTTGAGACATTCAGATGGTAGAGTCAGAAATTGGCGTAAACAGAATGAGAACATGGATCCATCATGCCTTGTTACCACTGTGCAGGCTGGTGGTGGTGGTGTAATGGTGTGGGGGATGTTTTCTTGGCACACTTTAGGCCCCTTAGTGCCAATTGGGCATCGTTGAAATGCCACGGCCTACCTGAGCATTGTTTCTGACCATGTCCATCCCTTTATGGCCACCATGTACACATCCTCTGATGGCTACTTCCAGCAGGATAATGCACCATGTCACAAAGCTCGAATCATTTCAAATTGGTTTCTTGAACATGACAATGAGTTCACTGTACCTAAATGGCCCCCACAGTCACCAGATCTCAACCCAATAGAGCATCTTTGGGATGTGGTGAAACGGGAGCTTCGTGCCCTGGATGTGCATCCCACAAATCTCCATCAACTGCAAGATGCTATCCTATCAATATGGGCCAACATTTCTAAAGAATGCTTTCAGCACCTTATTGAATCAGTGCCATGTAGAATTAAGGCAGTTCTGAAGGCGAAAGGGGGTCAAACACAGTATTAGTATGGTGCTCCTAATAATCCTTTTTGGTGAGTGTATAATTATGGTTTGATGATAAAATGTTATATTTTTCTTATAATATCTGGTTAACAACAAATACTTTTACATTTATCAATTAGGTGAAAACTATAGTTCTTCAAATTATTTATTCAGTATATGAGTTTCTTGGGAAGCAAAACCATGACCGTGGCATTATTTGCACATGAGTTACAGGATTGCTGTACATCTAAATCAGGGGTGTCCAAACTCGGTCCTGGAGGGCCACTGTCCTGCAGAGTTTAGCTCCAACCCCAATTAAACACACCTGAAACAGCTAATCAAGGTCTTGATTAGCTGTTGAAGGTCATTAGGCATGCAAAAATGCAAGTTGGAACTAAACTCTGCAGGACAGTGGCCCTCCAGGACCGAGTTTGGACACCCCTGATCTAAATGCTAGGCAATGTGATTGATACTGTATTATGATATTCATGGAGAGAAAAAAAAAACTATAGATACTACTTTTTCCAAGTCCATTCAAAGAAAAGGGTTTTTGTTGGAAATTTTCCGAGGCTTTATTTAGCTGTGTATGTCGGAGTGGCGTATTCCTGTGGGGTTCATTACGGTGCTGTGATTTTCAAGCAGTTGCAGGGTCTCTCTGGAGAGTTGCGTTGGAAGGCTTCGGGTAAAAAAAGTGCCTTTTTGCTCACATTCCCCAACTCTTTTAATGAGGCTAAGATCTCTGTCATAAATCTGTCCTTTATAAGTGGCCCTTAATTTTCAGAATGTATTAGATGAATGTTTTAATTATGATGATTCAGTCAATGCTGGTCTGAGGAGCCATACTCAGCAAATGATCCAACAAGAATAAAAATATACCGGACCCCGCTGGGAGGAGAGTTTGTACCAACCACACCACCTGCAGTCAGAGTCGGTGACGCTCTGCAAATCTGTTCCATCATTAAGGCTTTCAGTCACCATTCTGGTGTAATGGTTCTTCTTTTCCACCACTGATGGAAAAACAGCAACATGTTGGTAAACAGAAAGCATTGTCAGTATTATTTGCCCACATATTACTTTCATTCCTATAGTCGCTTCCAGGGACAGAGCAGAAACTCAGAGAAAGATGCTTCAAAGAGACCTGAAATTCATCACTGTAGACTTACATCTTCCAGTCAGATTTATTGTTAATGTTTACATTTTCTGATGATGGATGCCCATGCAAAACTGTTGTGGGTGGTGGAGTTTCTAGGGTGTTCTGGATGTTTGTTTCAGCCGAGCAACAATTCTTTTTGATATTTTGATGCCAATATTTGTCTTAAAGGGTTAGTTCACCCAAAAATTAAAAAATGGTCATATTAACTCACCTTCATGTCGTTCCAAATTTGTAAGACTTTTATTCATCTTCAAAACACAGTTGAAGATATTTTTCATTTTTATCACTCCATTGACAGCTATACACAGGTACCACTTTGTCGCTCATACAGAGAGATAATAAAGATAAATTGTACAAATTGAGCGGTTTAGTCCAAATTTTCTGAAGAGATTAAGTTGCTTTTTTTGATGAACGGATTAAATTGAGGCTTTATTCACATATAAACATTGGTCAGTGAACATAAACATAAGCGCAACCGTACTTGCTTGACGTGCCAGAACAAATTTCATTGGTTCTTGCAGAAGTAGTCTTACAGGTTTGGAATGACATGAACGTGAGTAATTGATTTTCATTTATGAATGAACTAACCCTTTAAGTCCTTGCAGATTTTGTTCACCTGCTTTATCTTCTCAACAAACCACATGATTTGATGTGTCATTTATGTTCGACACAATATCAAGCTAGTCTCTCTTTAAAGTTTAATACTTGTATGGTTCTCTTAGAAGAAAGTGTTATATGGAACCTTAATGGGTTCTATCAGGTGCAATACAGTATAGAAACTTTCAAGGGTCTCATCATGGGATAATTTTATGGATTTAGTTTTGATTATTTAATCATGTTTTAATTTATTGGTAGCACTTTATTGCGATAGTCCACTTCAGACATTCTACTATAAGTAGCTTTGCAACTACATTAGTAGTTCATATTAGTAGACTGTCTGCTTAATATCTGCTAACACTTTATTTGAATGCTCCCCCAACAGACATTCCAGCCCGTTCTCATCCCAAGGCGTCATACATGTGATGCTTTTGACATTTTGTCGAAATCTTACGCACATGGCATCCTTTAGCGTCAATATGAGACGCCGAACCCAAGGCGTCATACAGGTGACGCGTGTCTAAATCCGACGCACATGGCATCCTTTAGCGTCAATATGAGACGCAGATCCCAAGGCGTCATAACCTAACGCTACCCCAGACCTAAACCTACCCATTACAGTGCGTGTTATATTGACGCTAAAGGGTGCCATGTGCGTAAGATTTCGACGAAATGTCATATGGCGTCACCTATATGACACCAAAGGATGAGAATGCGTTGGACATTCTATTGACTATGTAACTTTGCAACTACATGTCAACTTATTCTACTAGCCTAAACCCTAACACACTTAACCCTAACCTAACAGTCTACTAATACTTTAAGAGTTAGTTCAAATGCAGTTGCAAATGAACGAGAGTTAGTTGACATGTAATTGCAGTGTCACTGTAACACAGACACCTTAAAATAAAGTGTATTCAAAAAAAGGAAGTAACTGTTGAGACTCAGGAGGCGGAGACAGATCCATATGCAACAATTTATTAATATAGCAAAAGTAGTAAAGGCAGCAGGCTGAATCGAAGTGCACCAGGCGTGAGTTCGGGGCTGGCAGAAGGCATACAGGTCAGAGACAGGCAGAAGTTCGGGGCTGGCGGCGAGTATCAGAGTCAGAGACAGGCAGAAGTTCGGGGCTGGCGGCGAGTATCAGAGTCAGGTCACAGACAGAGTTCACGAGGCAGGCTGCACACAATCAGAGAGAAGGTTTGAGCAAAGGTTCAATATAACAAGGCAACTGGCTGGGTATTTTCAAAAGACGCTCAGACATGCAACACAGAAGTGAGACAATACTTCGCAATGGACGCCGAGATGACAAGCTAGATATATGTTTGAACTCCGAGTAAATTACTAACAGGTGCAAGGTGATCAGAGCGTCAATGATGCATACTGGGAGGAGTGTGCATAATTGGTATTCAGGAGAAGGTGCTCGAGACTGAGTACTGGGAATCTCACTAGACGCCGTAACAGTAACTCATTAAACATGAAAGTAATATGCAATAATTTAAGACATTTGTGAACTCATTTAATTGATTATCTTTACAATGGAACTGAAACAACACTGAACTGACTTCATTTGACCAATGCCACTATTTTCATTTAGAGCTGCTGTACAGCCAAAATAAATTATGTTTGCATCATTGAATAATTTTTCAGTTATCACTAAAGCTGCTTTGAAACAATATAAAAACTCTATATAAAGGTGACTTCACTATATTTCTCCTTATATATAAACTTTTTGGCACAAAGCGTTCTTTAAAATGAAATCAGGTTGTAGAAAACCATTGAACCATTTTTTTCTAGAATGATTACAAATTTGAGTAAAAGGAATTCTGCTGAAAATTGTGAAACTTGCAATTTGTTGAACTTCCACACTAATGCCAGTAATTTCCACTAGAAAACAGAAAAATTAAAGCATATCTTAATTTTAGATGCTGGGGATTCAATGCCGAGATGATCCTGAGAACACCTGCAGAATAAAGTAAACACATTGACACATTTAAATGATTTGTGTGAGGGATTTTGCTACTTGGTGCAAGGTTGTCAGGGTTAAACATCCTGAACTTTATAATTTTTATGACTATATCTAAATAAGCAAATCTGAATAATGTAAATCAGCTTCACTGGGATGATGCTGAAAACTTGAGAAAGTTTCTACATCCTCACTGGTCTTTACTCTGTCATTTGTCTGAAAGAATGACCAGTGAATTCATTCTTGTTGTATGGTACTGAGTTTTGAGTTTTCATATTCAGGCTTTGTAAACAGTGTCCTTTGTAACATGAACAGCTTTCAGGCATAGTTTAACAGCTTTTGCGAAGATCATAGCAATGTCATTCATTTTGACTTTGAGGTTTGTTGTTGCTCACTGGAAATCAAACTGTTAACATGTTGCAAACTTACTTTAGGTATATAAATTGTGAATGCCATTCTAAGAGACCTGCTGCCTCTGTAACACCAAAAAAATGATTATAACCGGATTATTTAAACAATCACAATTAAATCAACCGGAAATAAAGAGCTATAGCTGTAATGTTTGAACTGAGCTTTACTTTACATGAGGATTTGAAGTACACACACACACGCACGCACACACACACACACAATTTGTAATTATTTTTTTTTTAGTTTCACTTTATTGTGATTAAAGCAAACTCCTATCCATCCTTTAAAAAATTGTGAATTTAATATTTGATCTTAAAGGATAAGTGAAGGGGACATGAGCATACTACATTGTATGAATGACCCAGCTGTGTACAACAGCTACATTTGCTTAAAGGCAACCATTTGAGTGTATATTACTGTGACAGAGTCTGACTCAGGTCACATCCATCAGTGAACTGTTGACCTCTACCTCGAAGCGTCTTTCTGTTAGAGGAAATCTCTCTAATTATTGCCTGTCAGAAAAGAGGCAGAGTGTAGACCTTTAAAAGGAGGCTCTATTTTCTTTCTGATGAGGCCTAATCAGAGAGGCGTAATCTGAGAAAATGGCTGTGGATGATGATAAAGGTCAACCTGTGCTGTTTGTTGCTGAATATAATGACGTTATGTATTTTATTAACACCTATTAAGGTGAAGTGTGTCATTTATTCACAATGTTTAATCGCTTTCTACTGTCCCAGGTTATTATGCAGAGACTATGTAAGCTATTAGTAGGTAGAGTTCCTCTATAAACATCTCGACCAATTCTGTTTTATGGTGCTAGTGGTGCAAAAACTGACACACTTCTCCTTTAAGAAGCAATAAAGATCTTCTTGTTATGATCCAGTTACCTGCAGGTTAACCATCTTCCTACCCAGTGTCCATATACAGACTACACCTTCTGAAAGACTCTATAAAGACAATGCATCTCTTGGAATTGAATTATATTTCCAGATCAAATCTCTTAGAGACAAAGAAAATGAAGATTTGCTTACTTGGAGGCACAACAGAATGACCCAGAAGTGATATATAGATCCAGCATGGATGCTGGAGGGAGAGTATTTCTGAGATAGGATTTCTAAAATGGGAAGATTGCAGGACTAAGGAGGCATTTGGGCTGAAGTTAAGTGTTTAGAAAGCTCACAGTCACCTCTCAGCTGTCATTTGTTCTGTTTTCAGCATTCAAAGATAGGAGTTTAAATGCTTCAAACTGGAAACATATACACAATTAGGAAGGTGTTAGGTCCCTTTCACATGAATTGCGTCAGAGCTTCAACCTAAAAGCGGTGCAGATAGTGCCACAGAAGGGCGAATTTACCATGTTTTGACATTGACTTTTGCCACGCTTTATTTTTTTCTTTGAATGTTATGAAATGCCTTCGGCTTTATGTCTTACACAACTCTCTTGACCTAACTCTTGCTAAGCTTTAAGAAGAAAAGTGGTAACCTGCGATGGTTCTTTAAGGAGATATTTCCACCTGATTTTGTTTGTGTAACATGTTTAGGTTGATCCGTGATATGTGAGAGTGAGTTGAACTCTAGCATCCGATATTTCTGTAATTCCTTTCAAGAATATTTATTAAATAAATAAAAATGTTACATGGTCAAAAACCGGCATTGCCCCAATCTTACATTTTGAAAAACTCTCAGTCATTGCACCATCATCAAGCGTGATTATTGGACCTTCATTTTGGAAATATTTAAATATTACACTCTTTTTCTGACGAAACTTTCTGACGATTTTGATGTTCACGGTTAAACATGTAATTTACCCACAATTTCATGGTTAACTTTAGCTCTACAGACCCCCCCCCCAAAAAAATGTATTTTTTTTATGTCAGTCAGGGTGTTTAAATGTACATTTATGCATTTTGCAGACACTTTTATTCAAACAAATGTACACAGCGTTGAAGGCGTATATCTTTATCAGTTCAAGAATGTTAATTTCACTGAAAATTGATTGAATTCGCTTTTGTTGAATTGTATTGAATCCAATTACTGTCAATTTGACCCACAACATAAAAATCGGACCAAGAATTCAATCCTAATACAAGGTAGAATTAACTACATCTGAACTAAGAAATAAGTAACTTGTGCTTCTTACAGTGATTTTAAAGCAGAAACTTGAATAAAATCATTTAATATTGTTACCGCATCAAGCACATTGTAAGATAAGAAAATGCCAGTGTGAGAATGCTGATGCAAATGATGCGAAAGGGCCTTTAGACTTATTTATAAAAACTCTGGATGCCACGAGAAAGGAGTAATTCAGTACAGCCATAGCTCTGGGTTTAATGATTGGGAAGCTTCATTTATATTTTATACATTGAGATTTCACATGATTCCTCAAGCATTATCTAACAGCTTTTGCAGCAGGGTCCGGCTAATTTCACTCTCTCTTGTAGTGATTTAATTATTTGGCAGAGGGCTTATTTGTCACATTCAATGGAAGCATCATAACATGGTCACAATGTCTTGACATTAAACCATAATGTACAGCGTGTTTCCCCCCCCCCCATGTTCTTGATCCATAGTGGAGAATGTTTCCACACAGAAATCTCCAGGGAACGTTGTCACATTGCACATTGTGCGTGTCAGCACAGATTCAGTACGTATCCCCGAGGCAGCATTTTCCACTTTCTGCTTTCCTTATGATGTTTCCTTAAGGATTCAAACCATCTCTGTTTTAGCCACTGCAGCTGCTCTTCCACATGGCATAGACACACGAATGGCAGTTGTTTGAATCGCTTCAAAAACAACCTATAGTGAATTTAGGTTGGATTTTTGATATATGTAAGAGCTTAAGATGATCGCAAACATGAAACAGAAGAGTCTTCTCTCCCCTATTGTGACGTATGTTCGAGTAAAATACTTGATTTTGTCCATTTGGAATTGATTGCATGGTTGGGGTTTGCTATTGGTTGTTCTCATGTGAGTGACAGGTTGCCCCGCCCTCACATTAGTAAACACGTCATCAGGGAAGAGAAGAGATATCACTACAAGAGGGAGGGTGCATGCATAAATCATTTATAATAAAAAAAAACAAGAATAGTCCATTTTGATGGTGAAATGTTTACTGCAATCCCTTTTTTATGTACAATTTTTTTTTTCCATGAAAAGATGAGGGCAGGATTTGAATTGTTCAGGAATTTGCATTAGAAAGGGGTAAGTTTTAATTTATGTTGACTTAAAGGACAAAGATTCGGTGTTGCCTCAAATTTTCTGGAGTAAAATGACTCAAACATGCCATACACCTCTCCAATTTTTCAACTCCTTTTTCTTGAGAACACACTGATGCATCATTCATATTTAAAAGAAAACAATAGTGTCAGTTTGGATTTGTTGTTGACTTGTAGTAATTGAGTGGAGGCACCACACTGATTAGTAAACCCTTGCGATACACTCAGTGACAGATCAGTTGTGGTGAGAAGAAGATCAAACCAGATCAACATCAACTTCCAAACCCCAGGGTTCTTCCATGATATCACACCAGCTAGCATCACGCATATATTCCTTAAATCCCATGTTTCTTACTTAATTCTTGGAGTACGAGCCACTGATGCTTTATATGATATATGACGTGGCCATAAATCAAAAACAAATCATAACTGGATGCTTTCTCATTTATGTCAGGGGATATTTTATGTGCATTTGTGGAGCAGTGGGTCACATCTCTAGAGGTCCAGGTCTTCAGAATTTATGAATGCTCAGCACGGCATACAGTAAATGCTCATTCTGAAGCCATAATGCATCATTTAAGGTGACTATACTGTAATGCTTCAAGCATTCAATCATTTTTGATCAGTATGTAAAGATGTTTAAAAGATTTCTGTAAATCCACTTTAACCTTTTATTACAGGTCAATTCTATAGATGATTATAAACCTTTTCAGTATATTTTGATATAAAACATCACTTTTATTTTGTCTCCCTTCCATTCCACCAGTCATGATTTTCATGCTGTGCATATTTGCCTGTGATAATCTGTAACCATAGAAACACAGGCTTGTGTAATTTTGTGATGTTAACAGTGCATGAGCACTGTGATAACACAGATGAGCGCTACCCTATATTCAAAAACAGTGAGTGTAGCCTCATCTCAGTTTTGTAGTTTTAACATAGACAAGGAATAAAAATAAACAAGAAAAATAAAGCTCTAAAGTTTCTTTAGGGTTTTTAGAGTTCAGAATTGACTGGCAGGTTTCATATTAAAACCAATGTATGCGAGGACCTCCTTAGTGGAGGTAATACTGGTTTATCAGTGGTCAATCAATGTATATTGACAGCATCTAAAACATTACACTTTTTATGAACAACTATAGAGGCAAAGTTTATACAAATAATTTGAAGTGTTTAAAATTAGATTAATTAACTTTTAACTATTAATTTAGTTTTACAGTTTTTTTACAGTCGCTAGGACCCATTTTTCAATACTTAAGTCACTTTTTCAAAACTCTTCACACAGTTCTCCTAACCAACTTTCAGCTCGGCACAGCAGTTCAATTTACATTCAAAATGCACTAAAACTACCAAATCACTTCATACATATCTCAAATCAACACTTCAACACACTATTACACCAACAAAACACATTATCATAAAAAAACAAATAACAACAGTATACAATGTTTTCCTATGTAAATGCGTTCTTTCTTCTACCTCTCTACTGTTTAGAATTCACTGCAATATATGTTACTAGAATGAATCAGACATCATGCAGTTTTTATATTTTATGTTTTTGGAGTAATTCCAAAGTACAACAATTTGTATACACACCATCCACCGATACAGATACAATAGGAATCAGCTGTGGTTGGTCCAATTGTTTTTATACCATTTAATTTTTAGATTCTAAATATATTTCATTACAATGCTGTAGAAATGTGGCAAAATGCTGTCTTATAATTATTCAGTTTTGTATTATGTTATTGTTTTGAACATAAGTTTAACAGTTTTGAAATCAGTGTGTAAGCATGTGCAAATTGGCCTGTAGGTACACAGAGTTTTGGCGGTTGTTGTGTCGAAGTGAGAAAAGAATTAATGTAATTTGAAAGATGCAGTCATTGAATGCATTTTGTGCCAAAGCAATGATAAATCGATCCACAGTTTAGCCCACATATACTTCTGTTGTGCTCACTGTGTGAAGAGTTTTGAAAAAGTGACTTAAGTATTGAAAAATGGGTCCTAGCGACTGTAAAAAACTGTAAACACTTTTCAGAAGATTATTTGTGTACTTAAAAGATTTTAACATTTTAGATGCTATCGGTGTGTGTGATATCACATATTTGAATTTATTATTCTGTTTTCGGTTTTCAACTGTTTTGAAAGACTGCTGTGATTGTTTAATCAGTTTGTTAATGCAACAGTGATTCAAAACCCTCTAAAATATGTGCCATTTCATTGGTCCCTTTTGATTATAAAGAGATATCCATCCCATGAACCTGATGTCGGGTATTTGCTTTCAGTTTCAGATTTATGTCAGGAGATCCTCTTCTATCCACGCATAGCAGTAGCTCAGCTTGGAGTGCATAATCATCAAATGTCTTGTTTACTCATAAGAGATATATTTTGGTATAGAGGAGAAACCAATCATGTGTGGTCAAATAGCATATACCCAGTCAAGGTCTTCATATGATTGAATCATATTTCATGGTTTTATGCGGGATGCATGAACATGGGAAGCCACTCAAGCAGACATATACACTTATGCTTCAACTAATTCTTTTAGACATTGAGACCCTTAGGGGCAAACTGCTATTGTAAGTAGGAACGTAGCTTGAAACAACAAATTCTCCATGGTGGTTGAGTTTGACCCCTTCTGCTCAGCTGTGGATATGGTCTCTGTTTTATCGTGATCCAAAATGTCCTTCTGATCACGTTTAACTCTATTCAAACGTGAAACGAGTAGTTTCCTTTAATCTTTTGCCATAAAGGGACTCAAAAATGCACATTTGTATACATTTAGCTGAATAATTATAAAATAATCTTAATCCAATAATAACTGGCTGAACATGGTAAACATTGTGTAAAGCTCTTCAGCCGAATGAGTGCATTCATTCATAAAGAAACAATGCAGTTACTTTGTAAGTGTATTTTGAGTTGAAAGTGCCAGACCGTAATCACACTTTCACCTTATGATGATGTGTAAAAGTATTTCCTTTGCGGCATTATCAGTTGTTGACAGTGAATTCCTTACTCCCCAAATTAGACACTTGTATAGACTTATGTAGGCTATGCTTGTATGCTTTAAAGTTATATTTTTAAATAGCATCCTTAACCTACTCTACTACTTACTCCTGATGATGAATAGTTGATCATTTTTCATTCGCTACATTCAAATACATTATTTTCTTACACAAATGATATACCTTTATCTGTATAAACATTAAGATACTGTAAACAAGGATTTTTTCTTTAATCTTATTTAATAAAGCGGTTCTCATTGCCCCATCACACTCACTTCTGTGTGATTAGCCACATCTCATATGAACTAATTATTGTGCTGTATTTCCCCCCTCGAGCAACAGGACAAGTGTGCAAAACAGCACGTTATGTTCTTAATATTTTCTCTTATGATACTAGATGGCCACACCCTTACAAATGACTGTCAGATTAACGCGCATTCTTTCTCTCACGCGCGCTGCTCTCTCTCTCTCTCTCTCTCTCTCTCTCTCTCTCTCTCTCTCTCTCTCTCTCTCTCTCTCTCTCTCTCTTCGTTCACGCGCGCTCATCTCCATCATCCTCTCGCGACTGAGAAAAAACACGCCAGAGCGAAACATATGGGAAGGAATCCGCGGAATTTGCGACCGTTCCCGTGAAGAGAATAACCGCCAAAAATTAACGGACACCGACAAGAAGTTCAGTTCGTCCAGAAGACTTCTGGACTGAGAACTTGAGGGCATTTCTATTCACGACTGGAAAAGTAAGTTTTGCATTAATGACACCGTGTTGAACATAACTTAGTGTGTGCAGTGAGTTAGTACGTAAAGCACGTCGAAGGGAAGCTTTTTGCAGGCTTTATTTGACAAATAATAACTTTAAATCTCATAACAATGATACACATTACACGGTATGCACTCACTGTTTTGGTCATACTTTACATGTGTGTTCATGTTGCAGTGCAGTGTAATTATATAAGTAGTAATACCACAGCATAGATAGAAAATGGACATCAAAATTAAGAAATCTGTTCAGCTTTATTTATATATTTATTTAATGTGATGTGTGCTGCATTAAAGACGCACTGCCTCGGAAGGCTTTATAATACGGGCGCGTCTATGTTTTAAACTTGTTTTTGTGTGATTATCTTAAAATGCAACAATGTTATATAGTTATAAATAATACAGTATAATCTGTTTTTTTAATAATAACGATGCTGAAAAGTCATAAAGTATGAGTTCTACCTTATTCTGAGGGTCTTTATTCGACGTCTTGATGAGATGAATAACGAAGTTATTGACGTAGGCTACTTGCTCATTTTAGTCTAATAAATTATGTGAATTAGTAACTGGTACTAAACGTTGGACTACTTGTTGAAAGGAGAGTCGTGTAAAACCATCAGCTATCATAGAGGGATGATAGACACATCACATGCATTCATTCATAGAGTACTTAGTAAAAAAAAACACTTTTCTGTGCTTAAGACCTTTTTTTTTTATATATGAAGTGTAAAAGTTGACACAAATACTCCCCAATTCAATTAGTCACTTTTAGTTTTAACAAGCAATTACATTAAGCAATATTCTTTGTACCTATATATTTTTGACAGTGATTGACCCATTTTAAAAATTGTATTATGAAGAAAAAAAAAACACTTAACCGACTCATCAGTAGTTGTCTAAACATAAATGATCTATTATTCATCAGTGTCAATTATTCATTAATTGTTTTAATGGTGCCTTTATTTGGTGCCCACATAATGTAAATGATAATAGCCATTATGATGCTTCTTTTATTCTTTAAAGTGGTGTTGAGATCATTATGCTAAGAGAAAACAGAATAAATAGTGTTATTAATTATTCTATGTTCTTATCATTTTCACTTTGCGTTATGTGATTGTCTGGCTGTATAAAATAGAGATGTTGAGTTGTGCCACATATAATATGAGCCATTCACCACAACTGCTCATCTACTGCTATGCGATACCATCAGTCATTTCAGCTTATAAATGAAACCAGGTAGGATTGGGTCATAACTATCTAAGTTTATAGTACTCAAATAAAGTGCTTCATATGGACTGTGCAGATAGTGTTGCTGTCCGTGGTGCTGAAACGTGGCTGACACACTGTACTACTCCAGTGATCAACACCAGAGATCCTCCTGTTGGGAGTCAGTTATGTCAGTTATGTGAACAATGTGAATACTGCCTCCGGATAGACATCCTTTTCTGTCCATGCACAACAGGAGCTGCTCTGCTGGAAGCACATCTAATCCAAAATTACATTGATAGTTGCAGGACAATTAACCTGATTAATAATAATAAGAAAAAAAAGACTCATACATGGTTTAGTGCTTTTCATGATTATTTTTTTGAGAATTTATGCAGATGTTTGGTTAGCCCTTAGGAGCATATGGGGTCCAACTGTGTCTCACGTGGTCTTTTACAAGTGCTTCTGGGAAACCATTGACCTCTTTTGTTGCTCAGTTTGTGCATGCTGCTTAATGAGTGTTCTTTAAATGAACATTACATTGTTTTAAATTATTACATGTAGCCTGAATTGTATTTTACAGACTGTGAGTGCATTTATTACTTCCAGTGTGATGGAGTGAGCTTACTCATCTCGTTCTGACAGATCCTTGGCTTTTTATGAGGTCTTCTACCAGAACAAAGCCATCCCCTATCATTTTCTCCTGAGAGATGGATAATAACTTTTGACATGTGACATAAATATTATTACACTTTTAAAGGATCCTGAACTGTAATTTGAATTATGGGACTGGGTTTGAGTAAAGGGTTTTGTATGGCTAGAGTTGATTGAATACTGCCTTCAAGTAAATGAAATACTGCCACTTTTATTGATAGGAATTGTAGAGAGAGGACAGGAAATGATATGGGAAATTGTGATCACAAAATGCTGCAAGATTCATGTTGCCTGCGTACCACTATGGTGTTGGAGCACTTGTACTAAGCAACGGCTCCTAAGTGAGTTTTGTGGTCTGACTGACTGTATTTCAGTAAGTCGATCCAGACAAATGTTGCATAAAGTGGACAGCAGTTTAAGCCAGCATAGCTTGGTCATTTTAATGTATGTTTGTAGGGATTTCTAGTGGGAATCAGATCAGTAATTTTTATGCACAAGAGGCTATAGCATTCTCCAGTTTTGATTGTACCTAAAAATGACATTGTACAGTTGGAAACGTGGCTGATTTATTGGCTTGCTGATGCTTTATAAAAGGCAGTAACATTCAAATGAATCAGTTTTCTGCATAAGGTCTGACATTGCTTTTTTCATCCCGAAGGAATCCAAAAGCGCTTAGAGTACCATGCCTATTCACTTTTACTTTGTTTTTAATACATACTGTAGGCAGAAGCACATTGTACTCTGGCTCAAAAGCATTGATAGTGTCAAGATATAAAAACAGCTTTTGTGATCAGGTAAAGTCTGCACATACTGTATGCTTTAACTGGATTGTCTGGGAAACAATCCAGACTGAAAAGCCTAATGCTGTGGCACAGATACTGCATCTGTACAAACACGAAAAAGTGCATTCACACAGGCAGCCTACAGCTTTTCAAAGGCATATATAAAGGGATTTATAGAAAATTCACACTCAGAAATAATGTTATGAAATTATATATAGAGTTAGAGTATAGAAAAATAAAATGAAACTATGATTGTCATGACAATTTCAAAAGGCTCCATTTTTTTTTATTTGCACAGAGCAAAGGGGCCGCTCACACAGAATGTGTTCTGGTGTCCATCTGTGCTGTTTTTATTTTTTTTTATGTAAAAATGCTAGATGGATGTCTTCGACCTTAAGCTGCAAGAATTTCAAGTTAAAAGAAATTAAACTTTTAGATGTTTCCTGAGACACCCCGTTTTGTTCCATTCCGCTTTACAGCGCCTCACTGTTGAAAGCAAGAACATGAAAGAATGGTTGCTGAGGAGGGTCAGAGCTGGCGTATATTAGCTTTTATGCAGCATTAAGTCTTTACGGCAAATTTTAGAAGTCATGGAATAGCCTTAACTCGTGTGTGCTCACAAGGTTTATCCATAAAATGTAACCCTTTAGTCACTGCACAAAAAATAACAGACAACACTCTTGGCATGTCATCAGCCTGAAAGTGTATAGTTTATGCAAAACTTCAGCCGTCAGGAACCAGCTGACTCATTTGTATATATTTTTTTTTTGTAAGCCATTAGTGTTCAAGACCTCAGTCAATAGGTAACTGACCCCTGGGGCACTCAGTTGGCATTCCTTTGACCTTTCCTGAGAGATAACAACCAGAGCGAACCTCTTGCTCTCTGTGTCTCCAAGACTATAATAATGATCTGGTGGAGGTACTAAAAAAATCACACGAAGCTGAAAATGTCACACCATCAGCAAAACTGGAGGAAGCAACCATATTTTTTCTCACTGAATGATTGTGTGTAAAGTAGCTTATGTTGGCCAGGATCATATTAGCTTTAGCACAACCCTGAAATCCTCAGCTAACTTGTATTTTGTGTATTTTTTCTAGTTCTTACAGTAATCGGCATAAGCAATAATTTATTCACATTCTCCTAATGGTGTTGGAATGGTCATTGGGCCATATGCATAAGAGTCACTGAAACAAAGTGCACCAGTCTTGGTAGTGTGATCATAATTAATAGAGATTATGTGCTCCCATTTCCTTGTTCTTTATGATCTAAGGTAGCCACTTACTGGCAGCACTGTGTCCCGTAGGGAGAGACTACAAGAGGTCATGGATTTTACTTTAGCGTAGCAGTTGTGATAAATTAATTTACAGAATAGTTGTGGCAGGTTTTCATTAAAATAACGATTCTTTTCAGTTCTGCACCATTGACTAGGACATAAAGATTTTAGCTTTGGTAGTATTGAATATGTCCCAGCTGAAAGATGAAAGGCTGCAGGCATCTCTCCCCTTGTGGGTACAGAGTTATGTGTCCAAAATGGTCCATTGCAACACGTGTGTCAGTAATCTTTTGGCAGACCATTCCTTTCTCCAATAGTAAAGAATAATAACAACATATATGCTCAGTAACATTGATTGAAAGGAATGGGTTCTTTCATTTTTAAAACTCAAACAACATATCCTTAAATGACGTCAAGACTTTCTTAGAGACAAAAGGGTAGTAGGATATAGCTAAAGCATGGCCGCCTCTGAAAGGGTTACTTGTGGAATGAGGCAACTTCAAAGCTCACTCCAGCTGATAGCCCCCATAAATAGCGAATTTGAAGGGGAATTTTAAATCAAAAATTGATTAATATTTCACCTCCGCATTGATTCATGCTGCCACTGAAGACATTTTCATCTCTCTGAATCGTTTGTATGAGAAATTATGATGACTTTATTCCCATGATCCATGACATCATCTGAGCATCACATGCTTTTTAAACTTTTTTTTTTTGTTCTGCAGTGTAACATTTAATTATTTGAAGTTATCCATCATTGTAGGGTGGGCGATATGGCAAAAATGTTATATCAGTAAAGCCAAATTAATTTCCCTATTGTAAAAATTAGCCTTACAACTTAATGCAAATTACAAATAAAAGGACAAATACAATACAAGATAGAAATGTAATAAACAGTGCTTTAATGTTTTCCGCCAAAGTAGGTCTATTCAACAGCATTCAAGTTAGAAATTGAATAAGCAAATGTAAAAATGAAACACTACACAGACTTGACTGTATGAATATACACTGATTATTATTAAAGCTACTGAAATTATTTCAAGCAGTGATGATTTATTTGTATTTTGTTTGATTAAGCTTAATTACACAGGCGGCAGCAGGATTATTAGGCTGCTGTCACTTTAAGACCTGACACAGATTTAATATACACGCATCCGAAATGTTTACTTACAATCACTTAAAATATTAATGACTGTGTTTATGCTCTAAACCTTGTGTGTATTTGACTATTTAAGTACAATAAGACGCGAAAGAAAACGTCTCGGTTACATACCTAGTTACATGGTGCAGAAAAGATGTGGTGCAGAGAAGACGGCTGGCGAAATTCACAAGTTCACGAAAGAGGGAATGGTGACGAGAGCCCGCAGCTCTATGAGGTGCCTTGAGCCAACGCCCAGGGGGAAGCAACACTTATAGTTGAGTGCGCAACCACGGGCAAGGCACGTCTTGGGATTGATACGCCAAGACAATAGCATCCACTATCCAGTCGGCTAACCGACAGCCTTTCCCTTCTGTTGGCCTCCGTAACAGACGAAGAGCTGGTCTGAGGTCCTAAAGCTTTGCTTTCTGTCCATGTATAACTGCAAGGAGCGGACGGGACAGAGAAAGGCCAGGGCTGGGTCTGCCTCCTCCGACGGCAGCGCTACTTGGTCTCTAAAGGGTGTGGTAGGAACCTTGGGCACATATCCTGGCCGGGGTCTTAGGACAACGTGAGAGTCAGCCAGTCTAAATTCTAGGCATGATTCGTCGACCAAAAACGCTCTGCAGGTCCCCTAACCTCTTGATAGAAGCCAGCGTCGTCAGGAGCACTGTCTTTAGTGACAGGATCTTTAGCTCTGCTGACTGCAGCGGTTCGAAGGGAGCACCAGAGACAGGTCCCAAGAGGGTATAGAGGGGGAACGAGGCTGATTTAGTCTCCTTGCCACCCTCAGGAACCTGACGATCAGGTCATGCTTTCCCAATGACTTACTTTCAACTGCATCGTGATGCGAGGCAATAGCGGCGCAACATACACTTTGAGGGTGGAGGGAGACAGCCTTCGCTCCAACCTATCTTGCAGAAAGGAAAGTACAACTCTTACCGGTCATTTTCGGGGGTCTTCCCGTCCGGAAGAACACCACTCAACGAATAGGTTCCACTTTAATGCACAGAGGTGCCTCGTAGAGGCTCTAACAGAAGTGATGGTGTCCAGTGTTTCCCACACATAGACTAATTCGTGGCGGTGCGCCACAGAATCAACACCGGCCGCCACATATTGCTTTTCGTTATTCTTTTTTTAACGCTATTTAAAACATGCAGCGTATTCGTTCAGCTGCATTTCCATTCCATGCTCTCCCTCTGTGTCTGTCACTCATGCGTCTCTCTCACATACACGCACACACACACACACATACACATAGCCCCTCCGTACACACCGCGTCTGACTCCATGAAAACGAGATCATCCCTGGAAGCTTGGCCTATTTGGTCAGAGAAGATGGCTGGCGAAATTTACAAGTTACGAAAGGTTAGTATCTCGTGAACACCTTTACACAATCACACATTAAAAAACAGTTTATATTCTGAATACAATGTTGTCAGTGTGTTAATGTTGGTGTCCCGACCTGACCCTTAGCAAAGTTTGCGGTAAAATGCAGTTGGGTTGTCGAGGTCAAAACACTATGTAGCAGCTGTGAATCAAATAAACTTATTATAAATAATGTTATGTAATTTTATTTTTTACTCTTAAACTGAATGTTTGCTGCTTAAATCCAGATGAGTATTGAAAAGTATTTTCCGCTACTGAAAAAGGCACGTGTTGAGGATTAGGACCAGCCTGAACCGGAGGTATCCGTCTGAAACAGAGCTGAACAGTCCGACCAGTGTAGATGTGTAGATTTTTGGTACAGCGTGTGGATTTTGTAGAGGTAAATAAATTTGAAATGGGTGTGAATTTTGTATAGGGTGTTGAATGTGTGGACTTTGGGTTGGGCGTGTGGATTTTGTGAAGGTGTGAATCATTTTTTATTAATATTGAATATAATAAAGGTATGTGTAACAAATTATTAACGAAGGAATATTTTGATTCCGCGTCCCGTCCAGGGACCAGACATGGAGTTTCCAGCGGTTTGCCATAGGGTGTCCCGTCTCTGGAAGGTCCTTCCTCAGAGGAATGGGCCGGGGAGGGACTGTCGCGAGGAGTACTAGTTCTGGGAACCAGGTCCGGTTGGGCCAATAGGGGACCACTAACAGGACCTGCTCCTCGTCCTCCCTGACTTTGCACAATGTCTGTGCAAGAAGGCTCGCTGGGGGAAACACATACTGGCGTAGGCCCCGAGGCCAGCTGTGTGCCAGTATATCTGTGCCGAGGGTTCTGTCGGTCAGGGAGAAGAACAACTGGCAATGTGACGTGTCTGGGGAAGTAAACAGATCTACCTGTGCGGGCCCGAAGCGCCTCCAAATCAGCTGGTTTCTCCAACTCTCCTGGAAGCGTAAGCTGTCGTGACAGCTCGTTGGCTGCAAGATTGAGCTCGACAGGGATATGAATGGCACGAAGCGACCTCAGATGCTTCTGACTCCATAGGAGGAGATGGTGGGCTAGTTGCCACATGTGACGTTAGCCCAGACCACCTTGTCGGGTGATGTACGCAACGGTCGCAGTGCTATAAATGGTTGTCTCGAAGCGGCACCTTAAAGCAGCTGAGAGCAAGAGGTACTGCTAGTCACTCTAGGCAATTGATATGCCAATGGCCGCCACATGAGGCCAGGGAACAAATGCATCCAGAAACACACGAGTGGAATGTCACACTCATGTAAGCTCTTTTAGGAAAATTTGCTCTCTCTACTGCTGAAGCGCACAGAAGGGATGTCCGCGGCCAACAGCAGGAAATAGTGCAATCTGCTGAGGCACTCAACCGACCCGCCACGTCCAGAGCTTTAAAAACAGCTGTTTTTTAGTTTTTTTAGTTTTCTGAGGTGATCCTGCTGTAGACACCAAGCCGTGACACCAACACGAAGGAGAGGGCTTCTTCCAAAAAGAACACTCAAAGTTGTCTCTTCTTTAGAAGTAAGACTGCTGGAACAGAACATGAATCAGCTCGGCTCAGAAGCGAAATGCAAAGATGCGTTTCATCCTGCTCATTATATCCCCGCACTGTGTGATAAAAGCAGCTGGCGAAATTATCACATGCCAATGTGCATTGGCTCATTTAGTTTCTCTCAAAGTAGATTGGTCTTTCTGCAAAGATCCCATTTCTGTCGGATCCCTCCGACGATTGTCACTGTGAAAAGGAACTTAGTTTAGTACTCGTGTGACTAGCTTTTAGTGTGCATGTGCTTCGGGTGGTGCAGAACACACTCAGAACAGTGTGGAAATAAAAAGTTCAACCGCCAAGGCTTTAAAGGGTACCTATTATGGATTTTTGAAAATTGCCCTTCATGTAGTGTGTAACATAGATCTAAGTGAACAAAAACATCCTGCAAAGTTTTAAACATGAAAGTTCACCGAATACAAAGTTATTGTCTCTCAAAAGTAAGAGACGACTCTGAGTCGCTGATATGAATCGTTCGACGAACGATGCTTTTTCTCTAACTTTATGACGTCACTTGTACAAGTTATTTGAATAAGATACGCCCACTCATTGCGTTCGGTGACGGCAGGGAAAACTAACATTATGTCGACGAGACGCTGTGTTTTGAAGTGCGACGCAAAAGCAAACTTTTTTCATCTGCCCAGTGAGGAGCATTTGAAGACTAAGTGGCTACAGTTCATATATACAACTATACTATACCACAGAAGCCGAACCTGCCTAAAAGGACTTTGACCTTGTTCTGTGTTCGCATCATTTTGAAGATGATTGCTTCACAAACCTAAATGCTATAAAGTATGGATTTGCGAGCCGGCTGATACTGAATGAAGGTTCAGTACCGAGTTTATTTGGATCAGCTTCCTTCTCCGAATCACAACCTGTAAGTATTGTTAATATTAATTGTTGCTTTTATGGGTTTTGTAGTGTCGGGGGCGCGATGAGGGAAGGCGCAGTAAGTGTGTGTGTGTGTGTATTTTATGTGTGTGTGTGTGTAAGTTACGCTCAGCACAGCTTGTCTCCAATGTCAATTTTTTTTAAATATGTGAAATGTTTGTCGCTGTTATTGAAGTTATCATGAAGAATAGAGCAATACCTTGTAGTACCGCATTATTTTATCAATATGTTTATGCGTTGGGCTAACACAAACAATAACTGACTGGGTCATATCATATGATCTGACCAATCACCGCAGATTAGCGTCACGCAAAGGAGGGGGTTGAAAAATGAGTTGAAAAACGAATCATTAGGGAGTCGGTGAGCAAATCAGGTAAAAATAAATGCATATTATAAGGCAACAAAAGTGTTTTTTGTCATTGTATGCATGTAAAACTGTTGTTGGGGACTCCCAGAACAATATTAGGAACATTTTAAAAGCCATAATAGGTACCCTTTAAAACGCATGGAAATAATAAACTGTCATGATGGGGAAGAACTGCAATGTAATATAAGCGTAACACTACTTCTGCATTGCTTAACATGTGATGTGAATGTACATCACACGTTCTACAGTATATTAGGACATGGGTGTCAGAACTGCAACTGAATGCACTGTAGCACGATACTACAACCTCTCTTTAAAGGCAGAGATATTTGAATCGTTTTCTATCTAAAATCATGATATTTACCATGACACCCCTACATCATTGTCAATTTAAGTTTGAGAACTACAGTAAAATAAATGCATAATTAGACAAGCTATAACAACTATGTTCTAGAAATGCAAATTGTTTTTATGAATCAAAAAGCCTGTTTAATCCATTTATATTTTGGATCTGCTCCTCTCATTTTATCTCAAGGGCACACTGTTTCTTATTCTGCAGCATTTTTGACAAGGTGTCTTGCATGATCTCGCTCGGTTTCTACTCCAATAAGAATATTCTTTGATTGACAGCGAGCAACACTTTAAAATGTCCATGTAAGTTATTGCCTGTCCTTATTCTTTTTTTGTTAAGCTAGCTGTCAACAGATGCTGTGATTTAATTATATTTGCAAAGGGACACAGTGTAACAGTGCTGAATGATCCAGTGACCAGAGAGTCACACTTTCTGGTGAAGGACATTGTAAAATCCATTTTCATTAAAACTGCCAGGACTCAAGTATTTGGCCTGTGTTTGCATGAATGTCTATAAAGAAATCAATAAAGAGTAATCAAGTTCTGACAGGTAGTGGATTTGTACACATAGCTGATGGAGTTACAGCCCACCCTAGTGTGTAAAAGCTGAATGAAGTGCCTGGGTTTCACTCTTAGAACTATTTAGACTAGCCAAATGCAATTTCATGTTCCTCTTCAGTTAATAATGCACTTGCACATGGCTGTGCTGACTCTTTTTGAACATGTAGCATGCATAATATAAGATGCGTTCAAAATATGAATAGAACATGTGAAAAAAGAGCAGTGGTTGAACAGGTTCCCCAAAAAGACCCTGTTTAGAGGTTGATATGAAATACTGGCTTTTAATTATTAATATTTTTTTTACATGATTAAATTTCAATGCACGCAATTATGGAGGAAGCACAATGTTGAATAATCTTTAGATACATGTCTCTCTGTAACATACATGACTATTATTAATCAATGCTGCCATTTATACCAGGTGATTAATTCAAAGAAGGGCGAGACAGATTATAGTTAGAAGGAGCAGTTTCATTGATTCACAGAGATGTAGTTGACTTCATCAGGCAGAACATTTCCAACAGATGAATTGAGTGTGCGTGGGATATGTCGTCAAATACTTCCAAGCGTATTTGAAAGCTCTAATTCAAAAGGCTTTCATTCACGTGGTTCAGTTACCCACACAAAGACCTCATCTCCATGTGCTTGTCCATTTAAATGTTCTATTTTAACTTCCTGATCTTAGATAAAAAAAGCGAGACATTTCCTTTTTTCCCCTCCTAATTCTGAGTGACGGATGTTGGAACAGGCGGCTCCTAAATTTAGCCTTGTATAACATCATGCTCCCAAACCATGTGCGTTTTCAATTTTTTTTGCTCTCTGATTTACTGGAACTGTAGAGTGAAATGCCATTGAGGGACTTTGTAACCAAGGCAACAAACAATAGCGGAGCAGAATGGTCAGATTAGTGTGTGAGGACTGAGGAGTGAAGGGCTTAAACTTGAGATATTTTTCCTTTATTTTGCTTAGGTAGGAGCCATGCTGTAAAATGACTGCCACACCTCACCCGCAGTGGAGCTGTTTTGCATCACAACATTATTCTGTAGCTTTAAAGACAATTGGATGACAAGAGTGACGCTTTAGGGGCTGTGGACACGTGCACTTTTTTATGTAAACACATACCATTGTAATGGATGTCTTTCACTGGTAGGGGAGAGCCGGGACGATTGAAACGCGGGACGGATGAAACATTGAGATTTCCTTGAAAACCACTCACATCATGTACGTCAAATTTTGTCAGCACGTACAGCACGCAATTGCCTACAAGACTCCCGAAAACATTTTTTCTTTACGTCATGCCGTTTTAAAGTTAGAGCCGGAAAGCTGTTTTTGAGTGCGGTTAGTGAATTCTTTCGTGCAGCACTTTTTTTTGACTGACAAGTTGTATTTATAGTTTCATGTGCCATTATAATGATAATACTGAAGGTGTATTAGTACTACAACATACCCTTAAGTGTGTAATATCAGAGTCTTTTAGTTTAAGGGCAAAACAGGTTTAACTGTCAGGAGGCGCTGTCGGGACGGTTGAAACAAGTATTCAATCTTCAATAAATTTAATTTATCGTCTTCTGGTTGACAATTTTCTTCATAATAACAGGCTATTCAACCAGCAAACACTCAATATGACTCGAGGAAGAAATTTAAGAAAACGGATTTGTCTTTATTCATCAAAATAGCTTATTAGAAAGATTATGCAAAACGCGCATATATTGCCTATTGTTTATTGGGCGACAGAAAAATGTTTTCAATATGAACCTTTAAATTAAAATAAATGACAAAATATGTTTGTAACAATATGTATATAAGTTACTTGTCAGGTATTGTTCATAAAAACAAGCATTAGATGAATAGTTACCGTTTAAACTGTTATGTTTCATCCGTCCCACCCCTGTGTTGCAATCGTCCCGCTCAGGCGGGACGATTGAAACAAAGCACTACTACCGTTCAAAGTAAATTTTTACTTAAATCATTCTATATTTGTACCGAATAACAAATGATGCTAAGAGAACACATATGTGAGTTGTTGATCACACACACACAAAATATCTATCTGTAACCTTATCTTAGAAAACGGCGTTTATCTGAAAAGTGTTTCAACCGTCCCGGCTCTCCCCCTATGATATATTTCACTGTTTGAAAGATGTGTCTCGTACCATGGACCAATGTTTTCTGGTCTGGTTTTTAATGGAGCTCCGTCATTGCAGAATCTACAGCGCCACAGAAAAGTTTTAAGCTTATAGTATGAGAGAAATGTGATGAGATTAAAACAAACTATTAATTGTCTACTAATTAAGTAATGAGTAAATTAAGTAATTAAGTAAAATATGCACAGGAAAGTAAATATACAGTGAGACTAGTCAAACAGATTCATAAACTCTGACGATTCCATCATTGATTGAACTCACTGAATCAGTTGGAGAAGTTAATGAATCGTCTCACTGAACTGCAAGTCATCTTTGCTTTCAGGAATGTCTTAAAATGAACCAAAATCTGTATGCTTAAAGGATTAGTTCACTTTTAAAAAAACTTTTGCTGATAATTTACTCATCCCCATGTCATCCAAGATGTCCATGTGCTTCTTTCTTCAGTCGAAAAGAAATTAAGGTTTTTGATGTAAAAATTCCAGGATTTTTCTCCATATAATGGACTTCAATGGGAGCCAAACGGTTCAAGGTCCAAATGACAGTTTCAGTGCAGCTTCAAAGGGCTTTAAACGATACCAGATGATGAATAAGGGTCTTATCTAGCGAAACGATCGGTCATTTAAAAAATAAATAAAAAAGTTTAAGTTTTATAAGCACAAATGCTCGCCTTGCTCTGTTCTGTGATGCACGTTCGTTCGTGACCTTGTCAACATAATTGCGTATCACGTGACGTTACATGAACGCGCGTTTAAAGCCTTTTGAAAAGGCACTGAAACTGTCATTTGGACCTTGAACCATTTGGGTCCCATTGAAGTCCATTATATGGAGAAAAATCCTGGAATGTTTTCATCAAAAACCTTAAATTCTTTTTGACTGAAGAAAGAAAGACATGGACAACTAATCCTTTAAGGTTTAATATCAGTACTGACTGCTTGTTCATATGGCAATGTGTAGTTAAGAATTTATTGTAATAGAATGTGTGAATGGCTGTTTTTAGGCTGTTGATGATGCGCAGTTATAATCCGGATGTAACAGACGTAGGTCAGTAAGAGCTGTGCATGTAAACCTCACACCCCAGGCCTTAAGAGGCGTTTCATTTAAAAATCTAAATTGATTTTCCTGCTCGTAGTGTCGCTACTGCTTGGCTCCTCGAGGTGGCGCTCAACACATGAATGAGGGAAACGTGAATATAAGTTATATCTTGCCTAAGTAACAGAGGTTTTTAACCGGATGGCGGACAGCAGTATAAGTAAAATAATAGTTGGCCAAACCATTTTTAAGTCCAAAGTCTGGACGTACTTCAGCTTTAATACCATTTATAGGGACGAACATGTTGTAAAATTGACGCTCTTCACAATCTTAAATGAAGGAGGTTGGTAAATTTTGAAATGTACCAGGTTTATATAAAACAAGTTGAAAAGCAGGTAAATGTCAGTTTACACACAAAAAAGTTAAAGCTTAACTTAAAAATGTTTTACAACATAAAATGTTTAAATGACTTAATTACAGACTGAAAAACTTTTTGTGCTGTTTTCTAACAGTTTGGACTTGAATAAAGAGAGAAAACCTGCACTTAACCTTTTCACAGGCATTTTGTTTTCATAGTTAGACAGATTCAAGTTCAAGTTCAAGTTACTTTATACCCGAAGGTAGATTTTGTTTGCAGTAGAGTCACACACCATCACATTTCACCACATACATTCCACACACCATCAAAAGTTCTTATCGGTCAAAAAATAAAATAATGCATAAACATATGTAAAAATTTGTATGTAAGATACAAGTACAAAAGGATTTAAATACATTGGTACGATTTGTTTGTAATAGACACGTATAAAAACTATCATTATAGGATTGTCTATATATTGATTATTGCAGAATTGCTGTATCGGGATATTATCGGTATCGTTAGCCATGTATCGTGTATGTATCGTATCGTGAGGTACCCTGTGATTCCCATCCCTAATTAAAATTGTAAGAGTTATATAATGAATGTGGACATCATAACTCAGATAAGTTGACTTTTAGTTGCAGATTTGGGTATCTTCGTTAATCTTTGTGACATTGTTTATATATTTTCTGAGACACATCTCCCGAAATAGATGAGAAGACAATCGTCTCAATTTAATACCTATTTAACCTGATTCTTTTCTTGACTGTGACTTGTGGATAGGGTGTTTCATAGGTGTTGGTTAGGCAGACTTCCTGCAGGGTGAGTCTAATAAGCAAACCAACTGTTTCAAAAGAAGCCTTTTTCAATAGCAAAAAAATAAACGCTGTCAGATTGCACACAGTGAGCTGCGTCAGCTGGAGCACAGTCAAACAAATGTACGCACGCAGACACAAAACTCTACTGGTATTAGCGTAGCACGACTAACGGGGGCGTTAGTCCTCCATTAACCAAGCTGTTTCTCACCTTCATCGCTCAGCACTCCTCATCCTCCCACCGTGCTGACCTCTGTCATCCGTTCAGTGACTCATCCCTCTCTTTCTCTCTCTCTGCAGAGCTGTACTCTCCAATCACACTGTGTACTGACATAAAAACACTGACTAGCCACTGTCCAGTTCAGTCCAACACTACAGCAATGCACCTCCAGTTATATTTAGGTCGCGGGAAAGAAAAAAAGCTCTTACACTCAATTGACTGGGAGAGATAATCGAGCGAGGCTCTTTCACCCATGTGGGTGTGAGGATGCTGGAATTCATCCTTTGTAAAGCCTTGTGGGGATGTTTTGAGCAGTGAAACGGCTTTCAGCTCTATTAACATATGCAGCAGAGGACATTTTTGTCATTCTTTTATCTTTCACTCTATGACTGCCTTAAACGGCCGTAACACCTGATGTATTAAAGTGGACTACAGCTTCATTCCATGCGCATTTGCACATTACGCAATCTTATAGGGGCAAAACATTAAATATCTACAGTATGTAAAGCCATTCCATGAGTTTTGGTCCTAACCAGACACAAGGAGTGACAGGACATTTTGCAGATTGCTTCCTGGGTAGTGACATCTCATTGTTTGTGGTTGCGTCATGTCACGCAACAGTTTTGCATTCAGTGTAAAACAACAAATTGCTTGTCACTGGAAACTTTGCGTCAGGACTGCAGGAGTGCAGGCTAAAGATAAAGGATATGTAACTGTTTTTAATAATGTTTTTTTTTTCAACACGTCCTTAATATTTTTAACACCGTATATTAACTTTAAACATCTTTGTTTTCAATTACATTGCTGTTCTGGACTCTTTATAATCAGCAATATTTCCTTTTCTTTCCCTATGCTTTTATTTTAATTGTATTATTTTGATTTGTCAGAGCAGATTTGTTTGTGAAGATAAAAAGTACAGGGTCACTTTCCTGTGTTGCTTAATCTGTTTTCTCAGAAGAGAGAGAGGAGAGAGAGAGAGAGAGAGAGAGAGAGAGAGAGAGAGAGAGAGAGAGAGGAGAGAGAGAGAGAGAGAGAGAGAGAGAGAGAGAGGAGAGAAGAGAGGAGAGAGAGAGAGAGAGAGAGAGAGAGAGAGAGAGAGAAAGTTCCTGCTGTTCTTGGGTAAGAGCTGGCAGTCACTCTTTTGAGCGTCCAGGACAGATTTTTGCAGGCAGGATGTGTGAGACATGCTTCAGTTCCCAGAGCAGTGTGTGTGTGTATGTGTGTGTGTGTGTGGGTTGGTTTGTGTGATTTATGAGGACACAAATTTGTATAATGACATGTGTATTACACTGGTATTACAATTTATAGGTGTTTTATGAGGACACTTCAAAAGTCCTCATAAATCAAATGGCTTAAAAAACATAAAAAACAATGTTTTATTAAACATTTTAAAATGCAGCATGTCTCCTGTGATGGGTAGGTTTAGGGACAGGGGCAGTGTAGGGGGATAGAATATATAGTTTGTATGGTATAAAAACCATTACGCCTATGGAGAGTCCTCATAATGCTGTTGCACCAACATGTATGTGTGTGTGTGTGTGTGTGTGTGTGTGGTGTGTGTGTGTGTGTGTGTGTGTGTGTGTGTGTGTGTGTGTGTGTGTGTGTGCGTGCGTGCGCATTAAAACACAACAAAACAGAGTAGTACATTTTTTGTGTGTGTTTCAGGGTTATTATGCTTAAATAAAAATCAAAAATAAAATTCCGTCAATGCCCCCCCAAAAAAATAACCTTTTTTTAACCTAAAATTAAAATGAAAAGAGAAAATATAAAAATAACAAAATCTATAAAAGTATATCAATGATACTAAAATAACACTAATGTTTTGTGCATTTCTCCTTTTCTGTTAAATTCACATTGCCTATTGTCTTATCAATTAACATCACATTAAGCTTTGTAATGTCTGAAGGTGAAAAGCAACAGCATGTCTAGACGGCAGAGAAGAGCAACATAAAATGGTTGGCTTGCCAATGCACAGTGATAACACCACTAAAATAATCAGGCCATGAGAATACATAAAGGCCCAAGTTACTCTTGCAAATTTCAGTCTTTGGCTCTCTTTCCCGATCTTAATGTGTTTGTGGGCTGCGTCCAATCTAATTACAGCATGTTCCAATACTCTGTGATGTTTGAAGTCAGAACACCAACACTAAAGACCAAAGCTGATGGATATAGAAATTAGTCATATTAAGACACTAGATAGTGTAGGGTAGGAGCTCAGAAGCTGAACCTGAACAAATAAAACATGTTTCGTACTGAAAGTCGTCCTATAGCCTCATAAGGTTCAAAATGACATCTGTTGAGAGCATGTGGTGAAGCTAACCATGAAATAAACAAGCTGATATGCCTCAGTTGCAGTGTTTGTTGCAATTATTCTGTACACGTTTGCAGTGGCTCACTTAAAGATACGCTTAGATCATTATTTATTAATCTGCATTTCTATAATATGGCATATGAAGATGATTTGTATTAGCAATTGCTCAGTATTCTCTGTTTAATTTGGCAAAGACCTATATTTTACCCCTGTTGTCTCAATCTGGACTTATTCCTGCTTGACTGCTTCTTTTTTCCTCTGTAAACCCCACACGCTTTCCACCATTTATATGTGTGCTACAATGTGTCTGACTCACAAAGCAAGAAGATGGCATTTTAAACTAAATCTGTCAAAGTGATCCAAAGGAGTTGGGTCTTTTGGATTTTGGAGATGTCTCTATAAAATATACATGTCTCTGTTCATAAGACCACATATTGCAATTCCTCACATAAAGTAATCTATATATTTGTAAAAAAAATAAATAAAAAAATCTACATCTAAAGAGCTTGAATTAATAATTTTCTGCTTGCCAGGCATAATTTGCCTTAGACAGTAACTTATTTTTAGCTTACTTGATTCATTCACTGCGCTGTTGTAGAAGTAAAGTTTTATTTATTATATTTTTTGCTGGATTGACATTTTTCTTTTTAAAACAAAATACATATTTGTAAACGAAATGGGAAAAAGCCCTCAATAATGTCAAAAATTTAGGCCTATATCTAAATATTATAAATATACAAATATTAAGTTGGACCATTTTTGTCTGTTTGGGTTTCAAATCTGTCTGTTAAACTGCTTACTAATGAGTTATATTCTGCAAAACTAACATAGCTTGCTTCCTGTTTGATTAAACATCAAAGACTCATGCATACCGAGCACAATAAATCTGTGTGCAAATCCTGTAATGACCAAAATGTAATATTTCCATTTAGAGTTATGAAACATGGTTTACATGAATGATGGTGCTAGCTTCCCCTAGTGACTGACACCAAAGACCCAAACAGCACCGGCCATGCAGGAATGCTGTATGACTCTCTTCATCGATACATAATAGCCATAAAAGTCCGTCTTAATGAGTATTTCATCTCTACTCACTGTACTCTTCTGATAGAAGACGGATTTTCACAACATAAAGAGAAATAGGAATGAAAGCTACAAGGCAGCGCTTTAAAGATTGAAATGGGGGAAAAATATCAGATGGCTCCTTCATCTCCTTTTGAAGGGAAAAGGCATACAAACCTTTAATTAAGACCAGTGCCAGTTATCATATGAATGACTTTGACAACAGGGGGCTCCACATGCAAACATGGCATGGATTGCAAACATTTGTTTCTCATTTGTGAACCAAAAACATTTAAAACATTCTACTGTAACATCGGTACCTTAAATTATAGAAGTAGTAAAGGCATCAACTAGTGTAGTTACTTTGTTGCAGCAATTTTTCACCAATGCTGTGCTGCCAAAAGTGGATTTGTTATAGAAATACATATTACCTACCCTCATAGGTGAAATTTCCTCAATACATTGAAAGGAAGATAATGCGAAAGCAGGCATCATCCATTATGTTTTATCAGTCAACAGTGTCTCCACACAGGAAATAATACATATGAGTAGATGCAGAAATAGGGTTAACCTGAAATATAAACAGTTTCTGCTACACTCAATAGTCTATTTGCTCCTATAATAGTGAACTCTGCATTGTGCAAGCAATCAAATTCACACCTTTAAACTGTGAAAAAGGACTATTACTCCTCAGGCACTATGGATTTGCCCTTTTGTGTGGTTTGAAACTTTATCTGTCTCGTCCTATAGAGCAAAATGCAGGGATGATTTCCGTTAATTGCAGCGTGTCTACGATGGATTTCCGTCAATTGCAGGGTTCTGTCCTTATGTCTTAAATTCACTTTTCATAATTGTAAGGCCGTAAATATGCGTACATTTCTCAAATAGTGTAATTAATGTCTTAATTTCAGGACATTTTTCCTTAAATTAAGGAAAGATGAGGTGTATTCACCCTGCTGAGGGGGATGTGATCAAAGCCTGGAGTAGAGCGAAAGCACGTTCCTCTCTGCACGTTCTGTAATCACTCCACTTCGGGTTTTCCATTCCTTCTCACGGAAAAACTGCTCCGTGTTCACTCCGTTTTAAAAGTTATTCTAATATGTTTATTTTTTTATATCATGAACGTCTGAATTTATAATACTATATGTAACATTTATAATACTATATGTAACGGTTTGGAAAGTATTCTACACATTTAATAAATATAATTACACAAAAATGTCCAAATGTAATGAACGTGCCTATAAGGAGAAATGCACATTTTATATGGATTACATAAGAGAGTAGTCTGTTTCTATTAGTTTTGAATTGTTTTGCTTAAAAGTAGACATTTTCAAGTGTTCTATATATATATATCATCCCTGTGAAGTAGCCTACTCTGAGTTTCGGTTAATTTATGAGACGCGCTCCAGTTCGTGTGCAATGCAATATCGTCCCGGCGCCTCCATGTCCTGATTATTGTCTGCTATATTTGCTCATTTATTAAATCTAGGCAATTGGTTGATGAAACATCGATTAAAAGTAAGATACATTTTATTCTAAACGAACTTCACTTTAAAGAAAAGCTTTATACCAAACAAAACTTAATGAAGTGGTCAAAATCATGTCTGACCCATTCCATGCGTCTCCCGATATATTGCGCATCTAATGATCCTATCTTACTCATGTCCAGGGCCGTACCCACCATTGAGGTCCCCGAGGTCAGGACCTCGGTAATTTTTCAAAGTGCATATAATGAAGTTTGTGAAATAATTGTCTAATGTTAACTCTACTTTGGTGCTGCAATGATATTGCATATCACCACAATACCAGACTTCATGCGCTGCTTTACGGGCTGTTCACATGTTTGCGCATGTTTGTTTGTTATTTTAAATGTAGATGTGCGAAAAGTGCGCCCAAATAGAGAGCGACGCCGTTGCAACGCTCACTTGTTTTCCCAGGTGAAAAAAATCAAATCAAAGTAGGCTTTAGAAATTTATGTTCACAGAAGGTGCGAGCCGAGCGTGAATTCTAGCGCAAGACACGCTTTCCGTTAACAGTCATAATGCGAGTCTGGCCTTTGAGATGTAAGTAGCTGAACCAAACAACTGTTTGCGATAAAAGTATTACAGAAACGAGTAACAGAAACAATCAGTTTGCAAAGACAACGTCAATCAAAGCTCAGCTTTGGGAAGATTAAGATATACAGGTAAAGATTAGGAGACTGCGTGACGAAGAAAGAGAGAATGTGAATGAGAGAGGAAGAGCAGGTATTGAATACTGTGCCCACGAGATTAACATTATTACACTGTATTCCCATTTAACACATATAAATGTTCTTTGCTAATTACAGTGGAAAATATAAGCTCAATTTTGCATTTGATTGAAATGTAACGTCTATGCCAAATAATCCTTGAATCATTTCTAATTTAAGGCAGTTCCCGGTTCGAATATGTGATTGTGTTTTGTCAACAATAAGCATAAACATTCTGAATTTCCATTTTGTAGTGTGGATCATTCATTGCAGCATTTAAACTGATTCTCATGTTTAAGAATCTGTTATCTTCTTGACAAATAATTTATGCCACTGCCCGCTGCTACTGTTATCATTTTCTTTCATTTTTTTTTTTTTTACCTTCAAACACCTTAAAATGCACATGTGTAGATCAGAAAATTAAAAATATTAACAGGATCACTATAGCAATGACCTCTGAGAAATAAAAACTTGGTTAATTATTTGTATGACTACATCACAAAGAGTCAAGTCTTGTAAAAGCATTAGATTTAAAAACGTTGAAATTTCATAAAGTGTGTAAATAATAGAAACGCAGTTCAAATTGGACTTTAAATGCAAATGTTTTTTTTTATGTTTGCAAATGATTATTTCATTTGTGAATGTAAAGCATGTACTTACTAATTATACTCCTAATTACAAGAAGACGAAATCTGACAGGTTGTGGAATGGGATTTGGCGAGGAAAAATGTTCAGTCAAACGTTTTTTGCATTAACCCCTGAAAATGCATTAGTGTTAAAAGAGAAATTGCAGGGAGTTGTTTCTTGTCATCTTATGGAGTCACATCTGTTACCACCATGAGAGTTTGTGAAATATTAGACAACTCAAACTCCCTGGGTCTTACTGTCTTTTTATTTCCATCTGAGAAAAATAATTCAGTTTCTTTTGATAAAGAGAAGAGGTCTACATACTCTATGTGGATAAAAATGAATAATATAAAATCAGATTAGCAAGAAATGAACTCCATGTAAGGAGACCATGTAAGAAAACATTTTATTCTCGACTAACTCATACACTATGCAATCTTTGGACACAGGTTGTCATACTTAAAATCTGACGTTTTTTGACTAACATTTCTTAATGAAAATGATGTTTCTGCAATAATCTGTTTCCTTCAAAAATACTCTTTATGCTTGATAGGCTGGGAAGTATTATTGATGCATATTGAGTGAGGCAAATGAGAGTGCAGTTACCCTGAATAATGTAGAATACCATTGATTAGTCATATTATTGATTTCCTTTTAGAAGTTACTTTGTTCCATTTTCCTTAGAGCCTTTTCTAATGGCACAAATGGGGACTTCAATTCCAGGAGGAAGCTCAGCTGGAAATGAACACAATTAATCTTAAAAAAAACCATTAAACAAAACTTCTTAGCTGGTTACAGAAGTGAATGCAATGGCATATGAGAAGATTATTCCTGAACAGAACTTCTGTTCGTTTGTTCATGTAGTTGTAATGCAGATGGTGCAGTCTTTGCCAGCTGACACTGTAAGACACATCTAACTATATTTAGCATGCGAGAGGCAGACTGTACAATATAGAGGATGGCAATGGCGAATAGAAGCACAGTGTACTGCAGTTCTCCCCGTAGGCCTGTGTGCACCTGTCACAACTGAACACCTTTATATGAGCATGGTAGGATAGGTGCATGCATGCTTAAAACGAGGACTCGTTTATCAGGTAATTATAAACGTACATTCTATATGGAAGTAAAATAATGACAAATGTTTTTGAAACAAAAAGCCTGTTGAATTGTACGACTTGAAATAAATATGCATTGCATTAACACATCTTGTATTTTAATGCATTGTATTTTAGGGCTTGTATTTTTATGGGCTGAAATTTAGCGTGGTTGAATATTTAGGCTGTGAATAATTCAATTCAAAAACATTTCAAACACATTTTCATTAGTAAAATTTCAATAATCCATTTTCACCTTTCATATTTCACTTCCAAAATATTCAAACTGATTAAAAATACAACCTATAATATTCAACAGGCGGTTTTCGGTCCATTTTATTTCGCTTTCAAATTCGCTTCCTCAAATTCAGTGGTTTAAATTCGACAGTAAATTCAACGTTGACATCCAGGAAAAGCAGGAGATCACCGAGCATAATCTCCATCTGCTGTTAGTCGACCTCACCAGCAGGGGGTGCAAACGCGTGTTGTTAATGAAGATAGAGTTAGCAAGCCATTCATTTATGAAAACTGTACAACAATTGAGCATGCATTACGTTTTTTGTGATGATTATCTGGGTCAGTATATATGCGGAAAAGATGATTAAGGCACAAAAGCTGTTTTTATGTTTCATTCATAACTTCATTGTTACTTTCCCTGTGCAGCCTAGGCTACATGGTATCAGCTTTTTCTACCATGAACGGGATTATCGGTTTCCCTCAATACCTCATCATACTCAAAGATTCCCTTTCTGTCGGGACAAAACTGGCAATTCCTGTAATGGAATAATACAGTGATATAAAAGACAAAACTCGCACCTTTATTGAGGAAGTATGCCAACATACATGTACTGCATTAGACTAAACTGGGAAGATTCATAGCACTTTCATATTGTTGTTCTATATTGTTAGTTTAACTGTAAATCGCTTTGGATGAAAGCGTCTGCTAAATGACTAAACGTAAAATTGTCTTGACATTCGCACATTTAGGGACCGTCTCTAAAGTAACACTGGTAGTCCTATTAGGCCTAAACGTTTCTAACTTCGATAGCAAACTTCAATTTATTTGAATAAATTGCACATTATGCCTGACACCTACATGAACACTTTACAGTTAGTTTTATGACTGTAAGTCGTTCTCTTCAAATGCTAGTGAAGTTAGAAACGTGTATACCAATGTCGTATGTAACTTTAGAGACGGTCCCTAAATGTGCGAATGTCAAGCCAACTTTTGCCAGTATCACTGAAACGCTGAGCATTAAACTTAGCGCGTTAAGTTCATATTCTGAGTCCTTCTGCTTGCCTGCGTGTTTGGTCTTTTATATCACTGTATTAGTTCATTAAGCTACGTTAAGCGTTTTATATGTTCAGCAGGGGAATCCTGACGTATTGAGGGAAACCCTAGTAATGCATGCAGCACAATCGCTATGGGATTAATATCCTGCCATGATTCAAAACTGAAAATAAAGTTTTGAAAGGTTGAAACTAAGTGTTCGAAAACTCAAAATCTTACAAAAAAAGTTTTGCAAGATCGAAAAATAAGATTAGCAAGCTTGCAAAATGTAAAAAAATATATATATCTCTGCAAACATTATGTTGTTTTTGAGATTTCCTTCTTCAGAACTGCAACATTTTTTTTTACGATGTTGCGCAAACAATTTTTTAGAGTTTCAAATTTGTCAGTGTTCTCCCACTGTATTAGTTTGTTTTCCAGGTTTGAAACCTTGTAAATGGTAATCTGAAAACTGGTGTGTGAATGTGTAAAGAAAAGTTTTGAAACTCTGAAAACGGAGTTTTGCAGGCTTGCAAAGTGGTAAAAAAAAGAAAATCTCTGCAAACATAATTTTGTTTTTGAGTTTTCCTTCTTCAGAAGTGCAACACTCTTTTTTTTACGGTGTTGCACAATCATTTTTTCAGAGTTTCGAATTTGTCACTGTTCTCCCAGTGTATAGTTTGTTTTCCAGATTTGAAACCTTGTAAATGGTGATCTGAAAACTGGTGTGCGAATAGGTGAAAAAAAGTTTTGAAACTCTGAAAACTGAGGTTCGAAAGGGCGAAACTTATTACATTACATTACATTAGCACTCCTATTGCAGACCATTTTTTCAGAGCTGAGTTTACAACACCCACTTTGCGGAGATACGCCAACACAGTTGCGAGCTTGCGACTCGCGAAATTTGTGGCAGCGTTGTTACGCAGCTCTGCTCTGAAACTCTGAAACTCAGACTGAGCGAAAATGAAGCTTCGCAACCTCGCAACTAAAAAAAAAGACTGGAGGGAGGGCCTTCTGCTCTTGGCCAATGATTTGCTGTCTGCTGACGTACAGTCCAATCACAAGTCGTATTTACTGGAAAGGTGGGATTGACCGACTGCTCCGCCAATGACGAAAGCGCACAGGAGACGCAAACAGGATGCACGGCTCTCTGTGTGGCAAGCGGGTCAGAATTACGCTATAGATTAATAGGCTACATATTTAGAAGACACTTTTGTCCAAAACTTACAAAAAAGATACAAAGCAATTCGTCAAATGTCAGTCATAGTTCGTCACAATGTCATTTTACGCTCATCATTCATTAAATCGTCTATTCCAGCATATTCCACCATTATTGTGGAGCGCGCGCCGCTTACTGCATGACATGGTGTCGTCGGCGACTTGTATCTTGCATTTTCCTATCTAAACTCCGCTCAGTCTGAGTTTCAGAGTTTCAGAGCAGAGCTGCGTAACAACGCTGCCACAAATTTCGCGAGTCGCAAGCTCGCAACTGTGTTGGCGTATCTCCGCAAAGTGGGTGTTGTAAACTCAGCTCTGAAAAAATGGTCTGCAATAGGAGTGCTAATGTAATGTAATGTAATAAGTTTTGCCCTTTCGAACCTCAGTTTTCAGAGTTTCAAAACTTTTTTTCACCTATTCGCACACCAGTTTTCAGATCACCATTTACAAGGTTTCAAATCTGGAAAACAAACTATAGGCTACACCGGGAGAACAGTGACAAATTCGAAACTCTGAAAAAATGATTGTGCAACACCGTAAAAAAAGAGTGTTGCACTTTTGAAGAAGGAAAACTCAAAAACAAAATTATGTTTGCAGAGATTTTCTTTTTTTACCACTTTGCAAGCCTGCAAAACTCTGTTTTCAGAGTTTCAAAACTTTTCTTTACACATTCACACACCAGTTTTCAGATTACCATTTACAAGGTTTCAAACCTGGAAAACAAACTAATACAGTGGGAGAACACTGACAAATTTGAAACTCTAAAAAATTGTTTGCGCAACATCGTAAAAAAAAATGTTGCAGTTCTGAAGAAGGAAATCTCAAAAACAACATAATGTTTGCAGAGATATATATATATTTTTTACATTTTGCAAGCTTGCTAATCTTATTTTTCGATCTTGCAAAACTTTTTTTGTAAGATTTTTAGTTTTCGAACACTTAGTTTCAACCTTTCAAAACTTTATTTTCAGTTTTGAATCATGGCAGGATATTAATCCCATAAATCGCCGCAACTAAACAACCAATAGAAATATATGTCAAACTCAAATGTAACATTGTACCTGTACATCCGCGTCGGGGGAAAAACATTATAATCTCGTTCACGGTAGAGAAAGATGCTACCTACACAGGAAAAGTAATCGTGAATACACTGAATTTCACATAAAACAGACGTCATAATAATCACAGATACACTTACATTGTTGTAAATTAGTTTTTATGAATGAATGGCTTGCTCTAACTGCTCTATCTTCGTCAACAACACGCGTTTGCACCCCCTGCTGGTGAGGTCGACTAACAGCAGATGGAGATTATGCTCGGTAATCTACTGCTTTTCCTGCAGTTCCTGGATGTCAACGTTGAATTTACTGTCGAATTTAAACCACTGAATTTGAGGAAGCGAATTTGAAAGCGAAATAAAATGGACCGAAAACCGCCTGTTGAATATTATAGGTTGTATTTTTAATCAGTTTGAATATTTTGGAAGTGAAATATGAAATGTGAATATAGATTATTGAAAATGTACTAATGAAAATGTGTTTAAAATGTTTTGAATTGAAATATTCACAGCCTAAATATTCAACCATGCGAAATTTCAGCCCATAAAAATACAAGCCCTAAAAATACAATGCAGTAAAATACAAGCAGGGTTAATGCAATGCATATTTTTTTTTCAATAAGTACATTTCAACAGGCTTTTTGTTTCAAAAACATTTGTCATTATTTTACTTCCATAATTCTAGATAGACATTAGATGTTGAATGTGTCTGGTTTTGCAATGAAAGTATTTGTTAAAGGTTTTATCATGTAAAGGATACTGGAAAGTGATCAGATGAATCTGTAAACACATGCACACTCCTTCAAGGATGCCACGCACACTCGAATTTATAGCCTGTAATTTGTCTCGCCTCTCCTGACTACTGCAGTCAGCAATCCGAATGGACCTTCAATTACTGTGCAGCCTGCATTTAAACTGACTTCATTATTATTTATCTGCCGTGTGAGCTTAAAATATTTCTTGTAATGTCAATTTTATACAAGGCAATTAAAAAGTGTGTAGCTGAAGCAGCATGTGAGGCATAGAGATCTAATGAGATTAGAGCGTGCATGCGGTTGTTTACGGTGTGCACACTCATAAACTCCTTCTTCTGTAATGAAGAGACATATTTATGACAGTGATTTTGCAAAACATCCCATAGAGTCACTGAAAATGTGCACACGTCACTCCTCGCTGCCCTGTAAGATTCATTTGACAATCCTGCAGTGGAATTGCCATCGATGTTAAGCGTAGCAAAAGAGCATCTAAAAACAAAGTAAATGCATAACTCTTTCAAATGAGACCGTAAAGTCTGACAGAAGTCGATGATACATCAATGCACGTAAAAAATGATCCCTTGCTAGTTTTATTGCTGGAAGTTGCGGTTCAGTGTGTATATTATATCAGTGTTGGTAGAGAGCAGTCTGCTGTTGTCATGGAAATACTGGGAAGTGTGTTCGTATTTGTCATCACCCTGTTTATGCTTGTTGCCAGATCTTCTGTTAAGCATAAATTAATCTGTCTGATGTTGTTGCAGAATGTAAATGCAGTGTGTTTAAAATCAGTCACGCGGTCACTTCACACGCACTTTGTGCCGCTTTAGACCTTCACAACTTTTTCTCAGTTGTGAATATAAAAGATTTCGAACTGCATGTAATTATCAGGATGTCTACATGAGTAGCTCATTTCATTTTACATTGTTGCAGCTCCTCCCTTTCCAGTCTGTCAGTAATGCTCTGTTTAGTTCCAGTCGCCTGGACCAGTGTCTTGAGATTGGAAACTTTGAGCATGTTTCGGAAATGTCACACCCCTACCATAACCGCAAGTTTCAACACACTACTAATGCAACTCAGTGAGGCCTTTTTTTGCTTATGCCTTGGGAGGGAATTATTTAAATGAGGAACGTTGTGATACGTTCCCTGATGAAAACTCAAGACTACAATCAAGGCGTTTAGAGGAGTTTAAAAGATCATAAATCATTCTAATATGCTGATTTGGTGCTCAATAATAATTTCTTATTATCAGTGTTGAAAAAAGTTGTGCTGCAAACCTTGATTTTCAAAGGAACAGTATTTAAAATAAATAGAATCCTTGCATATTAAAAGTATTCAGTTGAAAAAAAATCATTGACCCCAAACCAAAGGTAGTCCATATTAGCATTTGTGAAGCATTTGTCTCCTGCTCACTACATTCACAGTGTATATATTTACACAATTCCCTGTACTCTCAGCCTTATGGTCTGAAGTTGAATTTATAATTGTATAATCTACATACATTCCAATGTACATCAGCTGTCCTCTTCTAAGCCTGGAACAAAACAAACAAAACAAACTCTTTGGCACAGCTGCTGTGATTTAAAAAATGAAGGCATTGCGCTTCAGTGAGAGCTTGCTGCATGGTTTAAGCGTGTTGTACACTCTTCTGTTCCCATGCATTACTGACATCTGAACTGTCTCTAACCCTGGATGTTATAATTGGAAAAAAAATCCTGTCGGAGCTTAGAGCTTTCAGAACTTTACATCTTTAGCAAGTCAAAGAAGAAAACCCAATGCTCTGAGCAGATTGGTGTATTGAAGACTGATGATGATTAATGTAGTCGACTCACAAAAAAGTAGGGTAAAGCTTCTGCTGCCATACCGTTGCACTCTCTCTTACACAATCCTCCACAGAACAAGATTAATGCAGAGAGAGAATTCTTTAGTCTGATAAAGTTTCAGCAGCGAAGTGCCACCCCTGCCAACCACAAAGGTGTTGTTGGTGTATAAGCTGTATGATGCATGAATTGCATTTTTCATTCTCTAACAAAATGATCAATAATAATGGAGTATACACCACTGCAAAACAAACAGCCAGAGGAGAGACAAGGAAAGAAAGCCATGCAGAGGAAAGGAATAACAATGAGGAATCGGAGGAGCCGTTGTTCAACAATGCACAGGGAATAACTGAGAGGAGCAGTCGTTCCAGAGCCGGAGAGCTCCCAGCCGGAGAGAAACTGTCAGAGAGCTGCACTAGACAGAAATAATTGATAGAGTTCCTCTCTTATTTCACCCTGCTCATTATTTTGTGTGTTCCTCTGTTAGTCCAACAATACGATGAGGCTTGGAGGCAGGCACTCTATTTGTGTCGGACTCAAACTTCTCATCGCGTTTGAAACTGGCCTCAGAAAGTCTTTGAAAAACACTCCAATGCCCAAACAGGATAGAGTGAAGCCTAAATGACAGCAGTGCTCCTTTATCAATACTCATATTTTGTAAGTAAGAATGTGCCAGGGGGAGCTGTCTAGAGATGAGATCTGAGAGTCACATTGACTGAAGACTAAATCAGAGGACAACTAAGCTAGACAAAGTCTTCAGCGACGTGTCAGTGATGTTCAAGGGCCATCTAGAGGCCTGGCACAAACAATATTTATACTTCAGTTCAATCTCATCCAGTCTAAACTTTATATTAGTGGGGCATATTTGCACCCTGGAAATTGATTTATTTAAATATGTATTCATTTATTTATTTATATGCTGCTACTTATTTATGTCAATTACTTTATTCATAACAATTGTGGCTGTAACTTTTATCAAATAAAATAAAATAACGGGATTTTTTTGCCCATATATCATCCATAAAAGGAAAATCATAATCTGCTTTAAAAAACTCTTCAACAATCTACATTTTTTGATATCATGTAGTATGTGCATGATGAATTGCTAACTGGATTTTATTACTTAAGGGTTTGTTTAAATCCCCAATTCTAAGTATGAGCCATCGCAGTCCCTATTGGCTACCATTACATTTTCATCACCAAGCTGTTGAATCATATCAGTGTGTTATCTTATTAAAAACCATTTGATATTAGCAATAGATCCAAAAACAGCCTTTTCTGAGACCGTGAACGCAGATATCTGACAGCGACACTTTAATACTGACTCTGCAGAGGCTAAACTAGATAGGCCTGCATGCATATTATGTAGTATATTAGATGTTACACCACGTCTATTACACCAGCTTGAAGCTGTCTACACTGGACGCGACAAAGAGACCTTTGCAAATCCATTTGTTCTTCATTTCGGAAATAAGTAGTGTGAGAGCTTGAAGTACATCAGAAATAGAAGAGGGCATCAGTTTAATGTGGGGAATTTGTTGTGTGTCACGCAGCGTTATGTCGTATCCAGTGTAGACAGCATCACTTATTATAATTGGTTCTATTTGGTTTTGTGGCGTCGCACTACTCGCATTTGGTGTAGACACGGTGTTAAAAAAAATTATTGAAATATCAAGTGGATTTTTGCCACATTTAATGGTATTTTTACCCCAATCCCTGGTTAATTTGACCCAACTCAGTGTACAGTGGGATCTCAAAGCGTCTCTGGATCAGATGCCTAAACCACCTGCTGTAAGCCAATCTGTGGGCCATCAGAAGCTCAGCGATCTCCGTCTCGGCCTATCCGTGGCCCAACCTGATGTCATGTAGTTGCATACTGAAGGCAGATGGGACTGATAGAGGGAGGCACATATTTTGCCAGCTCTGAAAAACTGGAGAAGATGGTGTGATTATGAGAGTGAAGTTTCAGCTGGTCGGGTAGCACAATGCCTCAGGATACACGAGATGCTCATTACTAGCTGCAAACCACCCTTCCTGAGAGACGCAGATGCTGGTGTGTGAATGATGAATACTATTGTCTTCTCTTTTTGTCTCTTGTCATTTTATCAATCCTCATAACTCATGATTGATGTGTAGCAAGACTATCTCTCTTATTTCTCTCTCCTTCCCTTGCTTATTCCCTACATGAGATTATTATCGTTCCCTCTCCCCTAGTTTCTATTTTTTGTATTTCTCTACGGTCTGCAGAAAGGTTGAAACCGAGTCTAATGTACCAGCCACTGGGTTTAATTAGCATTCAAAGTGCCCTTGGGAAAGCAAAGGAACTTTCATTTCTTTTTTCTTAGAAGTTTGCCGTTTCGTATTAGGTTGTGGATCTCCTGATTTCTTTCGAGAGGCGGTAATGAGGAGCTGGAGATGATGTTGCAGAATGCAGCTCTACCCCGCTGTAATCTTCCTCCTGGTCGCTCTCTCTGTTGCTTCCTATTGCTCTCTTTGCTTCTCCAAAAACCTCAAGAGTTTTCAGCCAATTAAGTTCTTTGCTTGTTGCACAGAGGAACGCTTCTTGAAAGAGAGGAAAGCTCTGTAGACCCTGATACATTTGAAGAGGGACTGGTCTTTCAATTATTCAAAATGCATTATGACTTACTGTACGTTATTGTAATTGCATCATTGGAGAGATGAAACCAGGCCAGGAAATTGAAGACAAATTGCTTATTTGTGTATCATCTTTTAAATGCATAACAGCATTTATTATATATAATATATGCCCTTTTACATCACCATTTAAACATTATCATGGAGTAGAATTACATTCGAACATGCTTATTCAAATATGAAAACTCTCACAGAAAATCAATATATTACACATTAGCATTTAAGGATTAGCATAAGAGTGTGAAGACTAATGGAAAAAAACAACAACTCCATAAACGAGGCATCTGAAGATGTATTTGAAGCATTTATTTTCATTGAACATAAACAGTGCTTTATCCTTGAGTAGGTACATTTTAATATAAGTTGTTATAAATCAATAGTAGTATATATTAATAAAAATAAGAAGCTTGATATAATTAATAACCTAGAGAAGGTTTGCTCTCAACCTGCATTTTTTAATATTTTTTCTTTCAATAGAAAATGACTGATGATACAGAAGCTGATGATATTGGCTAGAGCACACAGGCCGCTGTAAAACATCTCAGTGTATTGATCAACATATCTGCCATTATAATGCTTAATATACATATTATATCCTGTGCTTGTGCCAAACTGCCCATTATGCTGTTTTAGTAATATCACAGCATATGGATGTGGAGAGAGTGTGCTGTAAATGCTTTAATAGCACAGCCCAACATGGGGAACTTTACATAGTGCCATACTGGGAAATCAATAGAGAAAGTGCATCAACATAAGATCAAAGTTAACGTGGGAACACTTGCAATTATTTAAATAATGAATTTATAATTAAACACAAGGTCTGTATTGAATTTTTAATGCCATTAATGCATTCATATTATTAGTAAAATATGATGAAAGACCCTTTTTATGGATCATCCACACAAATTACTTAAATATGCTTTAATTGTATAAACAACAGCAACTTGAGCATAATTTCTCCTTTTGTGTTCCACAGTTGAGGAACATCGTATGGGTTTGGAACAACATAAAAAGAGAAAATGATGACATAACCTTTATTTTATTGTGAACTATCCCTTTAAGGACATTTATACTGCAAACAGAAGTGTAATTAATCATAGAGCAAAGAGCTTCATCACTTACATAAACTTCTTAGCATTATATGTAGGTTTACAAAACTGAACAAATAGGGAGGGAACAAGATAAAGTGGAGCACAGCGAGAGGAGAAAAATGAGGAACGAACAATATGAGAGAGGGAGAGAAGAGGACACAATCTGTGAGTCTGAGGATGTACAGTAAATCAGAAAGCTTGTCCTTTTTCTGCTTGACTGTGTGTGTAATTTATGTCCTGCCTTTTTCTGTGTTTGCATTATTATTTTTGTTTTAGTATATACAGTATATACTTTGTAGACCTTGTAGTGCTCATGCATTACTGATGATGAAATAATTAAGTCAGCTGTACAATAATTTCCTATTGTTGGGCCGTGTGTCTTCTAGACTAGTTTCAAATTGCACACCCACGACCAGCCGTAATCTGTTCACTGTGACCGTCTGATGCATATTGCACACAAAACTAGCAAAAACTGGATTGAATTGCCAGGTTGAATCTCACTGGCTGGTGTTTTAATCATTCCGTCTGGAAACAAAGTCATATTTCATCCTGGATTGATCTTTATAACATTTAGTCAAAAGGCTACATGAAATGTCTTCCAAGCTGTTGATTAACATCACATTGAAATCATCTTTATCAGTGGCCAGAGGGGCGCAGTAAAAATGATAGGGTGGCAGACCGTGGCACACTAAAATGTAAACTGGAATGTGTGATAACCTGCAATTGTAATTTCAATGATCTAACTAAATCATAACAATAACCTAATTTGTTCATATAGTCAGATTAAATGAATATTTTGACTTGCATGAAACTTCAAACCATGTTTGATGCTTTACCTCCATTCCTCTGTGGTGAAAAGCTAATATACTTTAGTATTCAATTTTGATAATACAAGGATAATTCCGGTATTTAGCACTTTGAGTCTATTTTCTAGTTTGTTTTGGATGAACTAAAGTGGTGGACACAGAAATTTTGACGATGGGTCCTGTCTCGACTTTTTGACTCTTTTAGAATCGCCTCTGACCGCTTCAGAGTGGCTGTCTATGGGCATGCACAAACATGTCCTTAAAACAACCCTTAACGTTGGTTTTCAAAACTGTGCAACTCACCGAGTGGTTAGTGGTGTTCATTGATGTTCCAAAACGAGTAGCGTAGCAAAATACAGTTTCTGTTGTGTTTTATTGCACGAGTTATTGCAATGAGTCCTCCAACAGAAATCATGCGATTTTACAAAATGGCAAAATAAAACACGACAGAAACTGTATTTCGCTACGCTACTTGTTTTTAATCATCAACTAACACCACTAACCACTCGGTGAGTTGCACAGTTTTGAAAACGATCGTTAAGGGTTGTTTTAAGGACATGTTTGTGCATGCCCATAGACAGCCACTCTGAAGCGCCCAGAGGCGATTCTAAAAGAGTCAAAAAGTCGAGACAGGACCAATCGTCAAATTTTCTGTGTCCACCACTTTAGTTCATCCAAAAAAAACTAGAAAATAGACCCAAAGTGCTAAATACCGGAATTATCCTTTAAGATAATTTAGTTGCGGTATGGGTGAAACCATTCAAGACTGAATGGGAAACAACATTCTTAAAGTAACACTAAGTAGTTTTTCAACCTTCATAATATATTTCCAAGACCCTTGTAATGGTACATCGACTTAAAATAAGTTAAATGAGTCGTCTGCCATAGCTTGACGTGGTCTGTATTGCTTTTACTGGCACTATGTAACTTCGGGTTTCGGGTTGGAACCCGTGCACAAAAAAGAACTACAAAATTCGACTGCTTCAAGCGCTACAATATTCATTATTTAGTTTTTCTTCGTTTCTGATGTCACAATACATCATCCTTTCATGAAATCATGTAACATACTCTACCTTGTCTGTGGACATCGTTCATTCTAATGCCGGTGCTGGATAAACAGCGAGCGTGCGTGCGACGGTAGGCTAAATTAGGTAGGCAATTTAGTTTCCAACCAGTAGGGCGACCGAAGAGGAAAATTTACTTGGTGTTAAGCTTAATGTATGAGCATACACTAGAAGATTCCGATTAGATCAGATTTCCTATTTCGAGTTAGAGAGTGTTAAACACTTTGGGTTGACTCAGGGAGACTAACGCTACCAAATTCATCTCTTTTACAAGTACGATTTTTTGCAGTATGATTAAAGCTAGCATACACAAGAAAAGTGGAGGCAGAGTTGGAAATTCTCAATAAACAAATACCAGAGTTTTTTTTTTTTGTCCAAGGAAATCATGGAAGGTTTCTAGTCAGCAAAAATCAAAAGTCGATTTGTTCTCAGTTTCCTCTGTACATGCATGCAAGTTTCAATAAAACCAATTCTACCGACTAGACTGCCAATAAACAAGTCTTACTTTCAGCAAAAAAGAAAGTAAGTCTGTTGGCTTGGAAGAAGTGGAACAATGTGATTTAGACTGTAAGTGTGGTAAAAGCTGCACAAAAGTCTTTCGTTTGTCTTCATCACCCTATTTCCTGGATCTCAGTGGATTTCATACTCGCATCACATCCTCAGAATTAAGAACATATCTGTTTTCTTTACCACCCAGAACACACTAACATCGTGATGGCCTAAAGTTTTGCATGTGCAGCACAACTCACATTTTTCATAAGTTCCATAAATATGGTTTCATTTGAAATTAGATTGGCAGAGAGACAAATCCCTTAGCAGTGCTCATTGTTTGAAATTTGCTACTGCATTTGTTTTGTTTGTGAATGTCAAAGGGGAGTGTTTGTGCACAGTTGTTATTTCCCTTCGGAATGAAAAATGTCACAGAATGTGATATGAAGTGAACATACATATTAATCCAGAATAATTGGTGTGACTGAGTAATACATATTCACACAATGTGCAATGAATTAATAGTGTTGATAACTGTAATGAAATGGATCTATACTCTAACCTCTCTCTCTCTCTCTCTCTCTCTCTCATCTCTCTCTCTCTCTCCTCTCTCTCTCTCTCTCTCTCTCTCTCTCTCTCTCTCTCTCTCTCTCTCTCTCTCTCTCTCTCTCTCTCTCTCTCTCTCTCTCGGTTCCTTTAAGGGCAGGGTGGGCCATGCCATTCGGCTGTTTAAATCCTGGCGAGAAGAAGGACTACAATAGTCCTACAGAAATTACAGACAAATATGATCTGGGGCAGATTGTTAAAACGTAAGTGAAATATGTTTTTGTGTAATCCGTCCTCTTTATTTGTGCATCTAAGTTGCAGTTTCAAAAGTTGTTCTCAAATGTATATTTGTAAGGGACAATGTGCAGTTAGCCATAACACTCTTGTATCATCTGAAGGGGTTTATTTTGCAACAATGATTGACTGACTGTACATTATGCCTCTAATTATATGGCTAATTACTAAATAAATTAATATAAAATATAGATTTCAGTTGAAATGATTTGATTATGTGAGACTGTAGAGGGTTATGAGAGACATGAAACTAGTATAGTCAGAATATGGTAGTCAAGGACAATGGTCAGTTATACAAAATAATTGACCAATCAGAATAGAGCTATTTATTAAGAGTTAAAGGATAATTCCGGTATTTAGCACGTTGAGTCTATTTTCTAGTTTGTTTTGGATGAACTAGAGTGGAAGACACAGAAATGTTGACGATGGGTCCTGTCTCGACTTTTTGACTATTGACCGCTTTACTATTTACCTCTGACCGCTTCAGAGTGGCTGTCTATGGGCATGCACAAACATGTCCTTAAAACAACCCTTAACGTTCGTTTTAAAAACTGTGCAACTCACTGAGTGGTTAGTGGTGTTCTTTGATGATTAAAAGCAAGTAGCGTAGGAAATACAGTTTCTGTTGTGTTTTATTGCACGAGTTATTGCAATGAGTCCTCCAACAGAAATCGTGCAATTTTACAAAACGCCAAATAAAACACGACAGAAACTGTATTTCGCTACGCTACTTGTTTTGGAACATCAACGAACACCACTAACCACTCGGTGAGTTGCACAGTTTTGAAAACCAACGTTAAGGGTTGTTTTAAGGACATGTTTGTGCATGCCCATAGACAGCCACTCTGAAGCGCTCAGAGGCGATTCTAAAAGAGTCAAAAGTCGAGACAGGACCCATCGTCAAACTTTCTGTGTCCTCCACTCTAGTTCATCCAAAACAAATAGAAAATAGACTCAAAGTGCTAAATACCGGAATTATCCTTTAAGAGTTAATAGAAAGGTAATTTTGGATGAACTATTCTGTAATGTCAATATAAATTCTAATGTAATTCATGCAATAAATGTACTTTTTTCTCAAGGGAGGAGTTCTGTGAGATCTTCAGGGCGAAGGATAAGAACACTCTGAAAATGTACACCTGTAAAAAATTCCTGAAGAAAGATGGAAGAAAAGTGCGGAAGGCTGCCAAAAATGAGATTGTCATCCTAAAGATGTGAGTTCTTTTTCAAAAACCTTTACAATCATTTTGTAGACTGCGGCTTTCTCTGCATTCCTCTGATCTGCTCTTTCCATTTCATTTGGTGGAAAGAGAATCATATTTTATGAATAATGATTCTTAAAGCTCAGTTAAACACTAATTCCTCTGGAATGATTTGTGTATCCCAGAAGCTCACATATCCTCATTGTGCTGTCACTTTTGGAACTCCAAAAAAAAAAGAAGAGAGATTTAAAAATGTCAACTGTTTGCATCTATAATTTGCAGCTTGCCGCAGTGCATTGGCAAAACTAACGTCGACACAGCCCTAATCATTTACTTCCACTGCATACTTTATGCAAATCTATGAGTACAAACTTCTAGCTACTGCACATAAGCATGATTTGAATAAAATCCAGTTTAATGGCACAGAGATTTGAGGTTTTATATTGAACATACTCTTACGTCTGCTTCAAAAACCTATATAATATAGCTTGCAAATTGCTTATTTCCTTTAATTCTGTAAATAGTGGAATCCACACAGTCGATTTGAACAAAAAAGCTTATTGACTTTGTGGAGCTATGCGTAGCCGGTGTTCATTATCGAGATTTTCAGTCCTCTCAAAGAACAGGAAAGTACACTAAACACCTAATGATGCAATGAATTTAGTTTAATATACCAAACATGTCAAAGCCTTAAGATATTAGATATAAATGCTTTGCGTCAGTGTATGATTATATATGATTATACTGCATCTAAAAGGCTGATCTACCGTGAGTCACTGATGTCACTTTGATCCGGCAGTGCTGCGTTTGTGTGTCCGCTCACACATCACAACAGCTCATGAATAACACAGAAAAGAAATGTCACTATTAGAATGAGGGATTTTTTTATGAGTTCACCTTTACTTCCACTCTCTGGCAGAAGTGCACATTAGTGTCTTCAAAGCATAATCAGTGTATTCATTTTTTAATTTAAAAGTTGGCTGACATAACCACCTTTACAAAATTCTCAAACACTCTTTTACAGTGTCCATGTTGCATGATGAATTAAATCATACGATTATACGTGCTGGATTTAAAGGGAACTTTCTAAGGGAAGTTTCATGGAAAGTTTCAGTTACATCTGCTTTTCAGTTCATTTAATTTCATAATAATACATATTCAAAAGCAACTTTAAAAATAAGAACAATGCGTTACAAACACCCCAGTGATTAGCTAAGGCAAGAGTGGCCAAAAAAATCTCCCCAGATTTAGTAGATGAAGAAGAAACCTTGGGAGGAACCAAGACTCAGCTGGTGAAGCCTTCTCCTCACGCTGGCATATATTTGATAACAGTTACATAAATCATATAGACATAAATGTTGATTTGAACAGATGTGATACAGCCACAGAGCATTAATGGTAATACTGACATTTGTTGTTTAATTAAATATGATTATAGCGGATATAGGAACCCATGCGATATGCAAATGCAGGCGTGTATGACTGGCATTGAGTCTGTGGTGGCATGAGTGGGGTTGATGGTGGGACGGGGTGGATGTGGGCATGTGTTTCAGACTCTGATGTGCTGCAAACTGTCTCTTCCATCTCTCCTCTCCAGGGTGAAACACCCCAACATCCTCCAGCTGGTTGATGTCTACGAGACCCGGAGAGAGTACTACCTCTTCCTTGAGCTGTAAGTCCTCAAATCAGTTTATGAGGAAATAGTTATTTACTGTACAGGGAGGAGTGTAATGATTTCAGTAGTTGGTATTTTCTCAGTTCTCAACACCCCAGCAAAACTAATTTGCTCTTCAGCATACTCATTTGAAATAGTTTACTTAACTATTAAAACAAGTTCAATATTTATGCATACTAATAACTATATGTTAAAAGGCATATCATCATGTATTTTCAAATTATGTAGACATACAGTATAATACAATGCAATACAATGATTGAGAGAAGTACAAATAAATGTACCTCAAAAGCCTGTTGTAACATATTTATACTCACATTTTAACATGATTTTTAAAAATATGTTTGGATAATCAACTAAATCAAAGTTGCTGCAGTCTAGTAAGTGTTTATCTTGAAATATTACTATCAATATAAAAGTTATTCTTATGTTTACTTTACAAAAATCAGTAAATATTTTACAACAAATAGACACGTGTACCATGGGCTGAAGGGGGACATTTTAAAAATGATACTAAAAGGCCTTTTACTTGCTAAAAAAGTATAAAATATCAATCAGAAGTCAGAGGGCATGTTGTAGATTGTGTAAAACAGGTTTTTCAGCAGAGTTCTGATCATGCTGATCATTTAGAGAACTTACAAAAATTTAGTGTAAATTATACAGTAGGCTTTATAGGGTTATAGTTATAATCTAAAGTTATACAGATGAGAGCAATTTTCTTTTCTTGTGAATATTGCGGTTTGATTATTATTGATGACATTCGAGACTGGCTGGTCTTTTTGGCTGTATTTACACTGCAATGTGTAATGCACAAATCTACTTTGAAATATCAGACATTTTGTCCCATAACTTTACATTCTGAGTCTGTGCACATTAATATTTTGCCAATTAAGACAAGCGTTTTAACCAAGAAGTGCATTTGACTGCTTGCATACAGCACAGAACATGTGCACAACTTATCAAATGAGCGATTGCAAGCGGCTGCCTGTTTCTCAGATGACGTGTGGATGCAAAGGGCAAAACAATGAATTAAAGTAAAAAAAAAAGTAGCAAATTCCTCCAGCATAGGTTGTTTGGCGACATAGGTTCTATAATGTTGATACTGACTTCAAGAGGCTAAATCCGCTGCTGCTGTTGCCTGAGACATAACAGAAATAAACCCCGCTCTCAGACTGTCCTGGCACGATTATATACCGCCTCGTCCTTGTCACATTCCTACCTGTCGGTTTGGATTTGCATTCATTATTTTAATGCCTCGTCCCTTCTGTACGCTGTATGTGTGGCTGATACACCTGCATGATTAAGTAAAGCTTTTGAAGGGGCCAACGTTTAAAGCAGGGTGTGAATAATTCAGAATTGCACAGAAGAAGCAGCTCAGCACGTTGTGTGGTTTCTTGCAGAGCCACAGGTCGCGAGGTCTTTGACTGGATCCTGGATCAAGGCTATTATTCTGAGAGGGACACAAGCAATGTTATCAGACAGGTGATGGAGGCAGCTGCTTACCTGCACAGCCTGAAGATCGTTCACAGGAACCTAAAGGTACGCCGCAACGCGCCCTCTGGTGGACACTAGCACACATACACTTTAGAACCAATTAACTCCATAAACTAGAAGCTTTGCTTCCATTGCACTCAGCTCTGTTTTAGTTTCCAAATCCAATCTTTAGAATTGATGTTCGCACTTTAATTTTTTTAATGCGATGAAATTAGATTTAGATTGTTGTCAATAGCCTATATAATATTCATTGTTGTCAATATGTTTATTATTCTCTAAATAATGTTGTGTATATCAGTTGGCAGTGAATTTAGACACATCTCCAATTTCAAAAATGTATAAAAAATTGTATTGCTGTTCACTGAGAAAAAAAAAAACTTTCTTAATCAGTAAATGTTCTTGTTTAGCATCAAACATCCTTTAAACAAGATGATTGTTTTCAGAGAAATTACGTTGAAATTCTGTTTGCAAATTCTGTTTTATTATAAAAATGTTCTAGTGAGGAAATAATCATTTTACTGGAAAACAAGAATACTGAAATTATTTCCACAGTGCAGACTACAAACCACTGAACATATTTATATCCGATACTAAACATTTTTTATTTTCTTAGATGATGTCATGTCTTTTTTATCAACATCAAACACACATGCTCACTGAGTGTTCCTAAATTTCAATGTTGTTTGTTTTACATCAGTTGTTTTGGAACACAATAATTTCACAAAGCAGCATGTCATCTTATTCTCATTCCCTCTAGCTTGAGAATCTGGTGTACTACAACCGACTGAAACATTCAAAAATAGTCATCAGTGATTTCCATCTGGCAAAACTGGAGAATGGACTCATCAAGGAGCCGTGTGGAACCCCAGAGTATCTGGGTAAGAAGCTCTTAAAAACAGGCAGAACCTCTTTGAACACTCATGGGGGCAGATGCAACAGATGGTCTTTATTGAGGAACAATGAAAACAACAAGCATTTTCTTACAAGATTTCTGTTTACATGGGCATAAGTTGTTAAAATTAGAATAGCAAACTATGGTAACCGGAGCATTCATGTTTCTGTAAATGATTTGATCTCCTCTTTTTTTCAACCAGCCCCAGAGGTTGTTGGGAGACAGAGATATGGCCGACCTGTGGACTGCTGGGCTCTCGGTGTGATCATGTACATACTGTGAGTGTGAGCTCATAATACCTTTATTTTCTTCTACTCTTCCACATCTAGACTTTTGATCGTCAGCTGAAGTGGCTGATAATCTGATTTAAAGAACCACACACTTTGACAAGAATGATCTGTCTGAGGAGTACATCTGAAACTGATGATAATGCAGCAATAGATTAGAGTAAATAAAGCAATATCTAATTCACATAATGTTGCTGCAGTCTCCTAGCCTGGCTAACGTCAGACCTCTTCTCATTAAGACGTGGGTCTGGGAACCACATGTTAATTTTCTCGTATTTGAGGCGTGGTTTACGAATGCCCAGAGCCGTTTATTGGGTGCTGCGAATGTCTATCAAATGCGCCTGTACGTAGCTCATAGCCAATCATTTCAATTATACCAGATGACGTATGTAGAGCGACAGAAATTAGACGAGGAAGAAGACGATGGGTCAGAGATTTATGTGTGCACAATGGAGTGTATCTAAAGCTGCATCGAAAGGTAACTTCGCGTCTGCTGCCATGTTGGATCCATAGGTATAAACAAACTGCTTCGGTGTGTCGCATAGACGTTGTCATCGTCTTGCTGCTCCCTCCCCGTTCTGTGATTGGTTCCCTCGCTGAGGCGAAAATCTGGTCCATGGAATCCAGACCGCCTAGCAGCGTGAATAAAATCGCACTGCGCGCAAGGCAGCATGGGGAAACCCAGGCTAGCAGTCTCCACAAAATCTGTACAATAATTAAATAAATGCCAATATTGTGCTCATTTTATGAGCAATATGCATCAGACAGTATGTCAGTGTGTACCACTATCCAGACCCTTCTCACAGTTTGTAATGATTTTTTTCATCTCATGCACAGACTCTCGGGAAATCCTCCATTCTATGATGAAGCAGATGAGGATGACTATGAAAACCATGACAAGAACCTTTTCCGGAAGATTCTTGCTGGAGACTATGAGTTTGACTCACCATACTGGGATGACATTTCTGACTCTGGTACTTTTAGTGAAGAATACTGATAAAACCTCACATGCTTAGTATAGCACAAACTTCTGTGTAAATCTTGATTTTAAAGGCATGATCTGAAAGGTTGGTTGTTTTTACTGGGTTACATCTTCCACTTTGTTGGTCCACAGCTAAAAACTTAGTGTCACGTCTTATGGAGGTGGACCAGGACCAGAGATTGACTGCACAAGAAGCCATCAACCATGAATGGTACTTATAGTATCAATATACTCAACAATTACTCAATAACTATTCAGAGAAGGTTTGGGGTGTAAAATACAATTCAAAAGTCTGGGACCAGTAAGATTTTTTAAAATGTTTTTCAAAGAAGTATCTTATGCTCACCAAGGCTACATTTATTTGATCAGAAAAACGGTCAAAACAATAATATTGTGAAGTTTTAGTACAATATCAGTTTTCTATTTGAATATTTTTTAAAACATAATTTATTCCTGTGATGTCAAAGATGAAGTTTCAGCATCATTACTCCAGTCTTCAGTGTCACATGATCCTTCAGAAATCATTCTAATATGCTGATTTGCTGCTCAATAAACATTTCTTATTATTAACAATGAAAATAGTTTTTTCATATTTGTGTGGAAACCATAATAATTTTTGTCCCAGGATTCTGAAAGAATAGAAAGTTCAGAAGCACCGCTTTTATTTGAAATGGAACTATTTTGTAACATTATAAATGTCTTTACTGACACTTTTGATCAAGTTAATCCATCCTTACTGAATAAAAGTATTAGTTTCTTTCATTAAAAAATCTTACTGACCCCAACTTGTTAAATGATAGTATAAATCTATAAACAATTTTCCAGGTCATATAACAAGCTTTCTTGTACTATTAAAGGATATCTGGAAATGCTGCTTCCGACAAGAACATCAAGGAAAATGTGTGTGCACAAATCGAGAAAAACTTTGCAAAAGCCAAGTGGAAGGTAATTTCTAAAGATTTTTTTACCCTTAAAGGTACAATATGCAGGATTTTTCACCACCAGGGGGTCGCTAACCTCTTACAATAACACAGGCGTATATTGATGACGTATATTCCGCATTAAGTGGAATTATGGATCTTGTCCTCAAGCTGATGGATCTTTTATGGATGAGTGAATACATTGATGTTTTTAACATGACTGTGGTATGAAGCAGGAGCGATTGCTAATGAGAGACGTATACCAGCGTGGATATAAAGGAATAAGGACATTTCATTCTACCGAACTACACGCAAGTGCTGAATTAATACTCACACAGGTCAGTTTATTAGACGAATGAAACTTGAGGTAACGCAGCACTGTTTCACTCGCTCTAACAGTAACACTATCACACTAAACAGCATTTGTGTGTGTTGAATGTTGTTAGTTAGGTTGTTTGTTGGCTGTATGAGACTGCTTGATCAACATTAGAATAACATACAGATCATATTCTAACATTTCATAATGTTGAACTAAATAACATTGATTAGTTTTATGTACATTTGCTCACCTGTCTAATAAAGTACATGCAACACTCGCGTCTCTGTCAAGTCAAAGTTAGTCGCGGACGTGGAGCTCTCGGCATCTCGAAAGATGTTGATCTTCGTTTTATTCCTCTTTTTGTCTCAAAGTCTGCTTGCCACGGTCCATAATGTTTGAACAAAACAACAACAGCGTGAGCGTCCTGCTAGGCATAACGGGCATAACCCAGTTGTCAACGTCTGTCGTCATGGTTACTATGGCGGTACGAGGTCAAACCTGGCAGAAACCGAGGGTAACGCAAATATGATGCCATTGACTGGCGACTCCCTCACTCCTGCTCACACGCCCCGTTTCCTTGGTTAAAATCGCAATTTACTTACGATTTACAAATAGTTGGAAACATTTGGGATATTGTAAGTAATCAACTAAACAAATATATAACATTGGCCTAGTGGTTTTTGGATATTTTACTACAAAAATCCTGAATATTGTACCTTTAATGACACTTTTGTGTTATACTTTTTTTTTTTTAAGTGAGTTTGTCTAAATGAAATCTGTATCATCACCTTCCTGCAGAAAGCCGTACGGGTCACGACCATGATGAAGCGTCTCAGGGCACCAGAGCATCAGACGGCAGCGGCAGCCGCTGTACCAGAAGTGGCCAACCCTGCAGCAGGAGCTCAGGAAAACCCCCAGGCTCCATCTGAGGCCTCCACAGCCCAGTCGAGTACTGCTGAGAGCCACTCTGCCAGCACAGACGCCCCTGTTGTGGAAGCGGTGGCCGCTGCCGCCCCGCCACCAGCTGAGCCTGTTCTCCACGCCCCAGCGCCCGAACAGCCCGATCCCACATCGCGATGCAACGGAGAAGCTGTAGACTCCCCGCCATCGAACACGGGGAGGAACAGAGCGGTTAATCTGCGTTTAGATCCCGCACTCTTGTACATAAGCAGCAGGCATGCTAATACTGATTCCACAGCACATAGCATTAATCTCAACACTTCTAAAGGCCAGTTCACACTGCACCGAGACAATCCGAGACAGCAACAAACACTTCATCAGGTTTTGTTGAATCAGTGTGTTTGATTGGCTCTCGTTTTTGCTGATTTGAATCTGCGTTTGGCGGATGTCTGAGAAGTGGCGTACTGTAATACGGTGGTTGTCCGCGTTGGTCGCCGTCTGTCGGTGCAGTGTGAATTTGCCATTTTCCAGCCAGCATTCTCTTGTTTTCTATTGAATCACAACGCCATGTGACGCATATCGAATGCTCTGGCCACTTTAACTTTGCGTAAAATAAGAAAAAAGCTGTTTTCTGCTTACATTAAGCCAAGATGGGAAACTTTAGCACTGATCTGCATACATGCTTTAGGATAGATTATCATCGTAGGCCTCATTTTATAGCTACTTTTTATTTATTTTATTGCATTGCAATTAGTTGACATCTGTCTTGAACTAGTCAGAGGACCACAGAGACACAGCTTTATGTGCAATGTACAGTTTCTGTAAATAGCTTACTTACCTCTGTAGATTAGACGTAGCCAAGAACAGCATGCTTTTTTCAAATCTGCTGTTTATGACACACATGTCCAGGTAACTGACACATTCAGCTTCAGCTTTACATGGTCGAACACGCACTCACGAAACGTTAAGAGGATTCATATGAAAACTACTTTTACAGCAACTAAGGCGGCTCAATTCATCTCGTAATGGTGTTTTAGTGGTTGAGACGTGTGGCCCAATAAATGGAGCAGAGTAGGTACGCATAACTAATACCTCACATCTGCTTGGTAGCTAGCCACATGAACAGTGGAAAACGTGATTCGTTCTTATAATGTATTATATACTCATTTGCATACATTGTACATGTTTTGAATAATATACCTTTCCGTTTTAAAAGTACACAGCCACACACAGTGATCTTTGTTTTTAACACGATTTCATTGGAGATTTCCATTTTATGCCTACTCTGAGACTCTTTCGTTGGGCTGAATTTTACTCATAATCTTTATATATTTTTCTTGAACCCAAATCTTTTGTGAATTGCAAGTATGTAATAGGCATCAGATCAGATATTTAGGCCATGGTATTAAGAAGCATTTTCGTCAAGTACACTAAAAGTGTAAACGGGGTCTAAAATGTTTTGAGCTTGTCCACTTTCTACCACTTCCAGGGGTGGTCAAAAACATTTTGCAGGAGACCCCTCCTTTCGAAGAAGTCCGGACAGAACTGGTTGAAAGTGGACAAAAGAGAATAATTAAAACACCAGGTGTAAACGTCTATGTCTCCCTCGTCTACTTGTGATCCAATCGACCAAAACGCATCTTAATACCAGATGTAAATAGGGCCTTATTTATAATCATTCAACCCTTTGCCACCTTTGCTTTAAGAAAGGCCTTTAGGTCATATAACAAAAAAGTCTCAATGACAAGTATCGAGTGCTGCAGGAATGAGTTCTAAAGCCCAGAAACAAGTGAGCATTTTTGCACTTCAGATCGTCCCCAAATCAATGTTTTTCTGAATGGGGTTTTGGTTACTCGCCTGAAATAAAGTCTGTGGTTAACAGGCTCAAGATATTTTTACATTCTATTGTACAAAATACATCAGTAATACCACAAATTAAATTGCTAACAAATGGCTAAATGGGACTAAAGGTTTCCAGGGACATTAATGGCCTGTTCACACAAGGACGATAACTGTAATGTTGTGTTTTAATAATCTTTCTAATTCTATAACAATAGGAAAGTAACGACAAAGCAACGACACTGTTGGAATTACTTTCAGAATTTTTTTTGACGAGTTGACGAATAATAACTTTGACAGCCAATAAGAATCCATTTGAAAGACTTTAAGGAGCTTGAGCATTTAAAGCAGCAGACGACAAAACTACAGTACGTGCTTATAATAAGCAGAACACTATCATCTGTAGTTGTAGACGCTAATATAGTTATCTTTATAGTTATCATTCATGGTGCGAACGGGCCTTAAACATCATGCCGAGAAGGAAACTTTATAACTCGTAGATGTTTAAGTCAATAGTCAATAATTGTATCCATTACCACTCATCTTTGATAATTAAAATGACACATTTAAATGTTTTTTTCTGAGTTAGACTGATTTCTAAAAATCAGCATTCATAGATGCTTTAAACATCATAGAAAGTCAGTTGAGAAAACCCATCCCGCACGCTAAAGGGATTGGTTATTTTGAGACTGTCTGAATTTTTGTCAGTGCTGTCTTAATTTTTGACATGATTATGTTTTGTTTTCAGTATACAAACATATTTTAGCACAGAGAAGCTGCAGGTTTAAGGATATATAGGATTACTAGAGCTTAACGAAAGCAAAATCGAAATGGTTGACCTCTTTATATGAGCAATAGTCTACAACTGCGATACTGTGATGCTACTCTCAATGTCAGTCTCCATGTGAACACTCTCAATTTCTGATTAGACCGTCCTCCACTGAAGTGGACAATAGTGACGGCATTCAGGAAGGTCAGGACTTGAGCGGGACCGATGAAGCCAGTGCACCTACTATTATTTAGAACTTGTCATACAGTAAAGGTGAGCGAAAACAGTGAGTTTCCCCTCCAGTGGCCAGCGATTTGTAATTGTTGTGCAGTGGTGACAAGCTGTAATTTTCTACCATCATAGGAGTCAGTGGAGTTTGACTGAAGAAGGCCTTGATATGCAATTATGCTGTCAGTGCTCTATTGATTTCAAAATGATGCTTGCCACAGGTTTCTACTGAAGTCAGCTTTGCTATACTTTAGATCTCACGTGTGTCATTGTCATTTTGTATCTTTCATTTCTCTTTGATCTTCTAAAATGATATTTCTCTTCTAAAATCTGTCGCATACCTTTATTCGTTCTATCTACCCTGAGACTTTGAGATGTCGTTTGTTTTTCTGTCCTTGATTTCGTATAAAAGTTCAAAAAGCGCAAACTGATAAGATTTTAAATAAAAAAGTTTAAGTAATGTTTCATGTAGGTCTGAAAAAAAAAGTTTTTTATAGCATTCATGTATACTAAAACCGCAACTAGATACTGTGTTACACAATTCAAAGCAATTTTTTGAAAATAGTGCTTCACTATTGCCTTTGGTGTTGGGTGTCTGTTGATTTCCTCATTCTCTCAGATGTTCTTCTCAGTTTGGTTGACTGATTCTGTGAATACACTGAGGACTGGCCTCACTCCACTTTAACCTCTGTATTCTTCAAATCACTTTCATGCTTTCAAAATAAACACATCCTTGAATGATCATCCATTAGTAGTCGTAGTTCTTTGTTGTAACAAGTAGTGTTATTCATTTTAACATGCTTAGAATGTGAGACTTTGAGAGTTAGATATGATGTCAAAAATCTCAAAGAAACCCACCTCAGATTATTTTTAAGTCGACAGTCAAATAATTGGCTGATTATTAGTGATTATTTGCAACCCATTCTCACTCGCAAGTTTACAGTATTTAATATTTTAATATATTATTTTGTGTAATGTAATAAAAAAGTAGCCTTATTTAAAAATCCGAAAGCCACCTAAAAACATAAGCATATAGGATATACCTACTCCAGTAGAGAAATTCTCCACTTATATGGGCAAAATAATTGTAAAATCCATACAGTATGCATTTACAGACTTTTATATAAACATTTAGCCTAAATAAATGCAGAACATTTATAACATAACATATTATAGCAGTGGCCTACTCCTATGCAGTGCATCAGAAAGCAATAGAGGCTTATTAAAGCTTGCCCTCTGCTGGTTCACATCATTTAGTACACATTTGATCCGTAAAGAAAACCAAGTTTAAAGAAAATCAGCCAAACAGTAAGTGCGCAATCTTCTCTCTCTTTCTGTTAATGAAAAGTGAGAAGATTTTATTGTCTGTCCAAATGCATCACTAAAATTCAAATTACGTAATGCTATATGAAAGTTTGTGGATGATTCCACATTTAGCCTATCATCTGCATCTAAACCACTTCAGAGGAGTCTTTTCTGGCTTACTAATGTCCTGTCCAGACCACAAAACATCACAAACATGACGTAACCCTACATTCGTCATCTCACCCTTTTATCTGCTGCCTCTTCTCAAAAAGTCTTGCCACTCACTCGATTCGCTTCCTCAGAGTCTCTGATCTCAGCCGGATAAGACCAGCAAACGTCTCTGATGTCCTTCAAGACTCGTCAGGTTACTTAAAATTAGTTTTTCTCACCAGGGTGCTACAATTCTTAAAACATTTGCTTGGAAGTTGGACAAAACATAACCGGTAAAAGATAGGCCTATTTTTTTTGTCGGACCGATAAAGAGGTTTTGAAACACAGTGAACAAAAGACTTTTTAAGCATGAATAGAGGCCTTTCCACAATAATGACAGCCTATGATGGCATGTTGAAAGGATGGCACCGCTCCCCCCTTTGAGATGGGACGGGAAGATAAGCATGTGGGTTTCTGAGCCGTTCAGCTATTCACTCGGATAATCATCATCACCCCGGTGGGTGAGAACAGCCAGAGTCTCTGCTGACTGTGCCCACTGCCCACCACTGGCACTGGGAATGATGGGAGCTATCAGATAAGACACACAGAGGTTTGTGTGTTGGGGAGATACAAATGGGACAAAAGAGGCTAGTGATGAAATCTTTTTCGGCCTGTGATGCCCATGGTGTCCAATGCTGCAACCTATTCACTGCGGACAATATTAACTGTGACTTACACCACAGAAAATACACCAATGTGCTGACAAATACAACATAATTTGTTTCTCGAAATCCCGAGTTCATAAATCCGAATTGTGAGTTATAAACCGAATTGCGAGTTTTAAAGTCCGACTTAAGTTATAAACTCGGAATTGCGAGTTATAAAGTCCGACTTCGGATTTTAAAATCTGACTTGCAGAGTTGGAAACTCGGAATTAGGGATGCTCATAATTAACTCTTTAACCGACAGTACGAAGTTTGACTGATTCTGTCAGTTAAAGGGTTTTAAAAGTAATTTAAGCAATTTTAGGTTAACGAGCATTGGTTAAAAAAAGCCAGAAATACACTTCAACTCTTCCGAGTTAAAAAGTACGAATTGAGAGATAAACTCATAATTACAAGTTATAAAGTCTGACTTCCGAGTTATAATCTCGGAATTACAAATTATGAAGTCAGACTTCCGAGTTATAAAGTATGATTTCCGAGTTATAAACTCGGAATTGCAAGTTATAAAGTATAAATATAAAGTAAATTGAGACTTTTTATCTCAAAATTCAGATTTGTTTTCTCAGAATTGTGGAGTTTATTTCTCAATTCTAAGCAAAAAATCTGAAATATAAAGTCACAAATTCCTTTATTTTTTATTCCATGGCAGAGACATATAGAACTATAGAAATACCAGGACTGTGATAGCGTGCAAAGGCTATAATAGTGAAATATTATTTGCACAGTTTCTCTGCCTGTCCTGTCGGTCCAGGATTCTTCCACACAAACAATTTATAACTATTCCACAGTCTGTGATCAAATAAATCAGCAGGTAAAGAAAAAAAATGAACAGTTGAATTACTATAAAATATAGAGCTTTAATTTATTAGTTAGCAACAGCAAGAGGGGAAAGAAAAGCATTTACACAATTATCACAGTAACATCACCTGTGCATTTAGTCAAACTGAGGACAAAATAAAAACACAAACATTTCTAAAGACACATCTTAAAAATACCAAGAATTTTTACAACCATTTTCTCTCGATGTCAGACACTGCTTCTTACTGGTTTTGGGGCCATGTGGTGTTTCGCAGGAAAAGTAACAATACCATCAACTGTTGAGGAAACGGTTTGTCATCATTTTAAGGTGAATAGTTGCCCTCCGTTAACATGTATAAGCCACTCAGAGGAAGACCCTCGGTAACCCAACACTGACCTTACCGTAAAAACATATCAACAGAAAGAACTGGAACGCAGCTAGCTTTAATTTCGTAATTACGATACCACTACATAAATCATGCACACAATGAAAAGCCAGCTTCCCAAGACCTGGAGTAGTTTAAAACCATGATAAAATGCTCTATACAGTGTGAACACGTTTTGAAAATGAATGTAGCTTTTGTCATACATCAGCATGTGTCTTTTATAATATTGTAGTCTTCAACAGTTTATCTAAATTCATATTTAGGTTATGTGCCATAATTGCTGAATCTCACAAAACTGGTCCAGATCATATTTCACCCCGAAATTAAAAATATATGAAATAAGTTTGCTTAATATCTTGCTTGTTTTTAGTACCAGTAAGTTTTGCATTGTGACATTATTTTCAGGACATTTTCCCCATTCAAATCTAATAATGACGTTATTAAAAAATATTTATAATTGTGAAGCATTTATAAAAAGTGCCAATTTAAATCGAATTTATTTTACTGAATTTTAGTGTAATTCAGTAAAATAAAATGTGGGAGAAAATATTTGTATATTTTCAATTAATGGCTATATTTAATTTTCTGAAGAAAGAAAACACATTTTAAATGGTGAAATATGACCTGGACATATATGACCATGACATCACTGCGGTGCAAGTTGGTTTGTGCTTTTAGTCTTTTCAAAAGTGGCATATAAAACAATAAAAGCTTACTAAGAGCCCTCAGCAGCTGTTTTACATTAGTCAAAACTTGATCGAGTCCATTCACAAAAAAATAAAAAAAAATTATTGTGCCATGAAATTCGATTCATTTGTGCAATGAAAACAGAAGAGTTGTGCATATAGAGTGACATTAGGAAGACAATATGAGCTGGTGTATCATTGTAACCAATGAGGGACCAGAATGCACTTAGGGTGGGACTAGTGGTAAAGAGCATGATGTCACCGCCCGTGTCTGTCTTTCTGTTGAAGAGTCCGAAGGGCCAGATGTGTCCCCAGTCGCTCGTTCCTCACCCATCAGTTCAACATAGTTCATAGTCTATGAGTTTATGTCAATATATTCGAGTCGTCAATGCCCGGAAGATGGAAACTGGAGATTTCGTTTGAAGTTGTGACAATAAAAATAATATTACAATAATATTTGCCCGTTAGGTACTTATACACAAAGAGCATTCATTTTTTCTATTTAAGTACAAAGAAATCCACAGAATGGTACTATATACAACCTACAATAAATACTGTGTATGATATCATCTTTACGTGTTAAAAGGGAATTCCGTTTGTTTCTTGCAAAGTTCGGTTTCATTTGATGGAAGTTGTTTTTTTTTCAGGTTTTCCTCTTTTAGAAGTCTTTCCTATAGGAGCGAGGAGTGGAAAACCCCCTCATGTCTCCTCTTCGTCCCCGTGATGTCTGCGATTCCGTGGTTTCTTCTGCTCCTTCAGCTCTTTGAGGTCTTTGGCCTTGATGACCCCGGTCAGCGGGTCTCCATACTGCCAATAGTCCTGGCAGTACTGGTTTATGAGGCCCATCTCGGGCTGACTGAGGATGGTCAGAAGGTCTTTGTATTGTCCGGCGCTGGGGGTCCAGGCGCTGGACTGGAGCGGAGAGAGCGCGGGGCGGCCCGTTTCCACCAGGATGTTGTTGATGGCCTGGTTGGTTAAGACCACCAGCTGAAGTTTGACCAAGGTGTGCTTGAAGTTCTTCTCAGTGGCTGTGCAGACGTAGATGCCAGAGTCTGACGACTGGAGGGAGCGTAGAAGCAGGCCTTGATCTGTCTTCAACACGCGCCCATCGTGCGGACCTGGAGAAACAGATTAATAAACCAATGAACTTAATGATTGCTTAATTGATATCATTACAATTTATTATATATATATAATATATATTATATATATTATATATATATTAATATATATATATATATAATTATATATTACTGTATATTAATATTTTTATACGTCCATATATATATGGACGTATTAAGTGTATGTTTGTATGTATATACAAACATACACTGCAAACTTTTGAACGGTAGTGTTTAATGAACAAAATCTTTTTATTTCAGATAAATGCTGTTCTTTTGAACTTTATATTCATCAAAGAACCCTGAAATAAAACAGTAAATAACGGTTTTCAACATTGATAATAATAATAAGAAATGTTTCTTGAGCATCAAATAATCATATTAGAATGATTTCTGAAGGATCATGTGACACTGAAGACTGGAGTAATGATGCTGAAAATTCAGCTTTGATCACAGGAATAAATTACAATAATTTAACTAAATTAGGAATAAACTAAATATGTTGCTTTACTATATATTCACATAGAAAACAGCTGTTTTAAATTGTAATAATATTTCACAATTTTACAGTTTTTTTGTATTTTTAATCAAATAAATGCGCACACACACGCACGCACGCCACACCACACGCACCAGCATGCACACACACACACACAGAAAGGATGCAGTAAAGACATATATAATATTTCTAACCTACTGTGCATCTATATTATTCATTCATACATGAATATGGATATGTACTGGTGTGTCCTCACCTCTCTCCTCCTATCGCTGTTGTCTCGGTGAAGGTGCCATTTGATGGCGGCGTGAGGAGATCTGGCCTGGCATTCCAAAAACGTGCTGCTTCCCTCCACCCCGTACTGCACCGTCTCTAGAGTGTTCTTATTGCCTGGACAACAACAACAACACGTCATTTCTCATAGACATCAACATTTCTCACAGCACTAGAGCGAGAGCATGAGCCAGTAGAACGTGAGAGCCGTGTCAGTCAAACTGAGGCCGTGTAAATAAAACAAATCCAGATCAGAGCAGAATGATGCTTTCTGTTAACAGCTCATAAGGGTTGAATAAAGAAAGCGTGACTGAATTTTACATATACGCTTCATTTATATAAACAAACTTGACAAATTAATGAAAGCGAGTAAAACGGAATTCATGAACTGATGTTGATAAATGTGTCATGATATGAAAACAAGTATTAGCTGTGAATGATTTACCAATGAACTAGTTGTGCATACAATATGTTCATTCGATGGATATATTTACTAACAAAACAGACTGGACTAAATCTATTTATTGATATTATTATACATAATACATTTCTGCATTCACAAATATGAGTTAGGCTTACTGTTGGAATTGTATCCTCTGCACTGCCGTATGGGATTCCCGTATTTGACATCCTGTCGTC